>CM033275.1:13623324-13930824 GCA_019343175.1 Oedothorax gibbosus | reverse complement strand
CTTTTACCACTCCGTAGATGAGTTTGCTATAGAAAGTGCTGGACGGAAGGGGCTGGAAATAACTGAACGATTAAAACCTTTTTTTTAAGTTAAAACGTGGTGGAAGCTAAAAATGCGTTTAGTTTAGAAACTAAAACTTACACTGTTGGAAATTATTTTATTGGTTTCACTATAACGATGGTTCATGGTAACTGCAATGTTCTCTAGGGTAAAATGTTTCACCATATTTTCGGTATTCGACAGAACGATTTTTCAGGTTTTCGAGACAAAAACCTGATAAATATGGTTCAACCAAATACCGTAAATATAGCGAATCATTTCACCACACAACCGTTTTATGCCACTAGGAACCATATTTTTTGTGAAACCGCCAAAGGTCTAATTTTCAGTACCAAATACCGTAGGTAACGCAGTGATAATCACAGCGTGCCTATAACATAGCACACATTTACATCAAAATTCAATAAAGTTGAGATAGAATGTTCAGAATATGAATGCATATTGTCCGCCTTTCCAGACATAGCTCTCGCAAAAGATAACCAGCGATTATTGCTTATCTAATATCCCGTCACCAATTAATACATATTATCATACTCAACTTCTTCTCCAGGGACTACATCGAGTCCCTAGTACAAACAATGTTAATGACGGAGCATGCACTGCTCCAATGTTGGAAACTATATAAATTACACTGGTCAACAGTGAAAATGCGACTGGGATAAAAGTACCCAATTCTGAATGATTTTAACGTGCTAAACACGAATAGCACCTTAAAAAATGTAAGTTAGCTCTTGTTTTTGAGTTACGGTCGTTTTTTTTCATTTCATAGAATACGGCGAAATGCATGTGGGCACACCAAACGCAAAATTAATTAAAGTTAATTTTGTTTACAGAAACCCTCCAAATTTTTGCTCCAATGTAAAATATAGAAGAAACCAGGCCTTAATACCCTTCTAAGCAAAATAATTGTTCTCATGTCAAGAGGTGAAGAATAAAGAGCAATAAATTCCTTGTATTTCGTACTTGGTTGTTTTAGAAGCTGTAGAATATCAAAAATCAGTGTTAGTGATAAATCTATAACTGTAATGCCTTGTAAATACATTAATAGCGCTGATAACTTCTGTTATATTTGCGGCAAAGTGCTATTTTCTGCATAAAAAAAGAGCATCACTGCACAAGTTAAGAAAGCTTATCATTTGTATTTTGGTTACAAGATAGGAGACCAGGAAAAATTTCTGGGCTCCTCATGTACTTAGACTTGTGTAGCAAATTTGTCACTTTGACTTCATCTGGGAAAAAAGATAATGCCGTATGCTGGGAAGAAAAACGAATGCCATTTCATGGAACTAAAGGGAATGTCATTTTATGATTAGGTGGGGAACCAAGAAATCAGATTAATGACTGTTATTTCTGCATCATCTCATCAGTGAAATGAGGTGTTATTTAGAAAAAGATCAAAATTAAATACTAAAACCATAGCCTAATAGCCTTCTACTCTGCGTCCGGTCCTACATGAGGACTATTTGCTAAAAAGTCTCCAATATTATTTTATCGTTTTAATGAGGATAATTGCCATGCGTCTGCTAAATATGCTACAGCTTCTAAAAACAACCATGGACGAAATGTGAGGAATTTATTGCTCTTTTTTTTTCTGCACCTCTTGAAGTGAGAACAATTATGCTGCGTAGTGGGGTATTAAGCTGCGAATGTGGGTGCAAAAGCCTTGAAAGTTATCATCTCTTCCAACCCCCATGTTGATAATATAAAATAAAACCCTGTATGAGCAAAAATTCGGAGGGTTTCTGTAAACAAAATTGACTTTAATTAATTTTGCGTTTGATGCGCCCATGCATTTCGCCGTATTCTATGAAATAAAAAAAAACGACCGTAACTCAAAAACAAGAGCTCACTTACATTTTTTAAGGTGATATTCGTGTTTAGTACGTTGAAATCATTCAGAATTGTGTACTTTCATCTCAGCCACAGACATTTTTTGAAATGTTGTTATCTTGTGTTATTACTCCGTTAATATCGGAGTAATTTTGCAGTAAAGTTCTGCAGTGCGGATATTAGTCTTCGAGTCTTGTCCTTATTCCTTAAATTTTACACTGATCATTACATAGTTTTAGTTAATATTTAGAGGTTTATCAACTAAAATTAATGATTGTAAATGATAAAGAACTGATTGTATGATGTTTTTAACTTCAAGCATTTGATGATTATCTTTAGTAACAAAGTTTAAGAAAAAATTTTAAATTATAAGATTGCTTTAAATGAAATCAGTAAAATACTATGAAATATAATGATAATCAGTAAAGTACTGTGTCTTTGCAAATTTGTAAAATAAAATTAAACTATAATATGGGAATATTGGGTACACGCTATTATATGATTATGTGGCATGTAAAAGATTCCTTTAGGGCCCTTCTTTGGGTTCTTTAATTCGCCAAAATTAAATCTCGGCATATTTTAACATTCACAGAGAGTTCAGATTCATTGTAATAAGAGCGACAAAATTAGTAGCGAGAATCCTCTAGATGGTGCGACAAAAAATGAATGGATCGTAGTTCAAGGGAATATGCCTAGTCTGCAAAGGCTTAGCTGTTAATAAAGCAGCTCCGTTGGCTCAGTAAAGTATCCCCGTTTATAAAGATTTATGT
This sequence comes from Oedothorax gibbosus, assembly GCA_019343175.1. Classification (NCBI taxonomy): domain Eukaryota; kingdom Metazoa; phylum Arthropoda; class Arachnida; order Araneae; family Linyphiidae; genus Oedothorax; species Oedothorax gibbosus. The sequence continues at coordinate 13,928,164 of CM033275.1, read as the reverse complement.
TTGTAAGAACTATCTTAAGGTTTATTTAAATAAAAAAATTAAAACAGCTACAAAATGTTTTGAACTAAACGCTAATTTAATTAGCATTGGAAAATCTCTAAAAACAAGTGAAAAGGACGCGGTGTTTCATAAGTTTATTAATACAACGAGTACGTGTTTTGGACTTCTTTGGACTTTCCAGAGAAGTTGTTTACCTATTTCCCTCTTCTGGTCATCGACTTTCTAAGGGTCAACGGATTTTTGGACTTGGTCTGACTACTTCAGATCAAGGAGGATTAGTTATACGACAACAACAATTACATAAAGCTTAGCGCAAGCCTGCGACAAAAGTGACATAAAAATTGTAAAAACAAACAAACTAAGCGATGCCTGTCTACTACACTGTAAAAAACGTGTTGTTTTTACAGTTAAAAATTGTTCTTTAGAAAAACAGTTTATAACTGTTTTTATCTTCGTTAGCATGACGTCACACTGACAACCCATCAAATGCACCTGCCTCTCAGGGAAATTTGAAGACGTGCAAAGAGACACGTGATTGAGATCATCGTTCAGCACAAATACCCAATACTAGCCCTCGCGACCGAGTAATTGCTTTGTCGCAGACGGTTCTGCATTGAGCTCGCACGCAAGAGGTTCCTGGATCAAAACCGGACCCGGTCTATACCTCTTCCAGGAACCTCTTGCGTGCGAGCCCAATACTGAACCGTCTGAGACAAAGTATTTACCAGGTCGCGAGGGCTAGTATTAGGTATTTTATTTTAGCAGAGAGAAACTGTTAAATTAACGGGGGGAAACTATAAAATTAACAGTTTTTCCGTGCTAAATTAACAGTTTTTCCCTGCTAAATTAACAAATTCTCCTTGCTAAAATTACAGTTTTCCTGTAAAAATTACAGTTTTAAACTGTAAAAAAACAGTTATTAACTGGCGTCAAAGTTGACAGTTTTTAACTGTAAAAACAACAGTTTTTTTTACAGAGTAGAATTCACAATTTGCGTTAATGTGCCAAATAACGAAAATTCAAACTATGTTAATTATTCCAGTTTAACTAAATTACAACTTGCTAGCGGTTAATAACTCTACGTTTTATTGTTCACGATCGCTAAAAGTTGCCAAAAACAGACAGCCCCTATATCAAAGCTGTAGCTTGGAGTTGGGTCACTTTTATCACAATACATGATACATAGACGTGCCAAATTTGGAAGTTTCCAGCGATTTCTTTGTAAACATTAAAATAAAGATAACAGTGAATTCATTAGCTTTACTAATAACCAATGATTGAAGTTTTTTTTTTTAAATGTTCGTTTTATTAGATTTATGCGAATTTTTACTAATCTATTTCTGCCAATATGATTAATTAGCACATCTGTCAAAAAAGGATATGGTTCTGAAAAATGTGTTGTAAGATACAAATCTTGAAGGCCGTGGTAATTTGGAGAAAGGAAACTGACACCAGTTTTAATGTAAACGAATACGAATCTTTATTGTAAAAATAACATGTATATATAGTAAAAGTAAAAACTATAGCGACACCTGGCGCAGATAAAAGGAAACAATAAATTTGCATTTTACCAGTCTTTGGTGATGCCAACAAACCTCCCCTTGGGAAGATGCAAATTGAACACAACGAAATTAGGCATCCTTAATCAGTCCAACTTGATCTAGAGTCCACAATAACTTGGTTTCAGGAACTGCTTTAGTACAAAAGTCTGCTAACATTTTATCAGTAGTACAGTGAATTAACTTTATTTTACTATTCTCAATGAGATCGCTAATTAAATTTAATTTTAAACTAACGCGTCTAGTTTTAACAGAAGACTTAGCAGCCTTGCACCAATCCATTGCGGCTTTATTATCACAAAATATTTCAATAGGATAGTTTACATATTTTGAACAATTTAACTCTTCTAATAAATTACAAATCCAAATCAGATTCTTAGTAGCATCAGCAATTGCAAAAAGTTCAACTTCACAAGTAGACATCCCTACCGATTTTTGCTTATTTGCTTTCCAAAGAATTAAAGACTTGCTAAACATAATAACTGACCCGGAGAAAGACTTTCCACCTTCAGCATTTCCCCAACTTGAATCAGCATTAACAGCAATATGATCAACACTTTTGTTATAAAATAAAACACGATCTTTAGAACCTTGCAAGTATCTTAGAACTCTCTTCAATTGCATGTAATGACGCTTTTCAGGTTTTTGGTTATATTGAGACAATAAACTAACAACAAAACTTAAATCGGGACGAGTACGATTTGCAAGATACGACAATTCACCGATCAATTCTAAATACTTAGTTTTATCAGCTAATTCTTCCGTACCATCTGAAATTCTCTCTTGTGATTTAGAAATAGGAACTTTAACAGATTTACAATCAGTCATACCATGTTTTTCTAGTATATTTTCTATATACTGCTTTTGAGAAATTCCAATTTTATTCTCATTTATGCTAATTTCTAAACCGAGAAATTTACCAGTTTTAGTAGTTTCGTTAACTTCAAAATGATTTCGCAGCTTGCAAATAATATCGTTACTTACATTCTGATCACTGCTAAAAAATCCAAGATCATCTACATAAATACATATAGCAAAGAAACAATTCGGATCATCTAAAACAAATACACAATTATCAGAAGCAAGTTGTTTGAGTCCAATATTTAATAGTACAGTTTTCAATTTGTGATTCCAATTTCTTCCGGATTGAGGCAATCCATAAATACTACGCTTAAGTTTACAAACCTTATCCTCCCCGTATTCAAATCCCGGAGGAGTTGACATGTATACAGTTTCTTTCAAATCACTGTGTAAATAGGCTGTTGAAATATCAAAAAACTGAACAATCAAATCTAGTTTTGCAGCTAATGACAGCAACAATCTGAAAGATTCTATATTAACAACTGGAGAATAACATTCATCGTAATTCAAAGATTTGATTTGATTAAATGCAGATGCAACAAGACGCGCTTTATATCTTAAGCCGTTTGTATCTTGTTTAACATTATAAACCACTTACTTTTAACAATTTTTGCATTATTAGGTTTATCAACTATTTCCCACACGTTATGTTTTTCTAGCGATTTTAATTCCCGTTTCATTGCATTGAACCAATCGTTCGAATTTCTATTGGACATAGCTTCCTCGTAGTTATTCGGTATGTCACTAGTTACTAGAGATGTTAAGTTTGGTTTTAACCTTTCTGATCGTCTCACGCCTTCATATAACAATTTTTGCTCATGTTCTAAACACTGTTGGCGATGTATTTCCTGGGCTTTTACTTTTGTCATTCCGAGTGATCTACCACGCTGTTTTTGCGACTCACTTTCGGTAATGGGTTCGGGTAGGTTAGAGTTTCGATCATAAATTATAAGATTTTTATTATTTTCAGTTTTTCTACATCTGCACTAATAAATCCGTTATTAAAGTGTTTTTCTATATCCCAACTATTATCAAAAGAATGTTTTATTAAATTCGAACCTTTTAGATTTTCATTAAACTTTACGGACCGTTCTTCGATTACGCGGTTTTCCTCTACGTTATAGATACGATAAGCTCGTCTTTCTCGAGTATAACCAATCATAATACCAGTTTTCCCAGGTATTTGCAATTTATTACGAGACACTTTGGGTGTATGATAATAAGCTACGCAGCCAAACACTTTAAGATATGAAACGTTAGGTTTAATTTGGAAAAATAACTCGTACGGAGTTTTACTTTTTGATTTTCTAGGAGTTAAGTTAGATATGTGGGTACTACAAGCAATGGCTTCCGCCCAAAACTTTAAAGGCAGTCCGCTATCGTAAATTATAGTTCTAGCGCGATCGCAAAGTACTCGAATAGCTCTTTCACTTTTTCCATTGCTTGAAGGATTATAAGGAACACTCTTTTCATGAATTACCCCGCATTCTTCGAAATAAGATTTCAACTCATTATTTATAAATTCACCCCCATTGTCAGATCTAAAACGTTTAACCCGTTGACCCAACAAGTTCTCATACGTAGATTTAAATACCTTTATCGCGTTGATAGCTTCACTTTTATGTTTTAAGAAATATGTGAAATACATTCCAGAATAGTCATCTACAATAATAATAAAATATCTAGAACCATTCAATGAATTACAGGCATTTCACCACATAAATCTACATGAATCATTCTAGCACAGATTTGCTTTGGCTTTGAGTAATTGATTTATGAGGTTTATTGGTAATTTTGCTAACACTGCATACTTCACAATCAAATGTTGTTACTTTATTAAAACTAGGGGAATTTCTAGTTAAGTTATCATTTACCATTTTTTTCATATATCATAATGCAAATGGCACAATCGTCTATGCCAAAGTCCACTCGAATCACTGTTAGCATAATTACATTCATTTTCCAAAGTTTAGCATTTGGTTCAAATTTAACTATTAAACGCTTATCTATTTTATTTGCTTTAAGAATCAATCTATTAGTATTATCGGTAACAAGCATATAGTTATTCTTAGACGTAATTTTAAAACCCTTTTTCTAATAAAGTTGTTAACGATAGTAAATTAATCTTAACTCAGGCACATAAATAACATTTAATATATCCAAATTATCGTCTTTATATTTAACCTTAACAGTTTCCTGTACCTTTAGTTTTTAGTGTAGTATCAATACCAGCTAATTGAACTTCGTTATCACTATTTTCAAAATTAGAAAACCATTTAAAGTTATTTACCATGTGGGGCTGTTGCCCCACTGTCCATTATCCAAACATCAGAATCATCAGAAGCTGGGAAGTTATCGGAGCACACGGTCAAAGCGGAGTTGCCACTCCAACCGCGTGTTTTCGGGCTGTTGTCACCAAAGCTTGAACTTCGGCGCTTGCTAGTTTGTCCGGGAATACCTCTGCTGGTTCAGTCGCTTGTAGCACGTCTTCCAGACATGCCCCCGTCCAGAGCAGTAACTGCAGGTCTTCTCGGATCTTCTAACGGCAAATGCTTGCTCACTCCTTGGGCTGGATCCACTTCCTCGTTGAAACGCTTGTTCTTCCTCACGTAAGGTCTCCAAGATGTCATCTAGAGATTTGTCTCTTTGGGTCTTCAGATCCACGAACTCCGGGCGAACTTTCCATTGAGACCACGAACGACATAAAATACTAGTTCTCGACTGGATATCATAAGTCCGAGGCTTGCACACTTCGTAACCAGTCCTTTAGCTCGTGCGACGTATCGTTGGCGATTTCGCTGTCCATCATTCGTAAATTCTTAACCTCTTGGCTGGCGTCTATCTTTCTATCATCTATTCCACCCGTACAGTCGGTCTTTATCTTCGTCCATAAATCTTTAGCCTTCTTTTCCATACCGTACTGGAGAACATACTGGTCGGATAACGAGAGCTTTATAATTGACACAACTTTAGAGTTTTTCATAGTCCAGTCTTTATAGGTTGCGTCGTCTGACGTGGGTTCATCGTTTTCTATTACGTCGGAAAGTCCTCTTAACGATAAAACTGCTTCAAGTTTAATTGACCAAATATGGTAGTTTTGTCCATTCAGAAGAGGAACAGAAGATGCGTTATCAAGACTAAGCATTTTTCTAATTGATTGAAAATTTCTAGATGTAGCACGCGAGCGAAACTTTTCTATGCAACTAAGCTCAACCATGCGGAACCACGGCGCTCTGCTACCACATGAAGGCCGTGGTAATTTGGAGAAAGGAAACTGACACCAGTTTTAATGTAAACGAATACGAATCTTTATTGTAAAAATAACATGTATATATAGTAAAAGTAAAAACTATAGCGACACCTGGCGCAGATAAAAGGAAACAATAAATTTGCATTTCACCAGTCTTTGGTGATGCCAACAAATCTAACTTGGATAAATGTTTACTGGTCGAATGGTTGGAGTCAAAGTTTTGCCAAAAGCAATTTATAATAGTGAAAATGAATAGTTACTGTGCATATAAGCTGCTAATATCCCATTATACCATATCTACAAAAAAAATAATAAGAATAGGTTAGCCTTTGCAAAAGTGTTGCCTATAGATTTAAGTTATGAGCTATATTTTTTTAGTTTGAAGTTTTCAAAATAACTCACAACTAAGAAAATAATCAAATAGCTAAAAAACAATCATGTCACCCTTGCCACTAAAAACTAGTAGAAAGAAACTTTTGAACGGAGAAAGAAATCTCACGATATGGAGTCAAAATTGTGCATCAAAATAAAATATAGTTATACTTTTGTGTAGATTAATAAAGTTCCCCACATACGAACTAAATCGTGGCTGAGGCACATGTGCTTTAAAATTACAATACACGTTGTATGCGTTAGAACACATCAATGTATATGGTAAATGTAACTGGACATTTTTAGATTGCTTATCATTGTTTCCTTTATTTTTAGAAAGGAATAAGCGGTATCAATTAATTCATATAATTGGAGTTCTACTTTACTATTAAAATTTTTATAGATTTATTTTTACATAAATATGTTTACTTACTTTGAGAAAATTGATAGATCTATAATATCTAAAATTTCTTTAGAAATACTGAAACATTCATTGCATTTTTGCACATGTATGCACATACATTAAGGTAAAACTGCATTGATTTTTATGATATTAGTTGAAAAAATGGAACTTTATTTAATGTTATTGGAAAACGGAAACGATATCAGTCAATATATAGATATTTCTATTTCTCATAAGTGTTTATTAGACTTAAACCGCTTTCAAGCCGATTGTCCACATTGAAATCATTTATTCTTTCACTGACTGCGTTTGTGCCCAATATGATAAATTAGTATATCTGTCAGCCGTAGATAAGATCCACTCAAAATCCTGTAAAGATAGAAATATGACATTATAAGATATCCATTGTTACAAAAACATGATGTATGAGCGTAAATATCACAGAAATGTCAGTCGAAATCAAGTTTTTACATAAGTCGGGCTTTCTGCCATTGTGCAATAGGTTTACAGTGTACTTACAATGTGTTACAATATTACAGCTTAGTGTAAATTCTAGATGAAAAAAATAATTTTGCATGTAGTTTAGTTTTAATAAAATCATTATTCGAATCGATTATTTATTTTAAACAGTATAATTGCAATTTTTTTTCGTTATTTTAAATGATTAATTAATTAGTTCTTGCTTAAATAATTTAATATTAGATTTTAATTATAATTACATTTGCAAAATTAGTAAATATTAAGTCATTATTTTCTACAAATATTATTAAATATTGTAACATTTTAAGGTTTTGTTTTCTTTTTTAACATTTACATTTAGTTATAAATTCATCTATCAATTTTCAACGTAAACATTCACAAATGATTCTTACATTAATTAATTTTTTAATGAACATTTAAATTAAATATTAAATATTTCCAGGTCCCCCACTCCACCCTAAAAAAATATCCTCTATTCAAAATGTCAAACGTTTAATTTCAACAAACGATAAATACCAGACTCAAAATATAACTAAACACACCTAATCATTTTAAAAAATAAATACATATCTACATTTTTATGTCAAAATTGATTATATCCAATTCAGTTATCTTGCAAAAATATATCTTGTTAAAATATCTCTTATACATGACATTACGGAATCTATGGAACGTTTTATTAAAAATAAAAAATTATTTAATAAAAATTAAGTGAATTCTCTTAACTAACAAATATATAAATTTAGGTCCGACATGCTCTTTTCTTATTTCTAGTCTTTAAAAATTGCTTTATTGCTTACATTTTTTGAATTATTTTATTAGCTAACGTTTGTATATGTAACGTTTGTTTTTAAAGTCGCGTGTCCGCAATGGCTGTACTTATTTTGAGTTTTATATGTTTTAGCTTAAAGTTTAGTCTTAAATTATATAGGTCTTATTTTACAGAAGAATATATTAGTTCACCAGGTCTACTAGACATTGACTATTCGGCTTTGCTTATCCCTAACTTGTTTTTTTGTGCGTGGAAGTTGGCGTTTTATGTTCACTATAAGGCTATACTTATTTTGAGTTTAAGTTTTATATGTACGTCGCCTAAAGAGTTTGGTTCTAAGTTATATAGCTGTTATTTTGTAGAAGTGTAGATGTCACTAGTTCTAATAATCATTGTGTATTCGGCCTCACTTATTCCAAACTTTTGTTTTTATCTGTGGATATATTAATTTATGTCCAATATGGTTAATTTCTTTTAAGTTTTACAAGTGCACTGCTAAAAGTTTTGAATTATATCGTTTTGCTCTTATTTTAGACAACAGTATCTTTGTCAGCTAACTCTATAATTCTATAAATCTTTCTTCAAAAGGATTTTTTTTCAGCCTCAGCTATTTCTTTTTAGTTCTTTTTTTATGTTTCGATTTCATCAATTTAGTTACATTTTAAACTTTATTAATTTTTTGTCTATAGCATTAAATGTTATATTTTTCGGTAATTTTGGTGTACTGTACTCGATTGTTCTTCTATTAATCAATGACTTTTCGTTCTCGTTCATCCCTTTCATTTTTGAAAGTTTCTGTACCTTTCCACCACTTACTTTTTAACCCTGTAGCTATATTTTATTTCTCAAAAACAACAGTTATGTTCTTTTGGTAACCTAAGTATGGAGAAAAAAAAGAATCGCACCACAAAAATACCAAATTTCAAGTTATGTATCAATCTAACATTTCGATTAATAATTCAAATGATTATTATAAAGGTTTGTAAATACACACCATTAAATTATATCTCAAAAATTTTACGAGTAAGCAATGGGCACAAACTTGTATGTGTACTCCCTAACAGAAAAATATTAATATCATTCATTGCACTCACGTATTTCAGGATAACTTAATAAATATGATTTATATATTATTACTACTGTATTTATGCGCTCATAAAAACAAAAGCTATATCATATATCGGAATATTCGTGCAATCCAGTGGCTGTAAACGCATATAAAATAGCGCATATTCATAAATCAGTAAGCTGTACTTAGGGATCTGTATAAAATTCATGAATGTACTATAAACCTTGTACAGTGGTACTAAATGTATATGGCTTTATGATTATGGCATGTGATAAAGTGTGGATTCGCCGCTCAAATCAACAACACTTTCTTTAAATAGCATAAAAGTTTGTACGGAAGCCTCGTACTAAAGCCTCAGCTTTGTTTAGCAATATTTTGATGTATTTTTTTTCTAAAAAAAGTCTACCAAAATAGCAAATACGTTTAAAATAATTATAAAAAGTTAGATCGAAGTATTATTAATAATTTTTAAGTCCTACACTGTACAAATTTTGGCGCTTGGTTTCACCAAAAATTTGGTTACTCGAAGCTGCAACGGCTGTATTCAGTTGAATCATTTTCAGATTTTAGTTTGCAAAATCATACAAATGGTTCAACCGAATACCAAAAATATGGTGAAACATTTCACCACACAAATATTTTAGCTACTAAGAAACATTATTATGGTAAAACAAAGCACAAAATTGTTAACAGTGCAATTCTTTGCAGCTCGTTAAAATATCGATTTATAATATTTGAGTTTGGATATAACTATAAGGTGTTTTACTGAAAAAATATTTAAAGATAGTTTACTGAATATAGATATATAATTTACTATTTATATATTTATATCTTGGTATATATAAAAATATGTTTTTTTTGTTATAATATTAGCTACCAGAAAATTTTTAAAAGACGAAGTTAAATTGAAACAATAATAAAAATTGCAAAAATAAACAGAAAAATAATTGTTTAAATAGACAAAAAAGCTATAATATATATGTTAAAATAAATTAATCAATATTAATAAATAATCTGCCACTACTATTAGGAGAGTTTAGTTTCCATTTTTGGGGTGTATCAAAGTTATGGTTTTACCACAAAATTGGTAAATTAACGAGTAGTGGTGGTAGGTTTCAGGACTCAGCAATCTTGCATCAAGCTTTTTTACAGTGCACACACCACTAATTTAAAATTTTGAACAACTTGGCAATCCTAAGTCACTCATTTGAAATAGAGTTCATCTACGTAATCATGACTATAATAATATATTAAAATTTATGTACAATAGAATTTTTTTATGAACAGTAGAATATTTTAAATAATAAAACTCGTTTTGATAAATTGAATATTATGAGTTTTAAGGAATTTAAAATTAGAAACTAAAACATACTTATTACGTAGCATACACTTACTTGCAATTTTTACACACTGAACTAAGAACTTTAATAACGATCAGTGTTGTTTAGAATTTGTCAAAAATTTACAGCAGTAACTTAATAATTAACATTTTAAAAAAAAGTATGAATTAAAACGTCGGCGGATATCTTGAAGTAATTAACTCGATGAACGAAATTATGATTAAGATAATTTCGATGAAGATTATTTGCACTACTACTTATATTATTCTACTATTTTAAAATTATGAACAACATGGCAATCCAAATCGTTCATTTTAAGTAATCGGCAAAGTGACATTATGCACAAAAATTTATATTTAAATTAAATTATATTATAATTGTTTAAATAATAAAAGTGGTAATCATAAACTAAGTATTATAAGTTTGGAAGATATATTTTTTCGGAAGAAGTTGTAGCAAAAATATAACACAGGAAAATTTGAAAACATAATATCACACTAGAAAGGAACGGTGAAAGTAATTAACACGATGATAGAAATAAAGATAATTACACTACTATTTATATTATACTACTATTTTAAAATGATGAACAACTTGGCAATCCAAAATCGTTCGTTTTAATATGAGTCAAAAAAAAGTATAAGTTAAGTTTAAAAATATTTAAATTCATTTACAATATCATTCTTTAAATAATAAAAGTGGTGAACAAAAACTAAAAATTTTGAACAACTTGATGACCATTTTGTTCTGGAAAATAAATACATAAAATTAAAAATATATATATAAAATAAACATGTATACTAAATTTTCATGTATTTTTATTTGGATATGAAGAACAAAATCACAAATTATAAATTAAATCTAATATTTTAAACAATAAAGCGGGGAAATATCAGGAAATGTTAAGTAATAATTTTTACCAAGAAATAAAGTTGTAACAATGTCACTACAAGGGAACAAAGGAACCGTAGAATTGTAGTTTTGTGGCATATTTACATTCTACAATTTTGAACAATTTAGTAATTCAAAATGTGGATTTAAAATAATTAAAAAAATATTTCCTAAGATTGTATCCAGTGTCTTTTAATAACATCTTAGGAGGCCTACATTCCATTCATCTAAAATATACGTGAAGAAAGTAAGAATTACATGGTAATATGTTCATTCAGCAGAAAGTAAGACTTATATGGTAACATGTTTACTCAAATGTTAGGTTTAAGGTATCTGTATCCTAGCCCTTTAACCCTTTCAGTCCCAATGAGTAATTTGGCATCACAATTTTAGAATTTTTTTTTCTGATCGTCTATAGCCATTTATGAAATCAAAAAGCACATCATTCGATTCTTCAAACTTTTTTCTATTAGGAAATAATTTTTTTAATCCCAATAGATGTCATCCCTATTATTTTTTTTAAAATTATGATCAGAAAAATGATGATGCCAAATGGCATCACTGGGACTGAAAGGGTTAAGACCGAGCTATCATGATCGTGCGGGTTTAAAAGAGAATGTTCAAGAATTTCAAAAATATCGATACCGAAGCAGCTGACTTGTTCCATTCGTTATTTGCATAAAAAAATGACTTTGTTTTTACGGAGTTGCTGGTATTGTTGCTGTTTAAGGTATTTTTTCGATAAAATTCTGAAATTTAGTCTCATAAACTTAAATAAGCGCCACCTGATAGCCGGTCTTAAAGGGATAGGTGAGAGGTTATCCATATTTAAACAGGTTAGATATGAATTGTGTGGTCTTTAGTTCTTTATTAAGATATCCAGCAACATGCTGGTTTTGCAATTTTTAAAAATGATACAAAGCAACATCATTAGAAAATCAAAATATTCAAAATTAGAGTATTTTTAATAATAAACTGGTGTGCAATAAACAGAATATTATATATTTTAAATGGATATAGAGAAAACAACGCTCAGAGTCCAGCAGGACTTTAAATATGCCATTTTAAAAAAATGCGTAAGTAGGAAAGCAATAGTTAGATTTAGGTATGTGTGTATCCTTGTTGAATGGCCATCCAAAATTAAACAGGTAGGTTGAATTGAACGGTGTCCGGTGCAGAAAACATTTGAAAAGCTTAGTGGAAGAACAAGGTAAGTGACATTATTGAAAAAATTGAGATTTTTGTGTCAAAATAAACATGTTATTCCCTCCTTTAAAGATAACAAGTTTCCCCTTCTTCGTAAACTTAAAGTTAAGTATATATTTTTTATCGTTTGCAAGAATTGTTTTTAACAGATATAAGTACAAACGGTAAACTTTAAAGCTAATTTTCACCTTTTTGTCACTTTGCACGTTCTTCCACCAAGCTCTTCATTTAAGTATTTAATTGTTTTTTTTAGGTGTCCAGCAGAATGCTAGTTTTTTAAAAAATAAAAAAAATATATGAATAAATAATAATATTTTAAATACTAAAACTGTTGTTTTTAAACAGAATATTAGAGATTTTGAAGCCATAAAAGAAACTGTTGAAAATCTACTCAGAGTCAGAAGTCTTCATGCCGTACTTGAAGGAAACGATAGTAAAAAAGATTTGCTACAGGGCAATTCCATGCGTGACGGAATGACATTTTGAACTGTAGAAATGAAGAAAAACAATTACCTCAAAGCTATTTTCAAAAGATAATTGTTTTTTTTTTCAGTTTATATATTACTGTTAATGATTAAAAGATTATAAAAAAGTTGAAATTTTTTAAAAAGTATTTTATTATTATATTTTTGACAAACTTCTTTTTGTGTGACGGAATGACATTTTTGCAACCATGATGGCATCCTGGTACTTAAAAATGGAAATTTCTGTGAATTAATAATACATTGAGTTTTTAAACTAATAATATCATAAATATGATATATAAGCTATGTAAATTATAATTTAGATCAATCTACCTGTAACAGGGTTTGAGTTATTAACTGTCATTTGACGTTACACAATTACCGTCACGGAATGACTAAAAGTTTCATAAATTTTATATTAAATTAAAAGTGTAAAAAGTAATAAATTTAATTTTTTTATTATCTATAGAATATTCATAAGATATTAAATATTACATTATATACATTTATTCATATGTGAAAGGTTTTTTAAACACTTATGGATGTCGATTTCCAACTAGTTGAAAAGTGGCTGAATTTGCTGAGAAAACAAATCTTTTTTGTTCACAAGGCATCGATCTCCTTTTTCGGAAAATGTGAATACATGACCTTTATCGCCATGCTTTCTTAAACCATAATTTGAAAGCTGGGAATATATTTTTGAACCTAATTAGTAAATAATTCCAAAAAAGTGACATTTAAAAAAGTTGACATTTTTATGGAATTGTCCTACACAGTCCTTACACCTTCAATTAAAGTAATTGAATGATAAAAAAAAAATCGAAGCGTTGGTATCTTGAATCGTTTATTAACACCATAACCGGCCTACATTCCATTAATCTAAAATATACGTGAAGGAAGTAACAATAAGGGTAGATCATACGTTTACACATATTTGAAGATTAAGGGGAACAATAACGTATGTACAATTCACAAAGTAGTTGGAAAATAACAAAAAAAAGTTAGTCAGCTTTGAAGCTATGTGTAACATGCTCGTTAGGGCTTATCTAAAGTTAAACAGGTGGGTTGAGTCGTGTGGTATCGCAGTACTGCGACTCTCACGTCTTTAACTTATTATTGAGGTATGCAGCAGCATGCTGGTTATTTAAATTGTTTTAATAAATGTCGTAAGAGATGAAGATATTTTGAAGAAATCGAAATAAAAACGTCATTCAGGTATTATAATGTAATGCCATCTTTAAAATCACAACAAAAACTATATAAATAATATTTTTTCAGAGCATTAAAAATCATTTAATAGTTGAATGTAGTGAATATTTTTATTTCTAAAATTAAATACTGACTACGCAAATTTAAAATTTGTAATTTTATATAAAAATGCACGTAAGATCTTATAGTAAAATATAATGTTTAATAATGTAAAATATATTATTTTGCGTAGAAAAGTAATTACTTCAAATGATAAAATGACAAAATACTTTTCAAAAATAAATTGGAGTTTCATTCAAAGCGTCTTTAAAATATAATTCCACATTAGAAGGGAACGATGGAACGGCATATAACTGCAGAAGTTTTTGCATTCTATTATTTTACATTTTTACGAACTTGGAAATATAGTTCGTTTATTTAATAAATGAAGGATAAAAATTTTATTCATAACTTTGTATTTAGTAACGTTTTTTAACATTTCATCCGGTCTGCATTGCAGTCATCTAAAATACACGTATGGGAGTACCAATAAGAGCTAGGTTATAAGTTATACAATTTAAAAGATTAAGGGGAACTATGTATAACGGCTGTTAGATTTACAAATTTTTTAAACAACATCATAAATAGAAAAACAATTTTTAGATTTAAGGTATACGTACATCCTTCTTTGAGAGCTTATTCAATATTTTAAACCGGCTAATGAAGCCGCACAGTTTCTGTCGCAGTTCTGAAATATTTACGTTTTTTACTGTTTATTAAGGTAGTAATATATTATATGACATGTGCTCGACGACTTGGCTGCTTCATCGCATTGGTCTTAATCGGATCCTATTGTTTTATAGGAGACAAACAAAAAGCAAACTGAAACTTGAAGACTTTCATGACTTTTATTAAGGTACCCAGCAGCATGCTGGTTTTTTTAAGTACATAGCATGCAATTCGGCGGAGAATTATCTACGAATATATATATACATTTATTAGAATATTTTAAATAATTTAACTGGTATTTATAAACAAAATATTAATCATTTTGAGGTAATAAAATACAATCCACTCAGGATTCGTGAATCCATCGCCCACTTTCATAGCCGAAACTTCAAATGCTACAGACAAGTGTGGTAGGTAAAAAAACAAATAGGTTTGTAACAGAATCTGTCACTAATACCGCTTCCACATTAAAGCTGTGTTAAACAGGTAAAAAGGCGCCAAACGCAGCATTAATTCTATATTAAACATTTACATGCTAAATTTGGCTAGTTTTATTTATTTTATTTCGAAAATTCAATAATTATTACTTATCGTTTGCAAAAAATAATTTGTATTTCAAAGAAAAAATATGTACTATTCCTCGCTTTTAAATAGAATGAAAATATTTCATATCAACATACAAAGAATCTCGTAGTGAAATGTATTTGACGTCATTTCAAACTGATCGATGTCGTAAAATAAATTTATTTTAATTTATTGTCTAAAAGAATTAAGTTTCTCGGGCGATTGTTGCAAATGGCAATGGTGATTTAATTCTAATAATAAACAGGGCCTTTAGCTATTTGTAATTCAAACTTTTAAACGCCAAAATTAACTATTTTCATTAATCCTTTTTCTCGGATTTAATAATTAGATTAAATTAAATTACAGTTCGAAAAATATACAATTAGTACAAATGATGCTTTAAAAATAAAAGCGAAACTTTGCAAATTTTTTATGCCAACTTAGAATTCTCTTTGCATCTTTCTTCATACATATATAATGAACCATCAAAAGAACTCTATCGTGATATTACAACAATCCAAACTGAATTATATCACATAAATAAATATTCTTTTAAAAGTTTGTATTTTTTGTAATAAAGTTTCTCGTACGTTTTAACGAAATGGCTAACAGTGTAATTAATAAATATAATTAATAAAAATAATTGGAATAGTGTCATGGTTACTTGTCAATGTGAATATTAAATTTTAATGTTATTAATTTAAATATTTTAAATAAACTTCTAATTTAAATGTGTCAATGAAATTTGGAATGTAGCCTAATCTGATTTTTTGCTTCGAAATGACGTATCCCACTTGTCTGTGGGATTTGTGGTTCTTCCTGTGAAAGTGGGTGACGGACGGACAGACAGACATACGGACTGAACGATTATAAAACCTTCCACTTTTTACGTTATAAACGTAGTGTGGAAGCTAAAATCAGCTTATCGAAATTAGAAGACATCAAAAATTTCAAAATAAGATTGGAATTCGAAGTACTTCAATTATTGAAAACAAACTGCAAAATTTGATGCTCATTTAAAAAGCATTAGAATCCAGTTTTATTAGAATCAAATCACCATTGCCATTCACAACAATCGCCCGAGAAACTTTATTTCTTTAAAATAATAAATTTATACGAAATTTAAAAACGAAATTTATTTTTGCGACATCAACAGTTTGAAATGACGTCAAATATATGTCACTAAAGAGTATTTGTATAATCTGCAGTATGTTGTTATGAAATGTTTGGGTTCTATTAAAAAGAGAGGAATATTACATATTTATTCTTTGAAATATAAATTAATTTTTGAAAACGATAAGTAATAATTATTGAATTTTCGAAATAAAATAAATGAAACTAGCCAAATTTTGCGTGTAAATGTTTATAATCGAATTAATATGCTGTTGTCGACATTTCTTCTGTTGAACACAAATGTTGTGTGGAAGCGGTCTGAGTGACAGATTCTGTTACAAACCTACTTGTTGCATTACATGTTTGCGTTCAACAACAGAGTCGATACATTGAGAATTCTATTGTAAACATGCTTTATATTCCCAAAGCAATCCATCGGAAAAATACTAAACCAAAGAAGTAAGGATCAGAAATATAATTTACCCAATCGAGTTAGTATACTTCTCCACAAAGTTTTTATGGCATGAAACAAGACATTTTTGTGTTCACTGGCATTATTCCTTACATGAAAAAAAAGCCGAGAAATCATAACTTAGGAAATGTAAAGGGAGTTGCTGGTTTTAAGAATCGTAACATTTTTGAGATGTTGTCGCCAATATCTGTATTAACTTTGCAATCAGGAAATGTAAAATCATCCGAAATACATGGTTGAATCGTAAGCTGGATTTTTTTTGTTTTCTTAGGATAGTTTTTGTTAATCGGAAGTATTTTCAGAAAAAGAGCTTTTTCATAGTCATGCGGATTAATTTCTTAAGTTGATAAAGTTTGAAGCTGTCTTCCTGATAGATACAAAAAAGCTATTATAATCGAATAAAGAAGAACTCCAATTATCCGGATCAATTGGTATCCGCCTCATAATCACAAGGTTAGTTCACATTCCTTTTAAAGATATGTTCTTCCTAGTATGAAATTAAGAATTATTTTTATTAAGATCGATTCGGTCCCAGCCGAATATGATGGTTAACTAGCGGACATAGCGGACAAAAAATAAATTATATTAGTGATTTATTTTTCAGTAAGCAAGAAAAGCATATGGTAAGCTTCTTTAACGATATGTTTGTACGCATAGAAGAAAGACAATATGTAATGCTACTAACAATTTCCTAATATAGTTACTGAAGAAACGTACATGTCATTTAATAGGTTAAACTAAGGTTGCTTAATAAAAAAAATTGGATACTAGAAAAGTGAATGGAATCTGAGTTTCCAAGATAATTTCTAGTAAGGAACAGAAATCTGTGGGAAAGGAACAGAATCAACTACAGGTTCATGTTTTCAGTGTTCGAATAGATGCATATATCACATTCTCCTTCTATAACTTAAAATTTCTCTGTAGAAAAGTGCCGTTTATTCTTGATACATATTAAGTATTTGCATTTTCTCTGTTGATTTTTTGGAATAGAATTAAAGAAACGTATAGAAATGAAATAAATTTACAGAATGAAAGAAAAGTTATAAAACATATTCTAAGAAATACTGTATTCTTATCATGCTTTCTTTGTGTTGCAAAAAAAAAGATGTAACCTTATTGGAAAGAAAATATGTAGTATATAATTAACTTATTTTTGTGGCATAACATACCGATTTGCTAACACAAATCAGTTTTTTAAAACCGTAAAAATGATATCCTTTTCTTATATTGAATTAATTGAAATTTATTTAAGAAAAATGCAAAATTTTCTTTAGTGGTGCTTAATATTCTACCATAATTTGTATTTAAAGATGCGACCCTGGCAGCATACTTTTTAAAATTTAACTAATTTTCATTTCTTATATTGTAAGACGGATTCGTATGTATAGTATTACAAGACCTTATATAGGAAATTAGCCATTTGGGAAAGCACACTGTATGCTTGGTTTATAAAGCAACACGACTTATGTCACGCAAATCAATCTTTGTTCAGTTGGTATTGCAATAAACTGTTTTCATGATTTTTTTCAACGTTGAGTATTTTTTAATGTTTTTATTCAAAACTAAATTAAACGTACTTTCCTTTAACTTAATATCTTATCATTGCGTAATGTGGTTCCTCTCTCTACTTAAATATGTTTTTGTTTTAAAATAACTCAAACCCCTCTAATCGTCAAGGTACCATTAAGGTAAAAATGTAGCGAAGGGGCAGGTTTTCCAAACTTTCACGGTGAAAGAATTCTAACTATGCCTTATTACATTTTAGTATTAAGACACTAATGCACCAATTGCCAAAAAACAGATTTCTAGAGTCATGTGAACAAAGTTATGAATAATTCCACTTTTTAAGAGCAAATTTATGACATGGTGCCGATTTTTCTGGATACTACATTTTCAACTGCCTTGCTTAAATGCCAAACTCTACCAAAATCAATGTAGCTACCCCGCATCAACTCTACTACTCTAATTTTTGACGTTTACAGATGTCGCCAAGACAATTTTGAGTTCTGTTCGGTCACGTTAGAAGAATCTCTCTTAACAAGACTACAATAAACTATTGACAAGTTCGTTGAAAAATACAATAAATAACTACTTGGATATAATTCTATAATTCTTAACATTTGAAGCTAATGCAAGATAAGACTTAAAAAATGGTAGCTATTTCACAAAACAATTCTTTAAAATAAAAGAATACGATGATGGAAGCAAAAAAATGCAGTATTTTTACTATTTTTTATATTACATTTTTGAACAAATTCCTATTCGAAATCGTTATATCAAGTAAATTTTACAAAGTCTACATTTTCAATACTGCGCTATGAAAATATTTTAAATTGGATTACAATTTTTAAAATAAGAAAACTTGTGTATAATAATAAAAAAAAATTGAATGTTATTTTTTTAAATATGTTAGAAATAAAATTCGATATTTAAGTTCTTTTAAAAAGTAAATTGCAATTTCTAACTACTTTTTCTATATTAATAAAATTAAACGTATTTGGGTTACTACCTTATAGACTTTCAAACGACATTTGTTTAACTCGTAACTTGGCACAAATGTGTAACTCACACCTAACTCAAATGTGTCAAAATGTTAAATTTTTGTAGAAAAATCCAATGAACTAATAAAACTACCCTACTTTTGCTCAAATCCTATCGTTCGTTTTATTTCTTGTTACCATCAGATAAAGAAATTAAATTAAGCATTTGCAAATATAATGAAATTAAAGTATTTTATTTATTTTGCTGCCATTCATTTCAGAAACTAAATTCATTAGTTATAAAATAAAACTTGATTCATGTGCATGACATAGTTACGTCTGTCTTTCAATCCAGCATTGTATTTGCTAGTTTAAGTGCTGAACTTCTGTTGACGAAACGTATACGTATACAGTCCCTGGACAAATTATTAGACGCACTGCAAGATTTCATGTAAAATATTAATTACAGGGTGATATTGTACCGTTTTATTATTTTAAATTGATTTTTTTTTTTAATTATCCAATCAATTACCGATTTATTTGACATAAATAAACACATAATTTAAAGCTAAGTTTATTAAGTTTTAAAGAAAAGTGAAATTAATGTTAGTAAAAGTCAATATTTAGTTGAGCCACCTTTAGCCACTAGCAAAGCTTTAATTCTGCGCGGCATGCTATCAATGCAAGACTGTACTGTCTCCTGCTTTTAAGGATGATGATTCCACACATAAATAATCTTATAATAAATAATTAATATAAATTAATCTTAATCATAATAAATCATAATTATCTTAAAATAAATACAAATATGTAGTCTACAACAATTCTTTTAAATAAAAATCAGTAATATTATAGTTTAAATATACCATTATTACATAAAAACTCTTAAGAAACATAAAATTACTAAAAAAAAAATACAGTGGGTCTAATAATTTGTCCAGGGACTATATAAGCTACTAGCTACTACTGTTAGTTGTAACTATGATGGTTATCAAAAAGCTGCATATTATAGTTTAAACGCTTTATTATTTCACGAAATATGTCGCCAAACACACCAAATTATCACCAAAAAAAACGTACATAATGAGTAAAATATGTTGTTTGAGTGATTTATTAGCTTGTTGTTCGAAGATCATAGCGCTATAGCTTAACAATTTAGTAATCTCTATTTTTTCACCAAACAGGTTATACCAACTACTAAGCTCATTAAATATAACGTTTTATATTAACAAGAATCGTTTTTATACTTTGGTAAACTCTTTCATTAGTCAAACTGTTTGCGAATCAAAAATTAAGAATTATATAAGAAAATAAAACCGCTTCTGTATTTCACCTAATAACTTGTAACAGAACCAATCAATAACAGTATGGGTTTTCAATATTGTTTTTCGATTTTCCGGACCAAAGTTGGAAAAATATATATTATGATATTAAATGCTTGGGTATAAAAATACAAACATTATTTGTGGCATTGTCCAAATAAAAATGAGATTTTTTTACATGAAATAAAAGGCAATGTTTCAAATTTTCCCAAAATGTAAAACAAGTTAAGATGGGATGATTTTATGAAGATTCAAATAAGAAAATATTTTCCCGACACTTGGACCAAAGTTACCCATTTCGAGGGTTATGTATATTTTTTATTGAGAGCGTATTCAATGTTAAACAGGCTTATTTTGTCGCATGGTTTCTGTCGCGGTACCCGAACATACACGTCTTTAACTCTTTTTTTTAAAAAGATATCCAGCTGCATGCTGTTTTTTATGTTTAGTTTTTAGCAGTCATCTGAAGAGATTTCTTTTCAAATAAAAAAATATTAATTAGAATATTTTTAATAATTTAAATAGTATTTATAAACAAAATAATGGATATTTTGAGGTAATTAAAATAAGCTGTTGACATTCCATTCGGGGACCTTGAGGCCTTAAAAATGTAATGCCTTACTGAAGAAAATGATAGAAAGAAGATATGTGGTGATATTACTATTACATTTTGAAAAAGTTACATACAATAGAACTCCAATTACCCGAATCGTTGTTTATTATCCGAATTCCAGAAAAAAAATTCTACCCAAACATCTATTACTGTTTTTCTTTGATGGATATCATGCCTAGTACTTTTTTTTTTGGACCAACCAAAACTATACTGGTAATAACATCCAACAGAGACGAACAGTACATTAGGCCGGGTATAAAATTCATGTGTCACATATTAAAGTTTTGTGAAACTAGCCTTTCAACATGAGCTGAAAAAATAAAAAGCTATAACTCAATCTGCTAAACAGTACCTTCACTTTGGTTGGGTTGATGACGACAAATCCTAGAAACACATTATCTCACAGATCAACAATACACTGAATAATTAATTGATTGAATATGGGCAGTTCTACCATAATTTTTAATTTCAGGTATAAAAATTTAGAGATGGCAGTTTTAAAAAAAACAGTTTCAAAGAAACCTAATTTTCAATGAAACCGAAGTCACGAACAAACCGGTTAGTCTTAAAATAGGTTTCGGTTTTCCATCCCTAGATTATTGTGACGGTTAGGAACGGAAGGTAAAGAATGGACGGTGAGGAAATTCCCGATGTTTTCCGGTCTTTTTTGTATTGAAACTAACTCCAATTTAATAAAAATTGATTTTTTTACTCCTTATACTCCACTTAAACATATTTATAGAAAAAAAATGTCCAATTATTAAGCAAAAATTGAACTTAACCATGGGGGTTTGTAAGGAAAGTAATAAAGCATTGAGTTTCCTTGATTTAAAATTCCGTTTTGCAATTATATAAGGAACAGTCTATTAGTATAATAAGAAAAAAATTGAAAATAAATATTAATTTTTTTTTAAAAGTTAGGGCTAAGGGACGTAAAGATGAAGTAAGAGATGAAGATGGATGTAAGGTGGATGAAGTGGATGGAGTGAAGTGTATTAAGAGTGTTGTTTGGAATTGTCAAAAATTTACATCAGTACTTTATAATAAACATTTTAAAAAAGTACGAATTAAAACGTCGGCGGATATCTTGAAGTATTTAACACGATGAACGAAATTATGATTTAGATAATTACGATGAACATTATTTACACTACTACTTATATTATTCTACTATTTTAAAATCATGAACAACTTTGCAATTCAAATCGTTCATTTTAAGTAATCGGCAAACTCTCATCAAGTAAAGTATTTTATATTTAAATTCATTTATATTATAATTGTTTAAATAATAAAAGTGGTAATCATTAACTTAGTATTAAGTTTTGAAGATATATTTTTTCGGATAAAGTTGTAACAAAAAAATAACGCTGGAAAATTTGAAAGAGAAACATTTTAAAATTTTAAACAACCTGATGGCCATTTTGTTCTGGAAAGTGAATACATAAAAGTAAATAAACATATAAAATAAACACGTATACTAAATTTTCATGTATTTTTATTTTGATATGAAGAAGAAAATCACAAATTATAAATTAAATCTAATATTTTAAACAATAAAGCGGGCGTTTTTAAATTAAATAATCAGGAAATGCGAAGTAATAATTTTTACCAAGAAATAAAGAAGTTGTAACAATGTCACTACAAGGGAACAAAGGAACCGCAGAATTGTACTTTTGTAGCATATTTGCATTCTACTATTTTAAAATTTTTAATTCAAATTGTTGATTTAAAATAATTAAAAAGATATTTCATAAGTTTGTATCAAGTGTCTTTTAATAACATCTTAGGAGGCCTACATTCCATTCATCTAAAATATACGTGAAGGAAGTAAGAATTACATTGTTACATGTTCACTCAGCAGAAAGTAAGAATTACATGGTAACATGTTTACTCAAATGTTAGGTTTAAGGTATCTGTATCGTAGGTGAGAGGTTATCCAAATTTAAACAGGTTAGATGAGATGTGTGGTCTTTAATTCTTCATTAAGGCATCCAGCAACATGCTGGTTATTTAAATTTTAAAAAATAGCATATGAAAGCGACGACGACGTTTAACTAATTAAGGAGTACATGGTAGCGTAGCTACCTCCACCTCCGGTATGGCGGGAATTAGAACATGGCAGAATGGCAATGAATGGCCGCGAAAAAGCGAGTTGGGGAGTAATGGCGGCTTTTATAAATATTCAAAATTAGAGTATTAATAAACTGGTATGCAATAAACAGAATATTAGATGTTTTAAAGGAATATAGAGAAAAAACCTTCAGCTTCCAGCAGGACTTTAAATACGCCATTTTTAAAAATGCGTAAGTAGGAAAGCAATAGTTAGATTTAGGTATGTGTATCCTTGTTGAATGGCCGTCCAAAATTAAACAGGCAGGTTGAGCTGTATGGTTTCCGGTGCAAAAAACATTTGAAGAGCTTAGTGGAAGCAACACGGTAAATGACATTTTCTAAAAAGAAAAATTGAGATTTGTCTGTCAATGAACATGTTATTCCCTCCTTTAAAGATAACAAGTTTCCCCTTTTTCGTAAACTTAAAGTTAAGTATATGTTTTTATCGTTTGCAAGAACTGTTTTTACCGGATATAAGCACAAACGATAAACTTTAAAGCTCATTTTCACCTTTTTGTCACTTAGCACGTTCTTCCACTAAGCTCTTCATTTATGTCTTTAACTGTTTATTTAGGTATCCAGCAGAATGCTAGTTTTTTAAAGACAATCAAGTAACATAACATTGCATAGCTCTCAAAGTAAAAAAAATATATAAATAAATAATAATATTTTTTAACTAAAACTGGTGTTTCTAAACAGAATATTAGAGATTTTGAAGCCATAAAAGAAACTGTTGAAAATCTACTCAGTCAGAAATTAAAAAAATTCCATGCCGTACTTGACGATAGTAAAAAAGATTTGCTACAGGGCAATTCCATGCGTGACGGAATGACATTTTGAACTGATAAATTGAATATTATGAGTTTTTAAGGAATTTAAATTAGAAACTTAAACATACTTATTACGTAGCACACACTTACTTGCAATTTTTACACACTGAACTAAGAACTTTAATACCGATCAGTGTAGTTTAGTATTTGTCAAAAATTTACATCACTACTTTATAATTAACATTTTAAAAAAAGTACGAATTAACACGATGATAGAAATGAAGATCATTTCACTACTACTTAAATTATACTACTATTTTAAAATTATGAACAACTTGACAATCCAAATCATTCGTTTTGAGTAATCAACTAAGCATCATAATAGTATATTTATAATTAAATTAATTTATAATATAATTGTTTAAATATTAAAAGTGGTGATAATAAACTAAGTATTATAAGTTGGGAAGATATATTTTTTCGGAAGTTATAGAAAAAAATAACACAGGAAAATTTAAAAACATATCACACTAGAAGGGAACGGTGAAAAAGAACTATTTTAAAATTTTGAACAACCCGATGACCATTTTGTTCTCGAAAATACATAAAAGTAAATAAAAATATAAAATAAACATGTATACTAAATTTTCATGTATTTTTATTTTGATATGTAGAAGAAAATCACAAATTAAATCTAATATTTTTAACAATAAAAAGGGTGTTTTAAAATTAAATATCGGGAAATGTAAAATAATTTTTACCAAGAAATAAAGAAGTTGTAACAATGTCACTACGAGGGAACAAAGGAACCGCAGAATTGAAGTTTTGTAGCATATTTGCATTCTACTATTTTAAAATTTTGAATGAAAGAGAGCAATATTTCCAAATATTATAATCTACAATATTTTTAGTAATAAAACTGGTATCTAGAAACAGAATATTAGATATTTTGAAGGAGTAAAAATAAAAAACGTCATTTAGGTATTATAATGTAATGCCATCTTTAAAATCACAACAAAAACTATATAATTTTTTTTTCTCACAGCATTAAGAATTATTTAATAATTAAATGTAGCGAATATTTTTATTTCTAAAATTAAATGCTGAGTACGCAAATTTAAAATTTGTAATATTACATAAAAATGCATGTAAGATCTTTTAGTAAAATATAATGTTTAATAATGTAAAAATATATTATTTTGCATAGAAAAGTAATTACTTCAAATGATAAAATGACAAAATACTTTTCAAAAAGAAATTTTAATTTCATTGAAAGCGTCTTTAAATTATAATTCCACATTAGAAGGAATATAACTGCAGACGTTTTTGCATTCTATTATTTTAAATTTTTAAGAACTTGGAAATATAGATCGTTATTTAATAAATTAAGGATAAAAAATTTATTGATAACTTTGAATTTAGTAACGTTTTTTAACATTTCATCCGGTCTGCATTGCAGTCATCTAAAATACACGTATGGGAGTACCAATAAGAGCTAGGTTATAAGTTATACAATTTAGAAGATTAAGGGGAACTATATATAACGGCTGTTAGATTTACAAATTATTTGGACAACATCATAAATAGGAAAACAATAGTTAGATTTAAGGTATACGTACACCCTTCTTTGAGAGCTTATTCAATATTTTAAACCGGCTAATGAAGTCGCACGGTTTCTGTCGCAGTTCTGAAATATTTACGTTTTTTACTGTTTATCAAGGTATCCAGCAGCATGCTGGTTTTATAATAACAAGCATTTTATGCCGCTGACAATTTTCTACTATTAAAAATATATATTTATTAGAATATTTTAAATAATTTAACTGGTATTTATAAACAAAATATTAGTCATTTTGAGGTAATAAAAATACAATATGCCATTAACAATCCACTCAGGATCCGAGAGCCTTTAAAAATGTAATGCCGTACTGAAGGAAACTAATATTTGTGGTAATGTTACTATTAAATTTTTAAAAAAAAATACACATAGTAGAACTCCAATTATCCATAGAGTTGCTGACTGTCCGAGTTTCAAAAAAAAACAAAAACATTCTACCCAGATATCTGTTACTGTTTGTCTTTGTTGTATATCATACCCAGTTCTATTTTTGGACCAACCAAAAAAATACTTGTCATGACATCCAACAAAGACGAACAGTAACAATATGGCCGGGTATAAAAGTTCATATATCACTCATTAAAGTTTTGTGAAACTAGCTTCTCAATATGAGCTAAAAAAAAAAGCTGGGGCCTTCGGATAACTGGAGTTCTATTGTATTCCATATAGCTCAGTTAGGGAAATTGTAAAGAGATTCTGAAATAAAAATATTATAAATACAAGATTATGAATAATAAAACTGAGGTTTATGTAATGAGTATTTCAAATTTTAGGTAATATTTTTTAGAAGAATTCCATGGAATTTCACTAAGTTGGTAATACAAGTATAATGCCACACTTCACTGAAAACCGTGCTGGTAAGTTCACTCTATAAAACTAGTAGAATATTGAATCCCTAAAATACTTACGCCGTTTTTATGGAGCAATGTTACTTAATCGAATAGTTTACTCAAATTTTGCAGTGTATCGTTCAGTCTCTCTGTCCGTCCGTCCGTCCGTCTGTCTGTACATCACCCACTTTCATAGCCCAAACTACAAATGCTACAGACAAGTGTGATATGTCAAAAAAAAAATTCAGCTCATCGAAATTAGAAGACATTGAAAATTTCAAAATTACATTCGAATTCGAAGTAATTAAATTATTGAAAATAAACTGCACAATTTAATGCTCATTTAAAAAGCATAAGAATCCAGTTTTATTAGAATCAAATCACCATTGCCATTCACAACAATCTCCCGAGAAATTTTATTTCTTTGAAATAATAAATTAAACGAAATTTATTTTTGCGCCATCAATCAGTTTGAAATGACGTCCAATATATTTCACTAAAGATTCTTTGTTTGTATGTTGATATGAAATGTTTTGGTTCTATTTAAAAGAAAGGAATATTACATATTTATTTTTTGAAATATAGATTAATATTTGCAAACGATAATAATTATTGAATTATTATTGAATTTTCGAAATAAAATAAATGAAAATAGCCAAATTTAGCGTGTAAATGTTTATAATATAATTAATATTGTTATTGGCGACACATTTTTCCTGTTGAACACAAATGTTGTGTGGAAGCGGTCTGAGTGACAGATTCTGTTACAAACCTACTTGTTGAATTACATGTTTGCGTTCAACAAAAGAGTCAATACATTGAGAATTCATCTATAGCATTGAATGTTATATTTTTCGGTAATTTTGGTGTACTGTACTCGATTGTTCTTCTATTAATCAATGACTTTTCGTTCTCGTTCATCCCTTTCATTTTTGAAAGTTTCTGTACCTTTCCACCACTTACTTTTTAACCCTGTATCTATATTGTATTTCTCAAAAACAACAGTTATGTTCTTTTGGTAACCTAAGTATGGAGAAAAAAAAGAATCGCACCACAAAAATACCAAATTTCAAGTTATGTATCAATCTAACATTTCGATTAATAATTCAAATGATTATTAAAAAGGTCTGTAAATACACACCATTAAATTATATCTCATAACTTTTACGAGTAAGCAATGGCCACAAACTTGTATGTGTACTCCCTTACAGAAAAATATTAATATCATCCATTGTACTCACGTATTTGAGGATAACTTAATAAATATGATTTATATATTATTACTACTGCATTTATGCGGTCATAAAAACAAAAGCTATATCATATATCGGAATATTAGTGCAATCCAGTGGCTGTAAAGGCATATAAAGTATCGCATATTCATAAATCAGTAAGCTGTACTTAGGGATCCGTATAAAATTCATGAATGTACTATAAACCTGGAACAGTGGTACTCAATGTCTATATGGCTTTATGATTATGGCATGAGATAAAGTGTGGATTCGCCGCTCAAATGAACAAAACTTTCATTAAACAGCATAAAAGTTTGTACGAAAGCCTCGTACTAAAGCCTCAGCTTTGTTTAGCAACATTTATATATATATTTTTCTAAAAAACAGTTCTACCAAAATAACAAAGACGTTTAAAATAATTATAAAACGTTAGATCGAAGTATTATTAATATTTTTTAAGTCCTACACTGGTACAAATTTTGGCGCTTGGTTTCATTAAAAATTTGATTCCTCGAAGCTGCAACGGCTGTATTCAGTTGAATCACTTTCATATTTTAGTTTGCAAAATCATACAAATGGTTCAACCGAATACCAAAAATATAGTGAAACATTTCACCACAGAGATATATTAGCTACTAAGAAACATTATTATGGTAAAACCAAGCACAAAATTGTGAACAGTGCAATTCTTTGCAGCTTGTTAAAATATCGATTTATATTATTTGATTTTGGATGTAACTATAAGGTGTTTTACTGAAAAAATATTTAAAAATAGTTTACTGAATATTGTAGATATATAATTTACTTTTTATATATTTATATCTTTGTATAAAAATATAATGGTTTTATGTTATAATATTGGTTATCAGAAAATTTTATACTGACCAAGTTAAATTGAAACAATAATAAAAATTGCAAAAATAAACTGAAAAATAATTGTTTAAATAGACAAAAAAAATCTATAAAATATATTTTGAAAGAAATTAATCAATATTAATAATTAATCTGCCACTACTATTAGTTTAGTTTAGATTTATCGTCGCACTAGAGCTACACGAGGGCTATTGGCGAAGGGCGTCGTATTTTAGAGCCACAGTCAGGTGACGAGCCGACACCTGAGTAGGCACCCAACGCAACCGTTAAGGGAGACATCGTACGCAGCATATTTAATGTGCACTTCCTCTACACGGGGTATTATTCGTCGGACATTTTTGACTGCACGGACCGTTTATAGGTCGGCAGTTATTCTGGCGATGCCCAGACCCGAACCTGGGACCTTTCGCATGCTAGGCGAGCGCCTAACCGACTGGACTCCCCAGCCCCCACTACTATTAGGAGAGTTTAGTTACCTTTTTTGCGGTGTATCAAAGTTCTGGTTTTGTCACAAATTTGGTAAATTAACGTTCCAAGTAGTGGTGGTTGGTTTCAGGACTCTGGTGCAATCTTGAAGCTTTTTTACAGTGCACACACCACTAATTTAATATTTTGAACAACTTGGCAATCCTAAGTCATTCATTTGAAGTAGAGTTCATCTATTAAATCATCATTAGAATAATATATAAAAATTTATGTACAATAGAATTTTTCTTATGAACAGTAGAATATTTTAAATAATAAAACTCGTTTTGATAAATTGAATATTTTGAGTTTTAAGAAATTTAAATTAGAAACTTAAACATACTTATTACGTAGTACACACTTACTTGCAATTTTTACACACTGTACTAAGAACTTAAATAACGATCAGTGTAGTTTAGTATTTGTCAAAAATTTACATCAGTACTTTATAATTAACATTTAAAAAAAAAGAACGTCGGCGGATATCTTGAAGTATTTAACACGATGATAGAATAAAGGTTATTACTACTTATATTATACTACTACGTTATTACATTATATATTTTACTACGATTTTAAAATTTTGAACAACTTGACAATCCAAATCGTTCGTGTTAAGTAGACACGATTCCATTATTCTGTAATTTTTTTTTATTTAAATTATTTATAATATAATTGTTTTAATAATAAAAGTGGTGTTCATAAATTTAAAATTTCGAACAACTTGATGACCTTTTTGTTATGGAAAATAAATACATAAAAGTAAATAAAAATATAAAATAAATATGTATACTAAATTTTCATGTATTTTTATTTTGATATGAAGAAGAAAACCACGAATTATAAATGAAATCTAATATTTTAAACAATAAAGCGATTGTTTTGAAATTAAATATCAGGAAATGTGAAGTAATAATTTTTACCAAGAAATAAAGAAGTTGTAACAATGTCACTAAGGGAACAAAGGAACCGCAGAATTGTAGTTTTGTAGCATATTTGCATTCTACTATTTTAAAATTTTGAACAATTTAGTAATTCAAATTGTTGATTTAAAATAATTAAAAAATATTTCATAAGTTTGTATCCAGTGTCTTTTAATAACATCTTAGCAGGCCTACATTCCATTCGTCTAAAATATACGAGAAGGAAGTAAGAATTACATGGTTACATGTTCACTCAGCAGAAAGTACATGGTAACATGTTTACTCAAATGTTAGGTTTACGGTATATGTATCATAG
Source organism: Oedothorax gibbosus (assembly GCA_019343175.1). Lineage (NCBI taxonomy): Eukaryota > Metazoa > Arthropoda > Arachnida > Araneae > Linyphiidae > Oedothorax > Oedothorax gibbosus. Next base: position 13,897,877 of record CM033275.1, on the reverse strand, counting down.
GTGGGAGGTTATCCAAATTTAAACAGGTTAGATGAGTTGTGTGGTCTTTTATTCTTTATTAAGGTATCCAGAAGCATGCTGGTTATTTCAATTTTAAAAAAAATTGCATGAGGAAGCATTATTGGAAAATCAAAAAATTAGAGTATTTTTAATAATAAACTGGTGTGCAATAAACATAATATTAGATATTTTAAAAGAATATAGAGAAAAAAAAATGCTCAGCGTCCAGCAGGACTTTAAATGTACAATTTTTAAAAATGCGTAAGTAGGAAAGCAATAGTTAGATTTAGGTATGTGTATCCTTGTTGGTCCAAATTAAACAGGTAGGTTGATGGTTATCCAAATTAAACAGGTAGGTTGAGTTGAACGGTGTCCGGTGCAGAAAACATTTGAAGAGCTTAGTGGAAGAACAAGGTAAGTGACATTTTCTAAAAAAAATTGAGATTTGTGTGTCAATGAGCATGTTATTCCCTCCTTTAAAGATAACAAGTTTCCCCTTTTTCGTAAACTTAAAGTTAAGTATATGTTTTTATCGTTTGCAAGAACTGTTTTTAAGGGATATAAGTACAAACGATAAACTTCAAAGCTCATTTTCACCTTTTAGTCACTTATCACGTTCTTCCACTAATCTCTTCATTTATGTCTTTAACTGTTTATTTAGATATCCAGCAGAATGCTAGTTTTTTAAAGACAATCAAGTAACAATGCATTTCTCTCAAAGTAAAAAATATATAAATAATAATATTTTTAATACTAAAACTGGTGTTTTTAAACAGAATATTAGAGATTTTGAAGCCATAAAAGAAACTGTTGAAAATCTACTCAGAGTCAGAAGTCTTAAAAATTCCATGCCGTACTTGACGATAGTAAATACGTATAGAAATGAAATAAATTTACATAATGAAAGAAAAGTTATAAAACATATTCTAAGAAATATTGTATGCTTATCATGCTTTCTTTGTGTTGCAAAATAAAAAGATGTAACCTTATTGGAAAGAAAATATGTGGTACTACTACAAGTAGCTAATTTTTATTGCATAACATACCAATTTGCTAACACAAATCAGTTTTTTAAAATCTTCAAAGACTATCTTTCGTATATATGGACTTTACTGAATTTTTTTATAAGAAAACTGCAAAATTATCTTTACTGGTGCATAATATTCTACCATAATTTGTAACTAAACATGCGACCCTGGCGGCATACTTTTTAAAAAATTTAATTATTTTTTTTCTTATATTGTAAGGTGGGTTCGTATGTAAGTATACAAACAGTAGGGGATAAGTGGCTAGTTTCCCCATTGGGTAAATATTCCACAAGGCCTTATATTGGAAATTAGCCATTTGGGAGTGCACACTGTATGCTTGGTTTATAAAGCAACACGACTTATGCCACGCAAAACAATCTTTGTTCAGTTGGTATTGTAATAATTTCAAATTGTTTTCATGATTTTTTTCAACGTTGAGTATTTTTTAATGTTTATATTCAAAACTAAATTAAACGTACTTTCCTTTAACTTAATATTTTATCATTGCGTAATGTGGTTCCTCTTTCTACTTAAATATGTGTTTGTTTTTAAAATAACTCAAACCTCTAATCGTCACGGTACCATTAAAGTAAAAATGTAGCGCCTGGGCAGGTTTTCCAAACTTTCACGGGGAAAGAATTCCAACTATGCCTTTTATTACATTTTAGTATTAAGACACTGATGCACCTATTGCCAAAAACCAGAATTGTAGAGTCTTATAAACTAAGTTATGAAAAATTCTACTTTTTAAGAGCAAATTTATGACATGGTGCCGATTTTTCTAGATACTACATTTTCAACTGCCTTGCTTAAATGCCAAACTCTACTAAAATCAATATAGTTCCCAGGCATCAACGCCACTCATTTTCGAAGTGTACAGATGTCGTCACGACAATTTTGGGTTCTTTCGGTAATATTAGAACAGAGTCCTTAAGGGTACCAGGAACTCAACGATGTTTCAAGATTTCGAATTAACATGTTAACTTTTAATTACTGAACTGTGTATTTACGAAAATAACTGATATTATACACGTTTGAATATAAGGCTGTAGTTGGCAAGGATATTAATTAATTCTAATATTACTTTTTTACCAGCATCAAATGCCCATATTTGAAAACAGCTATTTTCAGCCTTTAGGTACACTTCCCAGCACAACCATTGCGGGATACTTAAAATAATTTTTTATATAAATAAAAAGTAGTATATTAAACGAAATAAACATCAAGTTAGATGATGAATCTTTAAAAAACTGAATTATTACTCTACATACCATTTTTGCTCCTTTTCTAGAAAGCGTTTAAAAAAAGCGTATTTTTGCACATATTATTTTTGTGAGATTTTAATAAAAAAAATTTATTTGGGGGTTTACTTTGTTCAATAAACATACATACAAAATCTTGGACAATTTCAAGCCTCCTAATACCCCCCCCCCCCCCCCCAATAGAAAAAGAGAAAAGTGTACCTAAAGTCTGAAAATTGTTGTTTTGGAATTATGACATTTAAAACTGTCAACAAAGTTACGTTGGAATTAACTAACACCTTTGCCAACTACAGCCCTATATTCAAGTGTGTATTATATCCGCTTTTGCATAAATACACATTTTAGCGATTAAAAGTCAAAATAAAATTTCGATATTTTGAAGCGTTGTTGGGTTCCCGGTTCCTTTAACAAGACGACAATGAACTTTTAACAAGTTCGTTTAAAAATACGATAAATAACTACTTTGATATAATTCTTACCATTTGCAGCTAATTCAGAATAAAATTTTAAAAAAATGTTAGCTATTTCACAAAACAATCCATCTTAAAATAAAAGAATACGATGATGGAAGCAAATAATTGTAGTATTCTTATTATTTTTTTTTTAATTTTTGAACAATTTCGTAATCGAAATCATTCTTTTCAAGTAACTTTTACAGGACTAGTAACATTAACACTGTGCTCAGAAAATATTTTAAATTACATTACAAGTTTTTAAATAAGAAAACTGGTGGTTATAAACTAAAAACTAAAAATTTTTAAATGTTATTTTCGAAATATGTAATGAATAAGTTTCGATATTTATGTTCATCTACAAAGTAAAATGCAATTTCAAACTACTTTTTAATAATAATAAAATAAAACGTAGTTGTGTTTATGAGTTTGTACCTTATATAGAATTTTAAACTAGACATTTGTTTAACTCGTAACTTGGCACAAATTTGTAGCTTATACTTAACCAGATATGTCAAAATTTTCAAATTTTGTACAAAGAAAATTAATAATCTAATAAAACTGCACTCAAATCCCGTTGAATCACGTGAAGTAGTTTCGTCCATCTTTCTATCCAGCATTACATTGATAGTTTAAGGGTCTTGTATGGTAACAGATATCGAAAAAAAAAATTAAGTAATTATTCACAAACTATAGATGGCTACACTAACTGTCTGAAAATGTCTAAACAATATTTTTTGTTTTAATTATAACTAATTATTATCAATAAAATTATAATTAGTAATTATTTTAATGGCAAAATAACATTCTTCATTTTTTTGGTAAGTTTTCATGACTACATGCCGTATATATAAGTTAATACATTATACAGTCTATTTTGGAATAAATAAGTTAATGTTAGTTAATGTATAAGTTAATGTATTATACAGTCTATTTTGGAATAAATAAGTTAATGTTAGTTAATGTATAAGTTAATGTATTATGTAGTTTATTTTGGAATAAATAAGTTAATGTTAAATAATGTATAAGTTAATGTATTATACAGTCTATTTTGGAATAAAAAAGTTAATGTTAGTTAATGTATAAGTTAATGTAATATGAAGTCTATTTTGGAATAAATAAGTTAATGTATAAGTTAATGTAATATGCAGTCTCTTTTGGAATAAATAAGTTAATGTTAGTTAATGTATAAGTTAATGTAATATGCAGTCTATTTTGGAATAAATAAGTTAATGTATAAGTTAATGTAATATGCAGTCTATTTTGGAATAAATAAGTTAATGTATAAGTTTATGTATTATGCAGTCTCTTTGGAATAAATAAGTTAATGTTAGTTAATGTATAAGTTAATACATTATACAGTCTATTTTGGAATAAATAAATTAATGTTAGTTAATGTATAAGTTAATGTATTATGTAGTTCATTTTGGAATAAATAAGTTAATGTTAGTTAATGTATAAGTTAATGTATTATACAGTCTATTTTGGAATAAATAAGTTAATGTTAGTTAATGTATAAGTTAATGTAATATGCAGTTTATTTTGGAATAAATAAGTTAATGTATAAGTTAATGTAATATGCAGTCTATTTTGGAATAAATAAGTTAATGTTAGTTAATGTATAAGTTAATGTATTATACAGTCTATTTTGGAATAAATAAGTTAATGTTAGTTAATGTATAAGTTAATGTATTATGCAGTCTATCTTGGAATAAATAAGTTAATGTTAGTTAATGTATAAGTTAATGTATTATACAGTTTATTTTGGAATAAATAAGTTAATGTATAAGTTAATGTAATATGCATCTATTTTGGAATAATAAGTAATGTTAATTAATGTATAATTTAATGTAATTATAGCAGTCTATTTTGGAATAAATAATTAATGTTAGTTAAGTATAAGTTAATGTATTATGCAGTCTATTCTGGTATAAATAAGTTAATGTTAGTTAATGTATAAGTTAATGTATTATGCAGTCTATTTTGGAATAAATAAGTTAATGTTAGTTAATGTATTATGCAGTCTATTTTGGAATAAATAAGTTAATGTTAGTTAATGTAAGTTAATGTATTATACTGTCTATTTTATAATAAATAAGTTAATGTTAGTTAATGTATAAGTTAATGTATTATGCAGTCTATTTTGGAATAAATAAGTTAATGTTATTAAATATATAAGTTAATGCATTATACAGTCTATTTTGGAATAAATATGATGTTAGTTAATGTATAAGTTAATGTATTATACTGTCTATTTTATAATAAATAAGTTAATGTTAGTTAATGTATAAGTTAATGTAATATGCAGTATTTTTTGGAATAAATAAGTTAATGTATAAGTTAATGTAATATGCAGTCTATTTTGGAATAAATAAGTTAATGTTAGTTAATGTATAAGTTAATGTATTATGCAGTCTATCTTGGAATACATAAGTTAATGTTAGTTAATGTATAAGTTAATGTATTATACAGTTTATTTTGGAATAAATAAGTTAATGTTAGTTCATGTATAAGTTAATGTATTATACAGTCTATTTTGTAATAAATAATTTAATGAAAGTGACCGTATAATACTTTATACTGAACGTGAGCAATAACAGTCAGTAAATTAAGCTGCTTTTCCTTCATCGAAATCGTGCATATATTTAAAACTTTATATGTTACTTTAGTTCTATTCAATATTGAGTACTGTTATACCATTTGGGATGTTTTTTCCACCGTTTTAAGTACTGTTATTGACTAAAGATATATCCTTGTTTCATAATAAGCTTAATAGATATGCGTTACATTTAAAGATATGTAGCAAAAGAAATGAACTGAGGAGTGGTTAAGTATCGTTTTTATTTTTAATTTTGGCACACCCAACTCAGCGAAATTTAATGTATATCAAATTTATTCGAAAAATGTGGAAACACTGTTACAAATTTTGTGCTTGGTTTCACCATGATATTGGTTTCTAGTAGCTGCAACGGCTGTGTGGTGAAACGTTTCACCTTTTTTTTGCAGTGTTTGGTTGAACCATTTTTCTGGATTTGGAAACAAAAACCTGAAAAATGGTTTATCCGAATACCAAAAATATGGTTTAACGTTTCACCACACAGCCGTTGCAGCTACTAGGAACCATATTTTTGGTGAAACAACGTGCATAATTTTTAACAGTGAATACTTTTAGAATCTTTTACAATATTCTTTGAAAAACAAGTCGCATATACGAATAAATACCCGAAAAAATCAATGAACAAAAGCAGGAGACTTGAAAATTCTCCTTTTCATTTATCTAAAACTTATGATGCTTAAACGAACAATATTTTTCAATCCCTTAACATTCCGGGAAACATTTATTGAGTGTTTTACAAACAAAGTTTATCCTAATAAATCTCATTTATTGAATTACATGTTTGCGTTCGACAAAAGAGTCGATATAACAAATCATATTTTGAACAGACTTTATTTTTTCTAAACAATTCCTTGGAACAAAAACCGAAGCAAAGATGAAAAATCTAAATCCCCCAATCAAGTAAACATAACTCTCCACAAAGTTTCTATCTTCTAGAACAAGACATACTTATGTTCGCTGGGAAAAAATGAAAAAATATATGTCGGGAAATCAAAACTTGGGGGGTGCAAGAAGGGTTGCAAGGTTTCAAAAATCGTCAAATTCATGAGATGTCGTCGCCAAGATCTGTTTTAACTTTGCAATTGGAAAGTGGAAGTATTTCTGACTGAAATACTAATAAATATTTATGTAAATATATAAGTTTATGTTTTAGTAAGTAAAAATGTGCTTATACAACTTAATAAATAAATAACAATAGTTTTACCTTAAACATTTGATTTAAATCATCCGGAAATTAGGATACGAAAATACAGTGTTTTAAAACAATGGTGACCAATTTTCATGCACTTTGATTATTATTATTATTATTATTATTTGTATTATAATTGTTATTATTATATTTTCATGAACATTAGCCAAAGTGTTTTAATAATATCTGCCATAAAAATATATATTAAAAAAACTTTTATTAAAATGTGCTAAAAACGAAAAAAACATTTGTTACCCTTGAGCTGATACCAAGCACAACTAAAAATTTTGATTTTGTCTTGAAAATATATTTATTATAGTCGAACCTCGTTTACACGAACTCGCTTAACACGAAATTTAGCTTGAACTGAAAGCGTATCCCCGACCAAAAAAGCTAAGAGTTAATGCTTAAAAATCTCTTAACGCGAAGTCGCTTATGGCGAAGTTCCTCTTAACCCGAACAAAAAATTCAGAATTTGACCCATTTTTTTCTTAGTATTTCAAAGAAAAAATGAAACAAAACATTATAAAAAATTAATTTTTAAAAATTAAGCCTAATTTTTCTACAGTCTGTACTACTCCAAATAAATTTTATTAATCGAATTACTAATTGTATACATGTACATTTTTAGTATATTGCATTAAAAAATTAGAATACTTTTTAAATGTTATTTTTAAAAAATGTTCACTGGTTCCATGCCTGACGATTAACATGAAATTTCGGTTTACACAAAATATTTTGTTGCTCACTTCGAGTTCGCGTAAACGGGGTTCGACTGTATTATCATCATCGTCATCACATCGTCGTCGTCGTCGTCGTCATCATCGTCGTCATCGTCGTCGTCGTCGTCATCATCGTCGTCGTCGTCGTCGTCGTCATCATCGTCGTCGTCGTCGTCGTCATCATCATCGTCGTCGTCGTCATCGTCATCATCGTCATCGTCGTCGTCGTCATCATCGTCATCGTCGTCGTCGTCATCATCGTCATCGTCGTCGTCGTCGTCGTCGTCGTCGTCATCGTCGTCGTCGACATCGTCGTCGTCGACATCGTCGTCGTCGACATCGTCGTCATCGTCGTCGTCGTCATCGTCGTCGTCGTCATCATCGTCATCGTCGTCGTCGTTGTCGTCGTTGTAGTTGTTATTGATGTTGTTTTTGTTATTGTTTTAATAGATTAAGTTTGACACTTTTTTTGGGGTTTTCACACATCTTCATTTGCACAAAATAGAAAGTAGTATTTGTTTGGTAAATATTTTATTTTGATATTAAAAATTCATAAATATGTACACTCTGCTATTTGGAAAAAAACAAGTAGGTTTGTAACAGAATCTGTCACTTAACTCGCTTCCACATATTTGTGTTTAACAGGAAAAACGCGCCAAACACAACATTAATTCTATATTTAACATTTACAAGCTAAATTTGGCTAGTTTCATTTATTTTATTTCGAAAATTCAATAATTATTACTTATCGTTTGCAAAATTAATTTATATTTTAAAGAATAAATATGTCATATACCTAGTCATATTCCTAGCTTTTAAATAGAATGAAAACATTTCATATCAACATACAAGGATTCCGTAGTGAAATATATTTGACGTCATTTCAAACTGATCGATGTCGCAAAAATAAATTTATTTTAATTTATTGTCTAAATAAATTTATTTTAATTTATTGTCTAAAAGAATTAAAGTTTCTCGAGCGATTGTTGCGAATGGCACATGTGATTTAATTCTAATAAAAACAGGGCCTTTAGCTATTTGTAATTCAAAGTTTTAAACGCCAAAATTAACTATTTTCATTAATCTTCTTTCTCAGATTTAATAATTAGACTTGATCGTTTGCTAAATTTGTTTGAAGTTCGAAGAATAATGATGTAATCTTTTTTAATAAATTCCCATTTACATTTCTTTCGAAAATTCACTTATTTATAGTTTGTTAAATTAATTTACAGTTCAAAAAATTTATAATTTGTACAATTGATGCTTTAAAAATAAAAGCGAAACTTAGCATATTTTTTTTTATGCCAAGTTAGAATTCTCTATGCATCTTTCTACATACATATATATATAGAACCATTAAAAGAACTCTATTGTGATAATACAACAATCCAAACCGAATTATATCACATAAATAAATATTTTTTCAAAAGTGTTTTTTTATTTTAACAAAAGTTTCTCGTACGTTTAACGAAATGGCAACAGTGAAAATATTGAATAAAATGGAATTTGCATGTTATTTCAATGTAGATTAAATTTTTAGTTATTTAAATTTTAAATAAGCTTCTAGTTTAAATTTTTTAATGAAATTTGGCATGTAGCCTAATCTGATTTTTTGCTTCAAAATGACGTATCCCACTTGTCTGTGGGACTTGTGGATGACAACAGTGAAAATATGAATAAAAATAGAATTTGCATGTTATTTCAATGTAGATAAAAAAATTTAGTTATTTAAATTTTAAATAACTGTCTAATTTAAATTTTTTAATGAAATTTGGAATGTAGCCTAATCTGATTTTTGCTTTAAAAGACGTATCCCACTTGTCTGTGGGACTTGTGGTTCTTTCTGTGAAGTGGTGACAGACAGACGGACGGACGGACAGACGGACTGAACGATTATAATACTTCCACTTTTTACGTTAAACGTATGTGGAAGCAAAATCAAGAAATCTAAAAAATGCGTCAATTTAACTGAAAATGTTGATAGTGATTTACTGTGAAAACATTTTGAACAATTTGCAGTCAATCACTTTATATTGCGGGAGTGAATTATACTTGCAGACTACTATTGAGAGTTTTTTTAAGTGTTTATTTTATTTTATAAGAAAAAATAAGATAATAAAAAATATAATTTTAATATAGCTCTAATTATGTGACTTAATTATGACTAAACGTCATATAATTATATTACTTTTAGTCATATTTAAGTTGAATAGTTCAGATAAACAAAAATTAATATAATTGAATTTTTCTAACAGTCAAAACCAAAGAGTTCTAGGGTAAAAGAACGACTCGTACTGAGCTGCCATCGGCAGCCATGGCTCACTACGGAGCCCGAATAGAGTGGCAAAATTGCTAGTTAATTTATAATTTTGATACTGAGAAAGGAAGTACACCCAGGGCAAAGGCGGGAATCGAACCCGCACCTGTTACAGCGCGCGGACTGCTAGCGTTATGGCCTGCGATCCAAACCACTCGGCCATCGGGCCCCACATGCCACCCTATATTGTCTCCGTGTTGGTCCATGGTGCTGTTGCCAGGTTCAGTCTCTACCCTACTATAGAACTCTTTGGTCAAAACTAGAGCCGCAATTTTAAACGAAAACTCATCCTTCCAATAACGTTCGTACTGCGAATGTGTGGAGGGGGAGAAGAAACAATAGCGAGGAGATCATAAATTAGACGTAATTTGTTGTTCTTTGGTAATTTGTTGCTTTATTTTACTACCCTCAAACTAAAATCAAAAACTCTCCGAAAAAGCGATTTTTCGCCAATTCCTAGTACACAGAAGACTCTAGGGAAAATAAATCCCTTTTGATGTATGACGTCCAATCCCGTGATGACATCTGGCAAAAGAGCATTCGCGTACTCCGGGAATGGATTGACAGGTGCTATTTTGCGTGGGGAGGGGACACATATTAAGTATATTAAAGAATACATTGTATCTAATAGGGTTATAGTATATTAAGTCTAGAGTGTTTTGTAAATTGATTACGATGGAGTATAAGAAATGTTACACATACCAATTATGTTAAGCTTTATAGGTTATGGGCTATGAAGAGTTTTATTTTAATTTAGAACTATTTATAAATTTAACCAAAGTTGTAAGATAAACAGAATTGGCTTGCTTCAGGTGACGTATTTTCCGCCGTCTTTCATTCCTACGCTTCTTTCGATAAGTGTGATTGGTTAACTTTTTCCATGAGACATTATTCACCAATCGAGGCTCAAGAAAGAACTTATTTTGATTTCTGTTGCCACTTAGGAACTGAAACATGTCCGTTAATTTATTAGGCAAATCTATTTCGAATAAAATGTATAATAGGTTTATGAACCCCAGTTACATCGTTTAAGTTAGATTAAAATTACTATTAAACCAACAGAGAATATTGAGCTATATCATATAGAATATTGTAGAGATTTAGAGAATATTATTTTTTTTTACGAAACCAATATTTCCAAAGTTCTGTTACACCAGTAATAGGTTAAATAGCTCATTCCCTTACGCATCCAAAGTGATTTAACCCCTGGTTCGGAGCAACTTCCTATGTGCCTATAACATCTGTACCGTCCATTAGCAAATGCAGTGGCGACATACAGCCCCCTACAGGAGCATCCAGGCGAATTTGACTTGTCAACTATCAAATACAAGCGATTTACGTGTCTACAAATGGACGGGGACAGAGTTTCGGCATGACTTGCTCCTCACTCAACGACCTAGGTGGTGTTGATAGTGAATGTAAAGGTTAAATGGGAGGTTGGGTAGGTCTAACATGAATTGTAGACTGACATTGAAAGAGTGTTATACTGGGTAAAAAATACTTTTATAAAACAAATTGAAAATTTAACTTTTTTTTAAACCATCTGAGGAACATAGACGAGTGAACTTGTCAGCGGAATGTCAGGTTTTCCAATAATATAAAATTTCCTAAAGAAGTTATACATTTTATAATTGTACTAATTTTTCAGTTTAGAAATATTGGAGAGTCATTTATAATCATACCTTACAGAAATATAATTTTATTGTTTTAATTAAAAATTTAAATGTAATACCATTAATGAAAAGAAGTTTTTACTTTAGCCAATTTGCTTATCCCTCAGAGGGTTAAAAGATGAATAGAAAGAGTACATTTTTAATAAGGTTCATTTTATTATTACCAAAAAAATACATTATCACGATTTCATTTGGAATAAATCGTTACATGATATAAAAATACAAAAGAAAATATTGTAATTTAAGGCCTTTGTTGAAAATTCTATTGCCAAATCACATGGGGACGCGATAACTCGTTTACATTCGAACTTCATTGCAAACGATTACTACGCCTCTACTTCCATTTCTTTCCTACGTTCTCTATCAAGACCTTTACCCCACAATTATTAAAATCAAATAAATAAAACAAAGATTTAAAACTACTTTCAGCGACTCCAAAACTCTAAAAATCATAGTGTCGAACCCAAGTGACTTGGGAAATTATTGTCGTTTAAGCTAGCTACGCTCAGTCTGCACTGATCGGATTTTTCAGGTCTTTGATATTTCGACAGTTTCGATCGGGCTTTGTAAAGTCCGTGTTTTCGAAATGTTTGACAGGGTTTATTTCCGGTTTTTTGGCACATCCTTACTTTTTGGGAGAAAGTTTTTTGTTAGACACGTTTTTGATGGTTCAGGGGAAAGGAGGGATCGGTTGTTGTAGTTGTGGATGTCAATAAATGTTTTTTGTAAATTTGGTAAGTTTTATCGTTTCTCAGTGAAACCAGTGGAGAAAAAAAGACTGCAACATTTAACAAGAAGTTCATAAAGAACTAAAATAGCCTACTTTCCTGTTACTTAAATACTTACTGAAGTTCTAATCGGGAAAAAAACTAGATTCCTAAAGTAAATATCATCAACAGCCGTTTCTACACTAGATTTATACACATTAGAAAAAAAAAATCGAAACACAGCACCCAGCTATAATTTAAACTTCTAAAAGCTAAAATCAACTATTTTCCTTAATATTCTTTCGCAAATTAATTAAATATTATTTATCATCTGCTTGTTATTTATTTGTAGTTTGAAGAATAATTAAATATTTATTAATAACAAAAGTAATGAAACTACTACAAATTGCATTAAAAAATAAGAAATGTAAATTAAAACTAAGCATAATTGCATGCAAAAGTATGCCTTGCCGCTTTCTTGGTAGATAATTAATGAATAATCAAAGAATCAAATTGTGCTACATTTTATGACGTCATTCCCAAACTGATTCATGAAAATATTATTTTGCTTCAAATATGTTTAAATAAATAAAGTTTCTCATGCCATTGTTGATTGGGCAACAGTGATTTAAATGACTCAAAATTGAATTTCAATGCTAGTTCAATGGGAAATTCGCGACAGATAGTAATTTAAAGCTGTCCGGACGTACAGACAGACAAAAATTATAAAGTTGTAAACTGAGGTCAAGCTTTCTAACAAAAAAAGAATTTTTAAGATCCATGGAAACCGATTTGGAAGTGCGGCGGTACGAAGACAGACGAAAGACAGGCAGACATACGAACAGACAACAGATGGACATCAACCGCATTTCAATACCTACAGTGATTTAAATGACTCAAAATTGAATTTCAATGCTAATTCAATGGGAAATTCGCCGACAGATAGTAGATTTATGTCCGTCCGGACGTACAGACAGACGGACAAAAAGTATGAAAGTTGGTATCTGAGGTCATAGCTTTCTAACAAAAAAGAATTTTTAAGATCCGATGGATAGAACCGATTTTGGAAGGGAGGTACGGACAGGACGGAAAGACAGGCAGACATACGAACAGACAGACAGATGGACATCAACCGCATTTCAATACCTACAGTGATTTAAATGACTCAAAATGAATTTCAATGCTAATTCAATGGAAATTCGCCGACAGAAGTAGATTTATGTCCGTCCGGACGTACAGACAGACGGACCAAAAGTATGAAAGTTGGGTATCTGAGGTCATAGCTTTCTAACAAAAAAATATTTTTAAGATCCGATGGATAGAACCGATTTCGGAAGGGGGTACGGACGGACAGACAGACAGACGGACATCGACCGCATGTCAATACTACTTTTTCATTTTTTTAATTCTTTCGAATTAAAAAAAGAAAAGTAGGCTAAAAAGGGAAAATATAAATATTTTTTTCATCAAGCTACAGCAAGATCCTACTTATTTTTATTCCTTAGGTAAACATATTTTTCAAACAAATTTGTTTACAACCATATTGTTCGTTCAAAAGTATGTTTTGCAAAAATTAAGATTTAAAAAAAAAAAAGATTTTAAGCTCTAAAATTACAACTTTGTGTTCCATGGATGCATATGTAAAAACAAGCCACACACATGTCACATCTTTGTAAATAATAGTCCATTCCAACATATTTTAATGCAAAATACCTTTAAATTTACTGATGAATATTTACATTTTCAAGACCTCTGAAATTATGCTTGAGCACGTGCCATATAATTTTGTATGCAATATATCTATGCAATATATATGCAATATATATATGCAATATATGGGAATATATCTGATTACTGCAATCAAAAAGACTTTACTCCGATTTTTGTAACCTTTTCTATCGAAGTGTTTCAGTTTTTATAGTTTAAACTAAGTTTTGTTGTAACAGCATCGTGAAACAAAACATTTAATTAAATAGATGTCATGTCTCTCGATGTTGCTATTACATATCATTTGTATTGTATATATCAGTTTTAAACTTATGCCATTTATTTTTAATTACTTTAACTTAAATGTGTACGTAAATATTAATGGAATTTTAAAAAAAATTCAATGTTAATAAATACATTGTAATGAATATTTGCATAAATTGTTCTCATGAAATTTTCAAAATACTTGAAATAATTGAGGGATGATACGCGGAATATGCCGCCTGAAAAAAATAGATATCCTGTGTGCCAAGTGAAACATTGGCAGTTTTTCGAAATAAACCCAGGCAGACGTTTGTGATTGATTTAATGTATTTTTTTTATTTTCATGAAGCAGCAGTGGACTACATCATCCACTGCACAACTTGGTATAATAGACTTGTATGCAACTTGTATACTAGAATTGCATACAACAACTCAGGAAATTTTAACCATCCACGTAAAATAGAAAATGGGAAAATTAAAAACCTTAAAGATGAGGTAGGGTGTTTTTCGGATACTTGTATATGAAGCTGGCAATTAAGTTATGTTGAAACAAACTACCATACTTGCCAACTCCATCCCTATATTACCACAATATGTATTACATCAGGTTTCTTTTGTAAATATGCCCAATCTGGAGATTAAAAGTTTAAATAAAAATTCGCTATTTTGAAGTGTCGTTTTGTTCCTTAATTTTTCTAGTGAAAATCTCATTACAGGAATTAGACTCACTCAGAAATTACAAAATGTCGTCACATACTAGTGCACCCTTAAGGGGGAATGGGCGCGCTGGACCGCGGGTCTCCAAACTCAAGTGCATCAGTGTTAATTCAATGGTAAAAAAATATTTTCTCTGCCACAATTCTCCTGCTGTATTGAATATTTTTACAAACGGTTTTTTTTTAAATAATAAATGTAGATAACTTACAGGTCTCTATCTTCCCACTTTTTGAAATTGCTTCGAATATTTTGTGTAAAGTTATTTATTGAAAATTTAAAAAAATAATATATTCGAACCGATTTCAAAAAGAGGGACCTACCTTCCCTCTTTTTGAAATCGGTTCGAATATTTTTATCACATAAAAAAATCCGCTTGTAAAAATATTCAATACAGCCGGAGACATGTGGCAGAGAAAATATTTTTGTCTCCATAGGATTAACACTGCTGCACTTTACTTTGGAGAACCGCAGTCCAGCGCGCCCATTCCCCCTTAAAGTGACACGATTTATGGTAATTTTGGCGAGTTAACGAATTATTTCTATCACTAGTCCAGACAATTTAGTGTCTTCTAGTTCATTAGTTACCAGCCATGTTCGCAGGTTGTCATTACAATAAAACTGTCTCCATACATAAGTAGAACCAATTTCTAGTGGCTCTCGTTTGAGTTTGCCACACCGATTTTGAGACATTCATTAAGATCGTTTTCTGCATTTATTATGAAAGTATCTGCATTTATTATAAACTTCCTGCATCGAACAGCGTGACTGAAGTCACTTCTATTTCTACAAAGTTAGACAGTAATAACCCTTATTCATTCTAAACATGCAGAACGAAAAAAATCTTGAAGGGTTTTTAGAATTTGCCAAACTAAGTGAACACAATTGCTCATGACAGCTGCCATGTTTCTTTAGTACAACGAGAAGAAACATTTATATAAAAGGAATTGGGGATGCTCAATTATATAAAGAGTTGTTATATTTTACCAGTTATTTAACCCCTCGATATTGAAAGTTATCAACATTAATTGATATTTTTTTGATTGTTTTCAATAGTCAATTTTTTTCTTTAAATGAAATTTTAAAAAATGCCCTGAAACAGTTTGTTTATTATCTGATCTATCATACTACATAAAATAAGAGAAGACTGGAATTACGTCATTTGAAACATGTCAATTATTTTTCAAATAATGAATTTAGTTTCTGAAGGTAATGACAAAAGAATAAAATAAACATTTTGAATTTTAAATGTTTTCGTTAAAAGTTTTATTTAATTTTTTCAGCCGATGGCATCAGGAAAGAGAAAAAACGGTCGGATTTGAGCGAAAGTGGTGTATTTTTTTCAGAAAATTCGAATTTTCTCTAAAAATGGAACAAATATGAAAAAACTAAGCCTCAGGTGCACACGTTGGTATTAAAGGGATCTTAAAAATTTCGAATTTCTGAGGGCAGTATAAGTAGGTCTTTTACGATCCCAAGACAAACAGACACACACACAGACAGACTCTTTCTTTTATTATTATAGATAATCTTGATTGCATTATGTGTCATAATATAAAGAAGTAACAAAATGCATGCAATATGAATAATTGAGTTAGAGATACTTTGTCACAGACTGAAGATCTTAGTGGAAAAACGTGCTAAGTGACACTTTTGATAAAAGTGTGATTTTTGTTTCTATGAACATATTACTAACTTCTTTAATGATAACAAGTTTCCTCTTTTCTTAAAATTTAATTTTAGAATATTTTTTATGCTTTACAAGTACAGTTTGCTCCAGATCTGAGTGCAAACGAAAAATTTTAAAGCTTATTTTCTCGTTTTCACCTTTTTGTCACTTGGCACTTTCTTCCACTAAGCTCTTCAACTATCTGCCAGTACTTACATTGACGATCATTTAATTTGCAGCTCAAGTATTATAAATACCATTTTCAAAAAAGATATGAAATGAAATTTGAAATTCCTTGAAGTTAACACAATTATTCATATTTAGACATTCCATTATTTATCCTTAAAAGGGATGGTAATTTCCTTACACATAATGAGTTATTTTTTAAATATCATCTAGATATTTAATTCATTGTTTTTATTTAAAAAAAACACTTTTTAAATGAGAATAAATATCAAACCTGGCAAAAAAAAGTTAACATAACAAAACAATACTAACCAGAGGACATGGTAAGAAAATTAAAAAAATCCTGCTTCACAAAGGAGGTATTCAATCATTATTTTTATAATAGAGTTGAGAATGAGTGGAATGCTTTACCAGATTATGTTATGTATTAGAAGAGAGTAGCAGAATTTAAGAAGAATCGGGATAGTTATGGGAAACTAGTAAAGAATTATAAATATTTTGGACCAACGTTGCTGGGCCTCTCGCCTGTTGTTGGTCGACAATTTTTGTATCTGTATTTAACTGAAGATGAAATTTCAAAAAATGCACTAGGCTTACGAGAATGACTCTTCTTTTAAATGCAATATATTAAAACTAAAAGTAATCACTCTCCTAAAACAACTAAAGTATACCATGCACGCAAATGCTTTGGCAACAATAAAGAAACAGACATTTTAATCCATTAAAAAATTCAGAGGCTCTAAGCATCGCAATCGGCGTTTGGGCCACTTGACAATAATAAGATCGGACAACATGCACCAAAAACTCAACGGCATAAATATATGAGATTTGTAAACTAATAGTGAAATATCCGCTAAAGAGGGTGCACAGATGAACCTGCCAAATAACTGGTATCGTGAGAAAAGTTGCAATGTTTGGCGCTTTATCGCTGTTTTTCAACAATCGTCAAACTAAAAAATGTATGGCCGATCTGTTGTATGACCGTTTGGGGTGAGGTTGGGTTTTTAATTATCGTCGTACTAGAGCTACACGAGGGTTATTGGCAATGGGTTTTGGAATCACAGTCAAGTGACGAGCCAACACTTGAGTAGGACCCAACACAGCTTTTAAGGGCGACATCGTACGAACACATATTTTTTTTTAAAAAAAATATAAAAATAATAATTTTATTAAATTTTAAAATATAAACCATGGATGAACCTTTTATAAATATCAACTATAGAATTATTAAAAACTTGAAGAAATTAAATTTTCAGTTGAAAATTTTAAATTAAATCTAATGCAAAGAAAACATTTTTACCCTTCAGTCAATTTGCTTATCCCTCAGAGGGTTAAATGTATAAGTTACGTTTATTTTAAATAATAAAAAATTCATTATAACGTTTTAGAATGATTCAACTCCCGAAACCACGTGACTTACTACAATGTCAAAAGAGAGATGAAAGTCCCCTTTTTAGGTTTGCCGATGCGCCATTCATGCAATTGTATGTCGATGCAAAAAATGCGGCAGAGATGCATTTTGCATGGGGTACGTGCATGATCATTCTATTGCAAAGATTTCCTTATCTTTTTTGCAGAGGAAACTAAAAGTGAATTAGGGAGGACCAAAACTTAAAAGGATTTAAAATTGAATCTTTTTCAAGGGATTGAAGTTTTTTTGAAGGTATTTTGAAGTGACTTTAAGAATGGGTAATTTAAGTAATGGTTTGAAAGAAAATATTGTCAAAAGTTCGAATGATCTTTTTTTAAGTATTTAAGGCTGTAAATTAATAATTATCTGTAATTGGGGTTGAAATAATTTCGGACATTTTCATGACATCATGACAGTAAAAAGGACGTCCTTATAATATAATGAGTAGAAAAGGGTTTTTTACTTTTGATTGACTTAGTGTAATTGTTTATTTAAAAGCCTTACTATCAAACTGTTAAAAGAAAGACGTGGATAATCAATTTGGACAAAATCTTAATTTTTAATCAGAAGGAAT
Source organism: Oedothorax gibbosus (assembly GCA_019343175.1). NCBI lineage: Eukaryota > Metazoa > Arthropoda > Arachnida > Araneae > Linyphiidae > Oedothorax > Oedothorax gibbosus. The sequence goes on along the minus strand of CM033275.1, from coordinate 13,879,385 downwards.
TGGTTTAGTTGAAAATATATTAAAGGAAATTAATATCTAGTATTTTTTCATTATGTATACGTTATGAAGTAAAAGTTTTGTCGCAGAATTGCTTTAAAAAAACCTTTTATACATAATGATGTTAGGTTTTAAATCTTAAGTAGTTGGGTAAAAATGGTGCAATTGATGAATTTTTATGTAATGGAACAGTAGTAAAAATCTTATAACCAGATGATAGGCATACATAAATAAACTTCATGTTGCAGATAATCTGACATTGAATAGAGTTAATGTTATTCCATTGCAATTTATCCGTTTATAAAATTGTACATTATAGATTATTAATTTAAGACAGCAATGCTGGCATATTGTTATTAACTCATTTTTGTGGTGTAATTTTACTCCGTTTTTTTTAGTATTTGTTAATTCGTTTTCTCTGTGCCAGATTACTAATTTATGTGTAAGTTGACGTATTTAACATAGTGGATAACTTCTTCTAAAACATGTGCAACAAATTGCTAACAGTTTTATCTTATTTAGGTGTATTGTAAAGTACAACGTATGCTTAAAACAGCTACCACCAACACGACGCCGTGTACGAAGTCGCCCTTGAAAGTTGCATTGGGTGCCTAATACTCAGGTGTTGTCTCATCACTTAACTGTGGTTATAAATTACGATGCCAATAGCCCTCGTGTAGCTCTAGTGCGAAAATAATTCAAACTAAACTATTACGTTTGTTCTTTTATTATATAAAATACATTATCTTAGGTACTTTGAAATAAACAGCTGTGGAACGGTAAGAACAAAGAAATATATCCGTAAATTGTTTAAGGCTTTGAGCAAAAATGCATCGGCAATAACATACCCAAGGGGGCCGTTGATAGTCTAGTGGTTAAGGCCTTGTTCTCGGAATCGGAAGGTCCCGCGATCGAGTCCCGATACCACTGAAGACCCACCGAGTATATGCAGAGTAAGTGCTCGTTAAATCTGTGGGTCCGAAATTCCTGTGGGCGGTCATGGCGCAGTTTCCCACAGGTACAGGTCCCTGGAGACTATTTCCCTCCCCTTCAGATACATGTCTAAATTGTGGAGGTGGAGATAGATGGCAGCGTCTGTCACTTATATGTGTGTTGTGTGTGTCTGTCTTACTTGACGAAGGTTTATAAGCGGGTCCTGACCAAGCACACAAGCCTGAATATATGTCTAGCAACCAACCAAGATACCCAAAACATGTCTGTCTCATTTTTTGTTTGTCTTAGTTTATTTAATTCAACGTTACCAAACCTAACTAATAACAACATTAATATCCCATCTCTTCAAAAACAAACTCAACCTACTACCCTCCATATACACCACCCTTATACTTCTATACAACATCTACACCCATCCTCACATATAAAACACAGCCGACATTTATCACAACTGACCACCGGACTTTTTTCCTTTCTCGTAATAACAATAACAATAAAAAACCATAAAGAACATGTATGTGACGTAAGAAATAAAAAAAAAGTAGCATGTCTACATATAAAAGGCAATTTTTTATCAGGGGAGTCAAGTGTCATTGTGTGGAGAAAACTGATTTTTTTTGCTTTTTTCTGTGTTTCTCTGTTCTTTTTCTATACGCCTGTAAAGTTTTTTCTTCGGCTGTACATCAGAGGGGGTGAATGGGAGTGGGGTCATATTTGGCGATTTATCGCTAGTTGTTTAAGGGATATTAAAGGTAACTCTTTCATTCGAAAGAGTGTAAAAAACTGAATATCGCAATCAAAAAAAAATATCGCTTAAAACAGTCTTTTTACAAGACACATGTGCGATTAACCGTTGAAAAACAATTAATTGTCTATAAAATTGAAAGTAATAGTTTATTGCTAGAATTCAGTTTTTTTTAATGCTATTATTTTATTTAACTTTTAATTACTTAATATGAAATATAAGGCATTGAAAGTATTGTGATGAGGCCGAAATTCCGAAAAGAAAATTGTGTGTTTTCTTCGGGTTTCGAAGGTGGTTTTTCAAAACTAGTAATATTCTGTGTCTCTATCATGGACCAGTTAATTCTTTTATTTAGAAAATCTAGTGTTTGGCACAGTATGGCCTTTGATGCCTTTGCGCCATTAAACCCAAACATCTATCCATCTAAAATAGTGGTGTTTCAACATTGGTCCGTCTGTCAGACTGTCTGCCGTTCTAGAGCTCAAACCATAATATTTACGGACTTCAAAACTGATACACAAGTTTTCAGTTCCTGTTGGACGTCGCAATAGGGTTTTCCAGATAATTTCACATGCGAAATTTTTAAACTTTTTTTTTCGGTTTCAATGGTATCGTTTTAAACGAAGAAAGCTACAGGATTCAAATTAAGTGAACGAGTTCTCAGTACTTGTAGGACGTCATAAAAAAAGTTTTTAAAAATCGCGCATATGCATATGGTAGCTGATATAGAGCTTTTCAGGTTTTAAAATTATTGAAATTTCCTTATTTGTTAAATAATTACCTTTAACCATCAGAGGGATACATTTGCAACGCATAAAACCGTTATCTGGTAGTCAGTTTTTTCAGCAACACACACATGTCTCAAAAATTTCTAAATTTCTAATTTTTATGAATTTCTAATTTTTATGAGCTTTCTAAACCCGGCGTCGCACGCGTTAACAATTAATAACGGTGATTTGTTTTTGATACAGCCGTAATAAAATCGCAGGTCCGTTCATTGGCGACTTTTGGCGATCTTTAAAATTCAACAAACCAAAATGGTAATCATTCCACAATCAATAAATGAAATAAAATAATGATTGTCAAATAACAATCCTACAAATTAAACCCTCGCGATCGTGTTTATATTTAATTTTCGTTCGCGCTAAAGTTTCTTTCAAATTGAAAATTATAAGTAGAAATCGAATTTGTGTTTATTTTTTAACGGCTCTTCTTACTGGATTTTCATGTTTATCTACGGATGACGTCAAGACCCTGTTTCGGCCCTGCCCATGTGTTTTCAAGCCCCAGTTTCGGTCTCTCACTCTCAGGTGGATGACGTTATTTTAAAAAATAATTATATTAATTAAAAAATCGTAATCAAATATGGAAAAACTAAGCCTCAGGTGCACACGTAGGTGTTACAGGGAATCTATATTAAAAATTTCGAATTTTTTCGAGCAGTACAAATAGGTCTTTCACGATCCACAGACAAACAGACAGACTCTTTCTTTTATTATTACTGATTTAAGATATGGGGAAATAATAATGATGTGACACAGTAAATAAAACTAAATATAGTAAAATTTTAATAAAAAAATTAAAATTTAATTTTCATGCAGTGAAAACCAGTTTACACTTTTGCCAATTTGCATATCCCTGAGATAGTTAAATGTATCGATTTAGTGAGGTGCAATTGAAACTGCATAGTGTTAGACACCCCTAGACAGTTTTTCTTATAGGTATTCAAAAATATTCTTAGGTTGAACCTTATAGTGAAAACACAATTAGATCGCGCATATATGAACTTAGTGGACCCTCATAAGAAAACAAGTATTTTTCTTAAGGGGGAATGGGCGCGCTGGACCGCGGATACAAAGCAAAGTGCATAAGTATTAATCCAATGGAGAAAAATATTTTCTCTGCCACATTTCTCCGACTGTAATTAATATTTTTAAAAAATGATTTTTTTATGTGATAAATGTAGCTGGCTTACAGGTCCCGACAATCCCACTTTTTCAAAATGGGTTCGAATATATTTTCTTAATCATAATTAACAAAATATTCAAAGCAATTTCAAAAAGTGAGAAAATAGAGACCTGTAAGTTATCTACATTTATTTAAAAAAAACCCGTCAGTATAATATTCAATACAGCCGGAGAAATGTGGCAAAGAAAATAGTATTTGTCCCATTGGATTAACACTGAGGCACTTGAGTTTTGAGACCCGCGGTCCAGCGCGCCCATTCCCCCTTAACTTCATACATAGGAGAAATCATCATAAATTATAACTCCCTTGGCGACAAAAACCCATCCAAACCGGCAACCCTATCCGCTTGTAATGGTCCGTACGGAATCGTTGCGTCATATCCGGCGAGCTCTGAGAACCGGAAGTGAGCGTCATGATAGCTCGTGCGAGCCGCTTCTTACATTTCCGGTCACCAGCTTTGGCCATTCGTCTTTCGTCTGAAAGTGAAACTGTATATATAAAGAAAAAATATCCTCTTTCTTGTGTAATGAAATAATGGATAGTTGATACTTTTCGGGGTATCTTCTAGAGTGAATAGATACAAGTTGTTGAGTATTTATGTGAGTTGAGTATAATATAAGTTAATAATAAGTAATAGTGATGATGGGGGATGTTTTGTTATGTCAAACTTTATTGTAAATTTTAAAAAAAACTACTTTTATGTGTTATAAACGCTCTTGTCTTTTTACACGTTCACTCTAAAAAATAAATGCGTAAAAATAATACGAATTTTGTAATCGAATAAAATATCGCTAAAGAAATTGTACACAAGTTTTAGAAATGTTATAGTTTAGTAAAAGCAATTAAATTCCTCCAAAAAATAGGAGGCAGGAATTTTGCCACTGGTTTTAAGTTTTTAACTAATTTTTGTAGTGTAATTTTACTCCGTAATGTTCACTAATGTAAATTTACACACTGACTCTTCACACTTAAATTATTTGCTTTACTTGTGTAAAAATAACAAAATCTGTCACTTAACCCGCTTCCGCACAACATTTAGGTGATGAACACATTGAAAAACGCGTTAAACACAGTATTTATTCTATATTAAACATTTACACGCTATATGTAACTAGTTTCATTTATTTTATTTCGAAAATTCAATAATTATTATCGTTTGGGCATTTCCACGCGTGACTTACACTACATCGGACGATTTAACAAATTTCGTTTGCGTAATTTATAATTATTTTCTACTTATTCAAAAAAAATATTGTATGACAGTTTACCCCTGAACATATACTATTTTTAGAAATCATAAAAAAACAATTTTCATTTAGTATTTCACTAAAAAATAATACAAATGTCATACTGTGACTTGCACTACATGGAAGGAAGTCGAGTTTTGGTTATCATTTAAAACCCTCATTTTTTCTTCATAGTGCAGTAAATCAACATTCTACCAGTGCTTAATTTAAGTACAAGGTTTAAAGCTAAATAATTTAATTGCAAAAAAGTGTGGAAATATCATAGGAAATAATTTATTAACATTTTTGTGCGTGACTTACACTACATTTAATTTGTGACTTACACTACATCATGTGAATTGTATCACAGATATAGAAATTTAGGCAATAATAACATAACATATGTAAATAATTTTTAACATGGTAAGTTAAGAATTGCATACATGGTAAAATCATAGTTATAAAAAGTTACACAACGTCTCCTAAAGTTAGTTTCTGGTAATTTCTTAATTCTTTCTTCAATAGAATTGTCTGAAAAACCTTCCTTCTCAGGCCACGCAAAAAGACTTCCTGACCATTGCAGATGTTTCAGTTTTATTGAATAAGCATCTTTACTTCCCATTTGCCCCACAAAATATTTAACGATAATTTTCCTACAAAAGGAACTAAAGCTCTTCTTTCAGCATCAAATTAATTTTCAGAATTTTGCTGAGAGGTATTTCCTTTTACAACATCTCCATTTGTTTAATCAGCCGTGTGTTTTTTTTTTTTTTGGGGGGGGGGGGGGGGATTTAATGAAATATCGGCAGTTTTAAGTAAGTATTTGTTTAATTTTAAAAAGCAGAGCAATTTTTGAGTGTCAGGAATCGGAAATATTTATTTTCCTTTGATGAGCAAATATCATTTAATCTACCTATTTCGCCCTTTATACAATTGTCAGAAATGTATATTAGTGATATGTTTTGGGCAGATTTCTTATGCAAAGTGAAAAAATCTTTAGCAGAATGTGGGTCAATTTTCCTGGAAGGTGTGGCTGTTTTTATCCCCTCCTCACTGTATCACCAAGTCCATCAAATGGTCCTTTTTCATGACTAAAGGTAAAGATGACCAACATTAGTGGCAGAGAAATGCCATTCAATGTTGTCTAACGGTTGGAACATTGCAATAGAGATGGTATAGTTTTAGTTAAAGTGTTGTCCGTAAAGTCGTTTTTGCTTTCGTTTTCTTTAAAGGTTTGAAATTTAACACATGCTTAAAGTCTTTCCCTTTGCTTTTTTTCTTTTAACTGTTGATTTAGCCATCTTAAATTAAAATTATCAAAATATAAGAAATCTACAAGTATTATAGCTAATCTGTAATAGATAAATCAAACAGAAGCTGTGACTAACACTACGTTGTGACTTACACTACAAAGTTAAAATGTTTTATAAATACAGAAAATGCTTTTTGTTTTAAAATTTAAAGGTGTGGAATTACACAAAGGTTAATATAGTAAGAAAATATCTTAAAAATTTTGAAGCATAGCCTTACTTTAAAAAGTTATAGAAACTTTTATATCTTTTCGTGGCTTACACTACAGCCAAAACATGGGATGTTTATCTTTCTAATTAAGTAACTTTTATTTATAAATGCCGATTAAAAATGTGTTTTCAAGATGGTCATTATAGTGTATTTTAATAATTTTACAAAAAAAAAATCTGATAAAAAATAATACTTAACTTAAAATTCAAGAATTCAAAATGATGAAAAACTATAACACATGCTTTCAAAAAAAGCAGCCACATTGAAACTTCAGTGTTGCCACAGAGAAAAACAATAATGGTTTTTGTTGTACAATTTTTATAGTTCAAACTTTTCTAAATCACATATAAAAGTTTCAACTGGAATAAAAAGTTTTTTTTAAAATTCACTTGTGGTATGTATTTAAGTGGAATTAACCCTTTGCAAAAATTAATTTATATTTCAAAGAATAAATATGTAATATTCCTTTCTTTTAAATAGAACCAAATTGGACATACGGATGGTTGGACTCGTTTTAAAACTTCTATTTTTTACATAATAAACGCAGTGTGGAACTTAAAAACAGTAAATATTGTATTAAAGAAATAATGGATATCAAATGCCATGAAAAACTATACAAAAAATCGATTTTACATTATGAGAACAATGTAGAAGATAAAACAATAATAATTGTGGTGTAATATAACAACGGACACTCAAAACTTTTCGGCTCTTTCTTCTAAATAAATAAAAATTAAAATTTCTGGAAATATTATTGAGTTTGTTTTCTTAGAAACTTAGAACAGCAGATTAATACTTAATAGTGATGTGATATGCTTACATCTTTACTGTTTAGACAGTTGGAATTATAGCGTTTAAACTATTCATATATTGAAATTGATTATGTTGAACTAAAAAAAAATCGAAACTATTTATAAAGAAAAACGATCCATTGTTACATGTAATAACGGACATTTGCTATTTTTTAGAATAGTTGCTAATCTAAAAATACATAAAAAAATAGTTGAGTTAATAAAAATACGTATTAGGTTGATTTTTAAAGTAAATTAGGGTGAATAACGCTGGGTTTTTGATGATTTTATAATAACAATAATTGATAAGTAAATAACTGTTCGAATAATGTTTTAGACGAAAAATGCTTAGACTTTTTGTACTACTCGTAAATTGAAACCAATTAGATAATATCGAAAATAAAACTATGTAGAAAATATTTTGTAAGATGTAATCAAATAATGTACATTTGAAATTTTGTGACTTTTCTCCATCATATCATTGCTCCTTTGATATCATTTGTTTAGATTCTCAATATGTTTCAATATGTAGCCGGATCAATTTTGGTTATTTATCTGGAATTGTAAGACATATCCCGAAATCACATTATTTACACTCTGCTGAAAATATAAGATAATACTGGGATAAGCATGGAATTAAATTCTTTTTTAAAAATAAAATAAATTGTTTTTTTGATTATCTATATGTATACGTGATGTAGCCGGATCAATTTCGGTTACTTGTCCGGTGTTTCAAATAATTTTAATCAAGCAATGTAAGCCATATCTCGAATTCATATTATTTACACTCTGCTGAAAATATATTATAATACAGGGGCAACCATGTAATCTAATTTATTTTAAAAAGATATAAATATTATAACTGACTTCATAGTTGAAGACGTAATAGTAAATAACATGGTGTGTACTTTTATTATTTGTTACTGTTTAGTTTATCATAAAAAAATTTCACAAATAATCTCCTCCGTCAATATTTGCTCAAATACTATACCTTATTTCTATACAATGCATTTTTATCGAAATATAAATTCGATTCTTATTTCGTGAAACTCAAAAGAAAATATTCGTCTTCAACTTACTGCTCATGATATACGAAACTAAAAACTGTCCTGCAGCTCATAACAGAAAAAAAATAAATGCACGCAAGATAATCAAACTGATATTTCTAGTTTGTATTCAATACCAAACCCACTATTTAGTCTTTTATTTCCTGTAATTAACTTCATTTTAAAAGATAAACATTTATTATATCCGAAACATGAACTGAGCAATGTAAAGTCTAGCTTGTCCGAAGATTTTTTTGTTGTGTTCTCGGATATCGTAAGGAAGATAGTTGCCAGAGCTTCCGAAAAGGTTGGATTTCTTATTGTACAGGGCTGGGGAGCCCAGTCGGTTAGGCATAGTCGGTTTCCTGAACATACACTGAAAACTACTGGTACCTATTTTAAATAATTTATATAAATGCTTCATTTTTTAGAGTTGTTATGAAAAAAATAGATTACTTTTATTAACAACAGCCTTGACAAAACATAATGATTTACTCTTGTTTACTTTAATGCTGTTCCGACCAAGATAGCGATACTTCCTAAAGCAAGATAGATTATTCCAAATTCAATAATATTTTTAGAATTACACTAAAAATACGTACAATTTCTGCATAAAAATAAAATACCTCAGAATTCTTATACGTATAACCTTTCGACAATCTAACCGGTTTAATATGAAAGCCATTCAGAAATTATTTATCGTTGTTTTTGAATTTTAACAGGCTGGAAAATTGTTGCTCATAATCCACAATTCATGATAACGGAGTTCGACTTGACGTTGGAGCTTTTACCCTACTTGGATGAGGTTGGTTGGCAGAAATATATTCAGGTTTGTGTGCTTGGTCAGAGACCCGCTTATAAACCCTCGTCAAGTAAGACAGACACACACAACACACACATAAGTGACAGATGCTGACATCTATCGCCACCTCCACAATTTAGACATGTCCCTGAATGGGAGGGAAATAGTCTTCAGGGACATGTACCCGTGGGAAACTGCGCCATGACCGCCCACAGGACTTTCAGACCCACAGATTTAACGAGCACGTACTCCGCATATACTCGCTTCAGTGGTACCGGGACCTTCCGATTCCGAGAACGAGGCCTTAACCACTAGGCTATCCACGGCCCTACTTGGATGTGTTTAGACTCCAGGAGAAGGCTAAAAAGACAGCAATAAAACGTACAACCAGAATACCTTTCCCCAAATCATTATCTCATTGCATCCTTATGTTTATTTCAGTAGGATCGTGCTCTAGATATCAAAATACACCAACAGTAGACTGATTTTGTTTACTAGCCTGGTTATATTTCAAACCTGTTTGCGAAATATGATTTTCTGTTTGTATCAAATAAGAAGAGTTTTGATTTTTCGAGAAACAAATGGTAGTTTTGTGCATGTGGATGCTCAACATTTTGTTAGAAAGAAGCAAAAATAATGTATTCGAAATAAGGTTGATATTTGAGATTGGAAAAAAAAAAGGTTATTTTATGTTGTGTTTATTTCTATGTTTTAAAGCTAAAAGTAGTTTTTCCTTTCGCGTTTATATATCAAAGCGTTTGGTTAACTTTTTTTTTCTGATAAATTACTAGTTTTTTTAAAAGTATTTCATAACCAAACATCGTATTGTATTGTTACCTGTTTATTCTTATTCTTATGTTTGTTTATTTTTGTTTTTTCTTTAAACTACTAGTTTTTTCTTTAGTATTACATAACATAATTTTGTATTATATACTTTTGATATAGCTTAAACGTTTCTATTTAACATAGGGATTGACAACAGTATAATAATACTACTAAGCTTAATCTTTAAATAAGTCTAAATATACCTTAAAAGAAATAGGCAGACAAGCAACAATACTTTTTTTTTAAAAATCATACTGTTATTTTTATAAAAATATCAATGTATGTAAAATCTTTAAAGCAAATATTATTAAATAACAGCCCAAAAAATGTTCTAAAAAATATTTAAAGGAAATTACCATTGCATTAAAATAAATTTAAAGCATGAATGCACTAAAACAATATCATTTAAAATCAAAATATCATCATGGGTGGCATCATATAACAAGACAGCTGATGATACAAATAAATATGCATAGGGGCTGTGAGGAGTCTAGTGGTCAGCATCTCGGTCTCGAGATCGGAAGGTCCCGCGATCGAGTCCCGGTTCCACTGAAGACCCACCGAGTATATGCGGAGTACGTGCTCGTTTAAATCTGTTGGGTCCGAAAGTCCTGTGGTCGGTCATTGCGCAGTTTACCACGGGTACAGGTCCCTGGAGACTATTTCCCTCCCCTTCAGGGATATGTATAAATTGTGGAGGTGGCGATAGATGGCAGCATCTGTCTTGTATGTGTGTGTATGTCGCGTCCGTCCTTCTTGACGATGGTATATAAGCGGGTCTTTTTGACCAAGCACACAACCCTTATGTCTACCAACAAAATATGCATATAATTTGTAACATTCTTGTATTTTAAGTATTTTTTTTAACTAATTGTTTTTTTTAATTGAAGTCATTTTTACTACAAACAATTTCATTTTACTTGTATATTATAAATTAACAATTATTTATTTACAAGTATTTGCTTTTTTTATATATACAAATACCTTGACTTAAAACCTTAAGCCTATAAATATACGTTTCAATATCACAAATATTCTATCTAGCAATGATTCTGGAACTATAATAAAACTGTCAATTTTGATAAGAAAGAACAAAACTTTTCGAATAAATGTCATTCTAAACGAAGGATTTTACGAACGGCAGTCACAATATTTTTCAACCTTTTCATCCCCTATCAGTTTGTCAAACATTTATTCTTTTCAAAACCTTCTTTCACGTTTTCAATAAACGGAAATATTTGTATTCAGAGAACGAAAAGTTTTGTATTCAGAAAATATTCACATTTTTGCGCATGATACATGAAGAACACGTTGATTCTTGACGTAAATAATTTTATTGAGTAAAAATGTACATGTTTCGCAGGACAAAGATACTGATTTATCAAAACAGTGCGCATATCTGGTTGTAAACAAAAATATTAGAGAGATAGAGAAAGTCCCTTCCGTTTACTTGTTTAGTACTGACATGCTGGATTCATGTGATTTAAATTTTACATTTGTACTGTACTATTAGTAAATGCAAAGTAGGATATTTTAAAGTTTACCAACTTTAAGTCCTGAGCACACCTGAGAAGCAGTTTTTTTTATGCTGCGAATATATTAAAAATTAATTCTGTAAACTGTGCTCAAAAAAGAACAGAGCTGTAAAATAAAACAAAATTGAATGTCTTGTTAATTCTTGAAATACATTGTAATAAATTCCATTTATATATTCGACTTGTAATTTTAAATTAGGAGTGCTCGTTGTTCCAGAAGTCGACTCCTTTACGTTCATTAGATATGTTAGAAAATATTTTTCGTAAGTTTACAGTTTGCTGCGTTTTACGTTTGACTTATTTTAATAATTTATTTCATTAGTAAGAATCTAAACATACAATTCAAAATAAGTTTCTAAAAGAGGTATATTCAGGTAATCAGGCATAAAAATGTTTTAACGAATTTCAACTATAGTTGGATGAATTGAGAATATGTTAAAAGGAATACTGAGGAAATTGTATTATATACGGGTTTGTAAAGATTCTTATTCACCAAGATTCTTATTAATCTCTGAAACTTGATTTTCTGTTTGTATTAGAGCGTCAATATTCAATGGCATCAATAGTTAGCTAAATGTTCTTTATTCTGTAGGTTCAACATTGAAGTGTTTGAATGCTTTAGTTTTCTAAACCATATTTTGATAAATGTTTTGAGAAAAAAATTGTTTTCAATTACAATTTCGATAATAATATTATATTTCAATTCATTTTTCTAATGTAAATGTATTTGATTAGAATATATTGAATACTTGTTGACATCATACTTGTATGTATTTAATACTGAAAATTATATCGTTTTCAATCGACAACATTCTCAAAAATTATGTTAGTAATACATAATGTTTCTTTTACTTTTCTACATATTATTTAAGTTTTCTAAAACAACCGCAGTTGCCTGTACAATAACATATAAATTTATAAAAATGCATATTTTCTCATTGAACGGATAGAATGTCTAACAAACAAAAGTTGCGGATAGCGTCTGTTGGGAACACGTTTTTCTGTTTTACGAAAAAATTATATATATACAAACTTTATCGGTGGCTGCGATGGTATAGAAGTAAACGTGCCTGATTCCTACTCCGTAGACGAGGGTTCGCACGCAAGTTATATTTCGGTTTTGTTATAAAAAAACTACTCGGCGCGATAGCCCATTACTGGGCCAAGGCCTTCCGTGCCCATTTCAGCTTCCGTGACATAGGGGTGCTAGGCCTATTTCCCGGTAAGATGGTCAGCCTCACGTGGAACCCCCAGTGTTTAGTTCCCAAGCATGCTTGGTACCCATTTTATCGACCCACTCAAGGGATGAAAGGATGGGTCAACCTCGCCCAATTCGGGATTCGATCCTCGGACATGTGGCGTGGCAATGCGAAGCACTACCACTAAGCCACTGGGCCTCGGTTTTGTTATAACTAGATCTAAATAAAAGCTAATAGAGACGTGACACGTAATTAGGAACCCCAGTCAAGTGATAAGCTAAAACCCAACAAAAGCCCTTACTTTTTGATCAACATACGTTTATAAAATATTTTTTTTATAATTTCTTTTTAACACTTCATCACTAAATAATTCCATATCTTACCCCATTTTTTACCAAACATACCCCCAAAATAAGTTCATTTCAACTAAAAAAAAACTATTCTAAAAGACCAATTTTTTTCATTGGTCTTTACTTTTTTACCAAAGGAATCTTAGTTCAGCTTATTTTCTAATTAAACACCAATTACTCGGCGTCGTGAAGCCACTCAGACGTAAAATTAACTTCGATGTCAGGGAGGGAGGGTGTCTTAAAAGGGACAATTAACATTCCATTCCCCCGTCACCTAGGCCTGTTGGAGTGGTTTTCCTGGAGGAATGTGATGCACAATTTTTCAAAAGTTGTAACTTGTATATTTTGTTGAAGATAATATAACTCTTTTACTAAAATAAATTCAAGTCTATAATAATATATATAATTAATCCTATAGCAATAGGGTACTTGACGGTATCGCTAAAATACCTTCTAATATTAAATAAATTATAGTTTGAACCCCAAAATAACAAACGTATATATTTTTTTGCAAAATAAATCTTTAAATAATTAGTAAAAATCATTTTAAAATGGCTTATTTTTCATCGGTACGTCACGTGATCACAAAAACGTCGATTTGGTAGACGTCATTTGTATATATAAACAAACCGGTGTGATGTTTTTTTTTTGCTTGCAATTGTTGTCTATCACTCAATTTTTGGCAGTGTGGACAAGAAACCATAAAATTAAATTACTTTTTAGTAGTATTGCTATTATAGCTTGCAATTAAACTGGATATAATCAAAAATATACTATTAAAATAATAATTATATAGATAATGGAAGGAGGTTTTACAGAAGTGGATAATTCAAATTTGCTTAAAGTAGATTCCAAAATGGTGTTTCAAAGTTTATTTATAGTTACTAGTGACGTTATAGATAATACGTGACAGCCACAAAGTGTCGGGCGTAATTTTTCGTCCTAATTTTAAAATTCAATTTTATCCATTTTTATGGGGTATTTGAAAAAAAGAAAAAATACGGGTCTAATATTTTTAGCATAAGAATAACTTAAGCCAGTAAAACAATTTTAGTCAAATGCCCTACTACACATTGTTACCTAAAAATAATCCAACCGTACCTCATTTACTCGAAAAATAGAAATTGAAATAATTATAATGTTAAGAAATTGAAATAATTAGCGGCTCAGTGGCTGAGAGGTTAAACGTGTCCGCCTCGTAAGCCCAAGATCGCGGGTTCGAGCCCCGGCTGAGTCGTCGGATTTTCAGGATGGGAAATTCTTGGTGCGCGCATGTCAGATGATTACGTGGCATGTAAAAGATCCCTTGAGGGCCCATTTGGCTCGGGTTCTCTCGGCAAAATTAAATCTCGGCATACTTTAACATCCACAGAGAGCTCAGATTCATTGTAATCTGGGCGTCAAAATTGGTAGCGAGAGTCGCCTAGATGGTGCCACAAAGAAATGGCTCTCATTTCTGGGGAATATGCCGAGTCTGCAAAAGGCTTGACCGCCAATATTGCAGCCCCATTAGAGAAAAAAAATATAAAAAATAATGTTGTTTCGACCAATAGATAAAGATCTATAGGTCGAAACACCACCATATGTTTCTTGTATAGGATAGTTTATTCAATTTTTAATATTTCGGTATTTATTTCATTTTTTTCCATTGCATGGTTTGTTTAACCGTGACACTTTAGTAACCATCTTAGAGCGAATTGAGGGGCAAGTGCAAACTGGTTTTCACTGTATGAGTAAGAGATTTAAATTTAAAATTATTTATTTTTAAAATTGTATTTCTGTAGCAGGTGATTAGAAATTCTTCTATAATTTGAATTTTTATATTTATTAAAATTATGAAATTTACATTTTTTTATAAAAATTATGTGTGTTGCTAGAAAAATGTGTTTTCAGGTGACTGGTTTATCCGTCTGCTTCTCTCAGAAGATATCAATATAATGGAATTGCAATAATTTTTTGTCCTGATCAATAAACTTTTTTGCTAATACTTCCCTACACTGTAAAATGTGGTGAAACGTTACTCCTTAAGGGGGGCCAGACCCGTCAAAATTTTCAAAAATGACATTTCAATGTTTTTAGTGTTTCTTAAACTATGCTATCTTAGCTTTACAACGATATCTTAAACTAAAAGTTTCAAGTACTAGAAGTATTTTTAATATATATTTTTTAAATGTTGTTGAGGTAAAATCCTCTTATGTTTCATATGTAAGAAACCACTATTGTTTACTTTAAACGCGTATATCTCAAAAGTTACTTTTTCAATGTGCTTGTACCTTTTTCTCAGAATCTACTATAAGTATCAACCTGACATTTTTTTATACGTAATTAAGGAGTTGGTTTCTAAAATTCTCTGGAGGGATTTGATTATCTTAGTATTTTTTTCTTTGTATTATTAATTTGATGTTTTTTTAGGTCAAAAATATGTAGTTTCACTTAAACATTTAACATTTAAAAACTAAAGAAAATTTTGAAAAATGCTTCCAGTAAATTATAGTTGAACATCCATTTAATAACTAGTAAACATTTCATTAAAATGTATCAAATAGATTCTGAGAAAAAGGTACATGAAAAAAGTCATTTTAACATGGGCTTCAATGGAGGGCTCCGGTCCCCCTTAACCCTTATTCTCATAAAGTAGCATATATGCTACCTGGGGTTTTCCCCTACTTTCTGTTTGTTAAGTGACGTCAGCGAGTATGTTGCATTGTTATTTGTTAGAAGAACAGTATAGAAGCTTCGTTCTGAGTGAAAAAATGTACAAAGTTAAAATTATTTTTGTTTTAGAGGAAGGTAACTTGTTGGGTTTGTGCATCATGTCTCGTCGTCTGTACAAGAAAAGTTCATTGAATTATTTTTCATATTATTTTTTTTTACTTTGAAAAATATTTTTAACATTTCTTATGCTCTGTAGTTTTAAAAAATTGTTTAAGTTGTTGGATTAGTACTGTTTTTGGAAAAAAAATACAAGCTAATAACTGAAGGTTGCATATATGCTACCTTTTATAAAACTCTAATTAATTACTGCACTAATTATTTTAGAAAGGTTATGACACTAAATAATCTTTATTTTAGCTGTAAAAAAACAGAAAAAAATTAAAATTAGAAAAATTTAAAAAAAAATCGATGACCATGAGAATAAGGGTTAAAAATGCTTTTAGAGTGTGCCTACTTTGAGGCACTACCTATAAGTTACCTTGCCTCCATAAAGTTACTCTATAAGCTGGGGGCGCATAAGCTACTAGAAAATTCATCTAGTAATGTTCTATCTCTCAATTTTTGGCAGTGTGGACAAGAAACAATAAAATTAAATTACTTTTTTTAGTAGTAAATCCATTATTGACGCAATTGTGAATACCATTAAAAATATTTTCATTTTTTTGTTTTGCAACTCAATTATTTTCAGATATATTATCCAGTATTAAGGTTTTTATTTGTCTTTCACTTTTTTCAGTTAAATAAACTTAAGCATAACGCTTCTTTTCGAAAAAGTTTTCTTGTCAATCGTCGTCAATGAGCTAAGGTAATTTTTTTACTAAACAAATAAAGATACAGCATGCACCAAGGTATGAGCAACATGACATGCATCTACTGCAGATCATAGAACAAACAGTACAAACAATATGAATGGGTTCGGGTGTCCTAGTGTGTTTTCTCGCAGCCCATTACGCTAACAGTCTGCACACTGCACCGGGTGCGGGTTCGATTCCCGCCTTCGCATTGGATGTACTTTTTCTTTTTTTGTCAGTATCAAATTCTGTATATGTCTTTCTTACTTAACCTCTTAAGACCCGAGCAAAATCCTACACGTATATTCTTAATCTAAACTTACTTTTCATACAAATATATGCTAAAAAAGTATATTTTTCAAAGAAATTTTTTAAAAAATTATGTTTAATAGTTACTTAAAGATATGCCTTAAACTCTAAATTTATGCTATAAATGCAACAAAAAAGGGCGTATCACTTATTTGTAGTTAACAGATTATTTCAACATTGGTTTCAATGCAAAATGCCTTTAAAATTAACTACTAAAAGAACTTTTTGAAAAGTTTGAAAAAAAATTTAATATTTTTTTAAGAACTCTAATATCGTATTTACCCTCGTTCAACTTAATTTTTTATAGAAATAAATGACCGATACCTGTAATCAAAGGCTGAAAACTGATATTTGGATCTTTTTCTATCGGACCCAGGTCAATGTCGGAACTAATTAACGTGTTAATTGTTTGTGGGGAGGTTTTAAAAAATGTCCCCAAATAGGGACGCTAGGTCGCAAGAATTTAACGAAGATTTATAAGCAGGTCTCTGGTCAAGCACACAGGCCGGAAGATACATGTACCAACCTACCTACAAACAATATGACAAACGAGGTGACAAGAGATAAATACACAATTCCTAAACAAAATGTAATAAAGGTATCCGACTACGTTGGACACTAGTTTTTTAAAATAAATTTTAATACATATATTTTATATATTTTTATGTTCACCAACACAACTTATAATAATAATTAGTGACCATTTTTATTTTAAATAAATATATTTTTGTAATTTAAAATTTTTTAGGTAAATTTTGATGTTTTTCGCCTTTACGATAGACTTTCTCTCTAACTAAAAAAATATTAAAGATTTCTTTAAAACCACTATAAATTAATAAATTTTCATTTGATATCTGGGGAATAGACTACAATCTAAGATATTTATCGCACCGATAAAAAGTTATGAGTTGTCGAAGCTAAGTTAAAGATTTTTATGTACTTTTTTTCTACTATTTATGATAGTAAGTGTCATAATTTCTGTAATAATTCTTTAAATTACTAGTCTGTAGTATATTCTCTAGGTAATAGTATAAAAAATATGCACAAAAAATTTCAAAACATTCGGTTAAGTACTTTTTGAGAAATATGGGTTATCGAGAAGAAAATTAAAAAAAAATTCATTTTGCAGAAAATCAATTTAAAGTAAACAAATTATATAAAGGAGATTCATTTATGCAGAAAAAGAAAGATTATTTTATGCAGAGTCAATATAGAGACAGCTTTGGATTCTTAAAAATCTCTGCTATAATTTAAAATAATAAAAGAAAAATGTTAAATTTCATCAAAAATGGTCATTTCAACGTAGTCGGGTACCTTAATTAAAAAACTAATATAACGTGATCTTTAATCAGACTCATTATTAAATGTGTAGATCTACCGCTCAAAACCTAAAATTCCACAAAACTTATGTAACTATACTGCACTCATGGTCACGAGCACAGTAATATGTATTGAAGAAGAGACATAACTCATATTTAACTAAACTTAACTTTTAATAATTAAACATAAACCAAACATAACTAACTCATAAAAACATAAACATGCTGTAAGGTGTACCCCCCGGTAAAAAGTAGCTATTATATAAAATGCATCAGAGTTTAAATATATATGTTATAGTTAAAAATACAGAATTTAACACATAGACAAATATTATGATTATTGGCGGTTGTTGTAACAGATTGCACTTGAACTGCTCTCGTTCATGCCGCCACATAACCATCAAACTTTTTTTATCAAAATTACATGAAAACATAATTTTAAATAAATAATTGGTAGAAAAATCTGTTTACATAAAAAATATATCTGTGTAAGATTTCTTTCGTAAGTAAAGTGGAGTGTGTTATTATGTGTGTAAAGGTTGAAACTTTGTTAAACTAAAAACTAAATCGTTTGAGCGCATGGGGACTTTTAGTTCTGTAAAAGAGAAAGAGGGAACCTTTAGAATTTTAAAATTCCAGCGTGAATTGGATAAGTGGGTTTTTATTAAATAAGAGCTGCTGATTGAATTGAAATTTTTTGGCACTGTTAGAAGCATGAGAAAACCCTCTTTTTTTAACTAAAGGTTTTATTTAGTGCAACTTTTTTAAAAAAAGGACATTAATTTTATTTCAGTGTACGTTTCCTGTAAAGTTTTGTGTAACTCGGTGTGACGTTACTCCATAATTTTGGTGGGATTTTATGTTAATAAATATAGTGTATCGAGAACCACGAAATATAAGTAGGATTCAAGATTCTCTCTATTTCGACGATTCTGAATTACGTCCTTTTGAATGAATCTCTATTTTTCTTTCTTCTGTGAATGGACTTGACTGTGTTTTCTTATGATGTATGCTTGATGACGAAAGGTTAATGTTTTCTCTTTCATCCATAGTGCGATGCACTTAGTAAATGAGTAAGTGTGCTGTCGCTATGTGAGTCTTGTTCGTGTGTGGTCTTTTTGGCGACAATTAGACTGCATTTTTACGAGTTGTTGCAGCTGTATAACAATGCACAGAAAAAAATATTTTGTTGAAAGAACAAAAATTTTGTTGTTTCAACAAAAATTTTTGGTCAATATAGCGCCAACAAAAATGTTGTTGTCTGTACCAAATTATTTTGTTGATTCAACCAAATGGTTTTTTTGATTCAACCAAAAATGCGCTAAACCGAAAATGTGCAATCCCCTACCACAGGACTTTCGGACCCAACATATTTAACGAGCACGTACTCCACATATACTCGGTAGGTCTTCAGTGGTACCGGGACTCGATCGCGGGACCTTCCGATCTCGAGACCAAGACGCTAACAACTAGGCATAAAAAACTTCCACGACGATAATGGCCGAATGGCGCCTTTAATTTTCTTCGATTTGCCGTTGATGACAGGTGCCATGACGTCACAGTTAGAAACAGCCAATAGCAGGGCGAGCTTACCTCAACCAAACAGGTTTTGTTGTGGTGAAAATACTCGCTTTGTTGGGACAAGTACAATATTGTTAAGTCAACAAAATTAGTCAACAAAACACGTCAACAAAAAAAATTTGGTTCTCCCAACAAAACATTTTTTTCTGTGTGCCGTTGTCTGGGTGTCGCCAAACTTGACGTGTTCCCAGATCGTAAATTCTCAATGAAAGAAAACCCGCGCTCCAGTGATGTTTGAAGCTCAGGAGCGAATTGGAGTGAGAACATTTAGGATAACTTCGAACTTTAAATTGATTGATGTTTAAATTATTTAATTTAAAACATGACGCATTTTGTAATCTAAGTACTAACCTCTATTTTATTGTTTATTTCTACTATACGATCACCGATAGAGAGTAATAAACATGAAATATTACAGTAAGGTATATCAATCTTTAGGTAGTTGATAACAAACAAAAAAACCTTACAATTTTCGTTAAGTTTCATTTACGCAAAAATAATTCAACTTCCTTAAAATTACATTTATTAAATGAGTAAAGAAAATAAATAGTAATGTAGTTTGGAACAAAGAAAAAATTAGTATTTGTGTTGAATTTCATTTACGCAGAGTAACTTTGACTTCCGTAAAATTACATTTACTAAATGAGCAATGAATATTAATCGTTAGGTATCTGAGAACGAAAAATAGGATTTGCGTTGAGTTTTATTTACGCAGAGTTTACTCCACTTCCTTAAATTCAACATAATAGTTTGAAGTGAAGCTTTGCACACGGAAATGGATACACTTAAAGTAAAACTAAAATATTCTCATCAAGCTTGTTAAACAATTTTTCGCCAAACTTCTTTAAAATCCAGATATTAAACCTGTTTGCACCATATACTGTTTACAATTTGGCGTTTTGTCTCATTTAAGGGGGACCCGACCCCAAAAAATTTTCACAACTGACATTTCAATGTTTTTAATGTTTTTAAAATATAAAATCTTAGCTTTTCAACGACATCTTACATTAAAAGTTTTGAGTACTGAAAGTATTTTTAATATTTTTTTTAAACAAACGTTGTTTAGGTAAAATCCAGTCATGTTTTATAGGTTAGAAACCACTATTGTTTACTTTAAACGGTTATATCTCAAAACTTACTTTTTCAATGTTCATGTACCCTTTTCTCAAAATAGCCTGTAAGTATCAGCAAACCGCTGGAGGTATTTGACTATAAATATCTTACTTTTTTTCTTTTTAATATTAGTGATGTTTTTTAGGGAAAAAATATGTAGTTTCACTTAAAAAATTATAATTTAAAAGCTAAAAAAAATATTTGAAAATGCCTCCATTAATGTATAGTTAAACATTCATTTAACAACTACTAAAAATTTCATTAAAAAGTATCAAATAGATTTTGAGAAAAAGGTACATAAAAAAAGTCATTTTAACATGGGCTTCAATGGAGGGCTCCGGTCCCCCTTAAATGATTTTGCTCTAGTCCTTGATTCAACATGACTTTTGTTTCTTCCTGAACCTCAAAACCATCTTATTTATCTTATATAGCTTACGTTATTATGCTTCTTTCTATGCAACACCAAATCACCAATACAAATACTCATTTAAAAGTTTCTATAATTGGTAAACACTCATTTACTGATTTAAAAAACAAACACTCCTTTACTGATTTAAAAAACAAACACTCCTTAAAACGCGTAAACAAATTTATCTTATTTTGTTTGATATTCAAGATTTTCATTCAAAGAACAAGATAGTTATTTCTAAAAACACCATCCATTCACTAATGGAGAAATGAGCAAATGGCTAAAACTTCAAAAACAATAATTTTTAAATTCCGTTTCAACTTCAAAGAAACCCATTTGCAGGGCAATTCAATCACTACCTGAAACTAAGCAGTCAAGACCAAAACACTATTTAATTAAAAGCATTAAATCTGAGAAAACAAATCCCAACTTTGGCGTTTCCATTAGACACAAAAACAAGATTTCGCCAAACACAAATTCTGTCGCTGTTCTACAAAGTGTACCTAGAGGCGACTCTATTGACACACCAGCCGAAGAAATCAAAATCACGACTATAGAGAAGATGGAGATGCTTGGCGAGAAATTTAGTGAAGCCGTCGGAAAGTCGACAAGCAATTCTAGTAAGCCCAAACAAATCGCTCCCTCAATGTTAGTGTTGTTGTTGCTGTTACCTATTCTCCATGATCTAGATCAACAAGACCAAATCCAGGACATACCCTCCTTGCATACCCTAAAAAAGTTCATAACTTGGACAGGATTCTCTACCAAGACAGTCTTATCCAACCCCATACAAGCTGGGGGAGGCCGGTGCCAAACTACATTTTGTACGCAAAGAAAAAGTCTTGCAACAATGGTCAAAGGAAAGCGATTTAATGTGGCCACTAATAAGTCTAGTAAGGGTTGTCTGCAGTTCAATGTTAGTTGATGCTGAAACGCCTTATTTTATTCTTTAAAAATTTGATTAATTCAACAATTGAACAATTAAAAAAATGACTTAAAAGTTAGTTGAACATAAAAAAATGACTACTTGCGAAGTTGTAGGCTGTAGCACGGGAACTGAATTAATACAAGATGGTAGTAATTTCCTTCACAAGTAATAATAATGCGTTTTAATTCGATTGTCAAAAATCGCCAAGTTAATGTAATAAGCCTATACAAACTCCTCTGTAGAATAGCTTCACATACTTCACCGAGAGCGTTTGTTTGGGCTTACTACAAAGCGATCAATGGCTTCACGTGGCAAACCGGTTTTTGCATTGGTTTTCGCCCGGTAGCATCTCTAACTTCTTCTCAACTCTCTGATCACAACCCCCTTCCCAATTATCAAAGGCGCCATAGCTTAGGGGGGCAACTACTGAGCGGGAAGTGGAAGCAAAACTAATTTACAAGTTCCGCATTAAGCGAGCTGAAGTGAACTCACATTTTGGCCGTAACCGTAGCGGAAAATGAAACCGTTGAGGATAAAGGTTGTCGATTTTGAGTAGATTTGAAGTCTCGCCAAGAGTTCGACATAGTTCCGACAATTTGTTGCAGATATAAGAAACAAATGCCTAATATAAATAGACGTATGGGGTATTGATTTATAAAAAGCAAGCAGACAGCAGACTATTGGCTCATTTCGAATATAAGGCCTGGTGGAAAATTTACCCCCCCCCCCCCATGGGAAAAATTGCCTCAGTCTCCCCTATTTTTACTACTCAAAACCTCAAAAATCCACTAAGTAGACGTGTTCCTCGGCAAATCTTAATGTGTGTGTAAAAGCGTTTTTTTTTCAAATTACTCGCAAAACATTCTTTTCAATTTATAATTTTTTGAAAAATATTTTTTTTATAAAGGATATGTATTTGGAATTTTTCAGGGAGGGAAGAGCTTAAATTAATTACTGTATGAAGGGTTGAAAAAAACTGTTTAAAGAAAAATTGCTTTCGATACATTAAAAAGTAACACGTTTATATGTTAATTTACATACATATGGATAAATAGATTTAGCAAAATGACATTACGACTGCCATTTAGAGTAAGAGTTCGGAGAATAATTGAAAATTCACATTACAATCAAACACGCCAAATTGCCGACGTTTTGCAAAACTTGGCATCACTTCTCAATACAAAAGGGGGGGGGGGGAGGGGGGCTTTAATTGAAAGCGTTGCTTCTCCTTTGATTATAAAGAAATGTCACTATAAAGATTTACCTTTAAAATACTTTTTGGCATGGCGCTCGGTGAATAGGAAGGGAAATGTAAATGGATTTTATGTATTTAACTTTCGAAATTCGAATGGAGAATTTTTATGGAAATGGAATTGGCAGTTTTTGTTTCACTTGATTCTCCTTTCATTTTGATTTAATCAAGGGATCATCGGACTTCTATTTGAGTAAGAATAATAAAAATATTCAACCTTCTGAGCGTTATGCCTGAATTTTACCGCTATTTTAAGCATCATTCTTTCTATCAATAATAATAAATTTCAAGAGATTATTATAAATTTTTAATGGTATTCTACTTTTTTGAATTGAGAAATGATTTTGAGATCATTTCCTTCAATGTAGACATAATTCTGATTTTCTTATTAAAATAAGATTTTAAAAGGATAATTCAAAAACTAATTTATTTTTTCCAGGATTTTTAGAAAAGTAGTAAATGTACTATGTATTTATTATTATAAATATTTTACTGAATGGAATATCAAAATATTTTTGTTAAATATTTTATAATGTTATCTAATAATTCGTTTGTGGAAATTAGTAACTATTATTTTTTTGTATTTTTATGGCAACAAAGGCACGTTTTGTTACGTTGGGAATCATAATGAACATTGTCCTTCGAAAATATATACAAACTGATATAAAATTGATATATATATATATATTTTATACAAATTTATAGACATGAGACAGTTGCTTATATTTATTTGAATTGAATAAATTAAACTAAAACATAATCTCTAAAAATATTATAAAATATCTTACACACATATTGCGTATAAATTATAGTTATTTAATATTATCAAAATTTTGCACTAAAATTTCTATGACATTTATTTCACACAGTTTCTCAAAGAATTATAAAGTTTTTTTCAGTTTAATAAAAAAAAGAATTTTCCAAATAATATAAACTGATATATAATGTAACTGATTGTTGCTTTCCTTGCAAGCTTATGTCTCCTAAAGTATTCTAGATAAATGTTAGTTCTCTTCATAGAAATTTACCTTTAAATGTGTTTAATAATTTATTAAAAGTCCAATTTTTTGTAGACATTTAAGGTAGTGTGTCTAAAACTTGTCTGATCTTTACCTCCGCTCTGCGTACCTAACTACATTAGAAACAATATTTATACGTGAAAACGTGTACCGTAACCCGTGTGTAACTAAGCATTAAAATCATTTTATATATTTTTAGAAGTAGTTTTTTTTACCATACTATACTTGGTGTTCTAATATATTTGACTACTACTAAATGTAAGAATCAGTAGAATAATATATAGATAATTGGTGGATAAGGTATTAGCTATATAATTAGAATATATACTAATTAAATGTTATACCAAAACTTATCTAATTTATTTCTATTTAAACAATTCCTTAATATTACAAAATACGAAGCATATGAATTCGAAATGAAATAACCCAGACTATTAATTTAATTAGTTAGCAATAACTAATTAATTCTAAAACTAACTTATTACAACGATGTTTCCAAAGACAGCTGATACAATATAATTGTCATTAGATTCGCATTACCTTCAAAATTTTACAAAGCATTTCAAAGCAATTAAATTTGCAACAATGTTTATTGCCAATGTTTTACTTCCGGAATGAATGTTACAAAAGTTTCGTCACAAAGTAAACAATTTAACGATAACCCAATGTTTGCCATTAACCATTACGAAACCACCTAATTGAAGATAACTTTGAAACCTTTGCGAATCCCAATTTAATTAAAGTAATTCCAATGGAAAACTACTTTCAAGGCAACTTGGATTCGTTGGATTGACAAAGCTGTAGGGAATAAATTGAAATAAGAAGGAAATTCAAGTGTCAGTGCCATAGAGCTAATGCATTACACTCTTAAAAAAACGAGCGGTTTTAACTCAGTCTGAGTTAATTTCCACTCCTTTCCGGTGCCGAAAATGCACTACCCTATAGGAGTGGATTTCACTCTTTTGTTTTAAGTGTGTAGTTTTAAAATCACAACTTTTGCAAAAGAATTGATTTGCCATGTTATCCCATTTTCACCCAGGGTATCAGAATCATCATAATATCAATTTAAAACAAAATTGAAAAGAAAATAACATCCGGTTAATTAATTATTAATCGATAAAGTTTTAAAATAGTGTCGCCAGCTGTTGTATATATTTGCCCCCCCCCCATTTAAAATTTTCAAAAATATATAATAAATAATAACTGGATAACATTTTGGTTTCAAATTTGTTTCATTTCGATGCTATGTTCATTCCCATATCTGGAGGAAAAGGGCTAACATGGCAAAGCAATACTTCTGCGGAAGTTGTGATTCCAAAACTAATGCATTAGCTCTATGGGACTGCCAACCCTTAAAAGAACGCTTTCGGCTGCCGATTTCAAGACTCTTAAGAAATTTTAACACATTCATTTAACGCCTTGTAAATTAAAATCGTTTTCAAGATGGAGATTTCATGTAAAGTTTTTCCGTTCTAATAAATAGCTTCTACAATTTTCTATCGTACTGTATATGCCCTACAATAATTTTTGTGGTTACAAAATGTGTCATTTGTGACTTTGATATGTTGTATTCCAAATTCATCAAAATGCTGTCCAAAAAATTCAAACCTTTAGCTGCGAACGTGTTTGACATCTTCTAATGAGGACATTTCTGCATTCAAATAATGATTATATTGAAGTAGTCCTATCTAACCAATTACAATAGCGAAAAACGATGTTAAAGCATAATTCGGCATCTTTTTAAGGTCAGTGATTGGTCAGAATGGACAACTCTTGCTACGTAAAGTGGTAACCCGTGTTCTTTGTTTACAGTGGAATTGGCATGATTTATAACAAAAGCGTATGAAAGCATGTAAATTTGATGTTGTGAATCATTAACTATATTGTCCATATACCTTCAATGTGTTTATGATTGGTTTTCCCTGTGATTTGGTTGTACCCGACAGCTTTTGCTGTAATACAATTGTTTTATACTCATTTTTAACGGTAATATTTTAAAAGAGATATGCATTACGGCAAATGCATTACTTAGTATGGTAGATTTTTATAGCAACTTTACTTTGGATTCAATTTTTGGAAAATTAAAATATGTGAATTTAACATGTTACATACAATCATGTAAAAACAAAAAGTCGACTATACATTTTGTATGGAAATTAGTAATTAATGCACCTAGATATACCCAATTTTAAGTTACGTAACAAACAGTCAATTAGTAAAATTCTTACAAATTCTTCCTTACTGCTGTCTCTATTCCTATTAATCGCAATCATTGTTTGATAAATTACAATAGAGAAATTGGATTTGGGGTAATAAGTGCATACAATTGAACATTTTTCATGTGCGTTGGACTTAATTGTCAATCATTGGATTGATTGTGATTGCACATAAGTGGTCTGTGCCTTTAATTTCACTTTGTTATCTTTTGTGAAAGTTTAAATTGACAGTGTTCTTTGAAATTGAATTGTACACGAAGTTATGCAAATTACCGTAACAAGTTAAAAGGACTTGGAAATTCCTTTTTGGAAATTCCTATTCCTTTTTGATTCCTCTGATGAGTGTGTTCTAATGTGGTGCTATTACGCAACGCTTAGTTCAGATACAAATTTAATGTAAAGTATGCAAAAAAAAATTAAGTGGTATTATAAATCCCGTATAAGCCAGCTACGTTTATCATATATAAAAATTGTTTGTAAAAAAATTCAATGCCGTAGTTCTGAGTAATTTGGCATGGAAAACTATTTTTCGCTTTTGATTAACACAGAGAGAAGACTTCGATTTTGGAGACCCCGGCCACCGCTCTCATTCCCCCTTAACTTAGAGTGCCAAAAATGAAACGATGATTTAGTGGCATACGTTATACTGCAATATACAAGTCAACTGCAGTAAACTACAAGAAATAATTGGATTATTTTTGCCCTGAAATAATCAGTCACTCAGCATACTTTTATGTGTGTTCAAACTATTAAGTTCTCACAACAGTCTAAGTGATTAGTATATACTGCTGTTTACCTGCCCATGGCAATATAGGGATATAGTTTATTCACGTTATGATATCACACGCTAATGCACTCCATATCATTTGGTTATCACGCGATATCATGTAACAGTTTTTTAATATTTTCTTGAGAATTAATTTTATTTTATTTAAGGGGATACGGTACCCAAAACATTATTTCTAGATATAATAACATAAACTGGTAAATTACTGTGGTTTTTATATAATGTTCACTCTAAATAAACATTTTCTAGCAATAAAAACAAATATTTACAAGTAGTTTTTTTATTTATTTAAAAAAAAAGTCAAAATTTTGATTTTTTTTAAAACGCTAATTCTCTTTCAATTTTGAGAATAAATCCACCAAACTTTCATAGTTTGTTTTTAGTACTATTTGTTCAAGAACTATTCATGGATTTTTAAATGTGAGCTACGGTTAAAAAGTAACATGCATTTGTACTGAAAATCACCAAGAAAATACAAGTTATAGAATTCATCATTTTTTAAAAAAAAACTATGCATAGTAGACTTTATTCCATGCACAATTTTGTACAACATATATAAAAGAATACCGGTTACCGGACAAGGTCCATGGGTCCAAACACCTGAAGGAAGTCCAGGACCATCAGCGGACTTCCCAGTAGATCTTGATGGCTGAGCCACAGGCACTCCTAAAATTCTAACTTAATTAGCAAAAAAGCCTTAGGGATTTATTAAACCCTAGAATTGAAAAACGCGAAACAGAGAAAAATGGTTGAAAGCAGACAAAATACGCATTCAAACTTATAGGAATGACTCCAGATAATATTTAAAAACTTTTTTCTACAGAAGATATCATTATAAAACTTTCAGTAAATGTTCAGAAAAATATTGTAAATAATAAGAAGTAAAAACTGAAAAATCAATATTTTGACCAATTTTGGGTACCGTATCCCTTTAATTTAGTGGAACACTTTTAAGGAGTACTATCACCTCATATATCGCACACTACTGCACGCCATATCAATTGGATATTATGTGATATTATTTCTCTTTTGGGGAATATTTTCTTTAGATGTAATTTTTATGCGTTGCTTCAATGCAGCCGTAGTAATTTTGCCTAAATATATATTTTTACCATTAGATTAAGACAGAGAGAATACTTCGATTTGAAGACCCCCGTCTACTTTTATCATCCCCCCTTTAACTTAGCGTGACAAAAGGAAACAGTAATTTAGTGACATACTTCAATATGGATTTGAAGTGCAGTAGCTAAAGATCACTTCATGATATCGCACGTACTGTCTTCTATATGATTTGGATATCATGTGATATTATGTCTCCTATGGGAAATGTTTTCCTGAGATGTAAATTTTATCTATCATCATTACGTTGCTTCACCCAGGTCCACATCCAATACGCAAATGCAACGTAAACGATAATTTCAAGCACAACATCACGAATAAATTTCCCTCCAATACGTCACCACTCCAATCTCCTTACAAACAAAGCCAAACGACGATTCCCATTCCAATACTCAACTCACCGATGACAATTCAAACTTAAACGACCCCAACCTAAAACTCTGCCCCAATTTTCATCAAAGTAAAAGCCCACTTTTACTGCCCCTGCAATAAACATACACAGGGCAAATTTCTCACACTTATTGAAAAGCAATACTATAAATGTACCCGGTTTTACGTTGTGAGATTATGTCCCTTCCCAACTAGGGGATGTTAATGAAGAGAAAATGATGTTCCATTCATCTGTTATTTAACTAACTGCAATTATAAGATTAAATTTAGCAAACTACTTTTTCTGTAGTCTTCTTCAAGTCAATTTTAATTAATAAAACAAATTATATGCATTGTTTTCACTGACATAAACGAACTCCAATCATCCAATCTATAATATTTCAATGTTTATTACTCTCTATTGGTGCTCGTATAGTATAAATAAATAATGAAATAGAGGTTAATACTTAGATTACAAAATGCGTCATGATTAGAATTAAATAATTTAAACATCAATCAATTTCAGGTTCGAAGTTATCTTTAATGCTCTCTCTCTCTGAAAATTAATAAATGAAATAAACAAAGGTTAAATGAGAATAATAACACTTTACTGATGGTTCCAGAGATATTTTACCTTTAATGTTACATACATACCAAAATGTGTAGCACACAGCTTTATACATCTCGTTCTTAAACATACTAGACTTAGAAACAAGGGTTTATATGTTAGTTCTGATCGGTAAAGACGTCAATTCTATTCTGTAGTGAAGTATATTTCGATTCTGACTAGAAGTTTCCCCACACGGAAAAACATCTCAACGCCCGGACCAAAAACTTCATTGGTCCCTATTCATCAGTGTAGGTTTCCAGCCGAAGTTTTTAAATAAGTTTTGCAGATAAGAGCCAGCATTAGTTTTCATACATATTTAAAAAATATGAATTAAAAATTGCTAAAACTATATTGCACCTAATTTAGGATTATTATAAGGTGGCACAATTTTCTGAGTTATTTTTAATCTATAATTGAATGTATTAGTTGAAAAACATAAATTCCACTGTCATTAACTTATTTTCGGCTTTTCTATCCTTTCTTAACGTTCCTCAGTAGCAACTTTTACAACTATATATTTCTAGAAAGTGGATGACTGACAGATGGACAGACGGGAGTATATAGCCTTAAGAAACATCTACGAGCGTGAGACCCGGCTTTTGTCGTATTTTGTGCATCAGTCTTTCTTACAATAATCTCAAATTTCAAAATTTCAAAAATAAAATTTTACTTATAAAGAACTTTTTTAATTGGGAAATTATTTTAAAATAATTCCTTCCGAAATAAAACTAATTCTGAATTTTTAAACAAACATTTAATTTAAATTCAATTTCATTTTAAATTTATGCAGGAAAAACAATCATACATTTTTTGCATATTTCCAGGCCGTTTGAAAGGTGAAAATCTTTAACTTTTTTATGTTATAAACGTAGTGATAGACCTGCAAGTAACTTCTAGACTTTTTATTTTGTGGTCCTCTAGAGGCAATCGGTTAATATAAACGTTGTGCAACATTTTCTTTGTAAAAACAACAGATCTGCTAGAGCTACTCCCCAAAATGTGCACATCTTTATATCCTTCCAACACACACTCCTCACAAAATGGACTGCGCAAGTCTACGCTATCTGTACACAGGATCTCCCTCTCTCATGTGCAGAGATAGAGGGTGCCACAACGTAAAGCGCAAGAAATACGGCCTCGACGTGACATCGCATATAAGTCTGCTAGTTTTTAGTGCCGCGAGAAGGGTAGGTGGATTTGGCGGGTATTCGCCTAGATAGCGGTTATTATTTGATAAATAAAAGTAGATAAATAAAAGTTGGGTTTTCTGTAAAGTGTCTTTTCATTTTATCATAGCTTATAAACCGCAGGCAATTAAATCTCTGATGTTCAGAAACATGACCCCAAATTATTTTAGGTTTAATTAGTTCCTAAAATATTTACCCATAATATAAGTTATTTATATTTTAAATTATTTTTCTTAAACCAGCTGAAGGATACAGGTGCATCAACCGGTCACCTGGCAGAAGTCCAGGTTGTCAAGCAGTACACATAATTTAAAAACATTTATAAAGTTTTTAATAAATTTTAAAATTCAAAGTATGGAGGAAATATTTATAATGATTTGCTACTGAGACATATTTTCAAAAAAAAAAAGGAAAACAATTTTTTTAGTTAGAAATATCCATTTTATTTTACACTTTTTATATTACACTTTTGTTTATCCCTTATCACTCAGAAGGTTAAAAAAAATCTCGTTTGTTAAAGAAAATTCAAATCTCTTATATGAACTTCAAACTTTGATAAATTTCTTGTCGTAAAATTGTACATATTGCTTTAGTTTTACAATTTAAGAAGATACGGTACCCAAAAATTATTCAAAATATCGATTTTTCAGTTTGTACTTCTTATTATTTACATTATTTTTTTTGAACATTTACTGAAAGTTTCATAATGATATTTTTGTAGAAAAGTTATTAAATATTTTCTGGAGTCATTCCTATAAGTTTGAACACGTATTTCGTCTGCTTCCAACCTTTTTTTTTTTCGTTTTCGCGTTTTTCAATTCTTGTGTTTAATAAATCCCTAAGGCTTTTTTGCTAAATAAGTTATAATTTTGAAATTTTTAGCTGTGTTCGTATATAAATGGTGCACAGAATTGTGCATGAATAAGGTCTACTATGTATAGTTTTTTTTTAAATGTTGAATTCAATAATTTGTTATTTTTTGTGATTTTCAGTATAAATGCATGTTACTTTTTAATTGTTGCTCATATTTTAAAATCCATGCACAGTTCTTAAACAAATAATACTAAAAACAAACTATAAAAGTTTGGTGGAGTTATTCTCAAAATTGAAAGAGGAGTAGCGTTTTAAAAAAAGTTCAGAATTTTGACTTTTTTTTTAACAATGAAAAACTACTTGTAAATATTTGTTTTTATTGCTAGAAAATGTTTATTTAGGGTGAACATTATATAAAACCACTATAATTTACAAGTTTATGTTATTATTTCTAGAAATGATGTTTTGGGTACCGTATCCCCTTAAAACACTGCACTGGTCTAGTTTAAAATGAAAATAAATTTTGTTGTTGAAAGATTACAGAAATTAGACTGTTGCAAATATCTTTATCAGTAAACTTTTCTATTTTGTCTCTGGAGAGTAAAAAAAAAATCTTGTGATTTGTAAAATTTTTTAACATTTATTTTCATTTCAATTCATACTTCAGGGGGAGATTTTGAGTCCAACAACCATGCAGTTAGTTTTTCAGTCAGTAACAGTGGGTTTACGATTGCCCAATAAATATGTGTTCACAAAATTTCGAATACTTTTCTGTGTTTTTCATACAAATTTCTAACAATTCATTGAGATATTACTACTTGGCGAGGTTTCTCTTTTCCATCGCCAACCCACACTTTATCTACAGCAACCCATATCTATCCTCTGACGATTTTGCTTCATGGGGAGCCACTAAAGGGCCCATATCTTTGTCGCACCGGGCCAAACATATAAATCGGAAATTCAGAGCCAATGTCGTACGGCTTTTTTTAGTGATTCTAGTCGATATTGGCTGGTGGTGGCTCTTTTGTTTTTAATACTGTCCCGGAAGATTTGGAAGGAGTGTGGATTTTTGGAGATTCAGTAGTGGGAACTTGAGGGTTCTTGGCCAGGGATTAAGGTTGTGAGGTTTTTTTAAACTGACTTAAGGATTAATATATATTTGGTAATGTTCATGTTATTTTACGAATATCTTAAGGTTGTAGGAAAATATTATTATTCAGTAAAAATAAATATATTGAACAAATTTTACATTCTAATGTAAATAATACGACTAAAGCCACTTCGATAGTTTATAAACAAAACAGGGATAAACATATATTTAGTTACTTTCATCATTTTACTATATTTATGTAGTTACTTTCATTAAGCAAATGTTAAGTATGTTGGCACTTATATGTTTTAACAAAAAATATTAAAAAAAAATAAGAAGAAAGCCCATACCTGATACTAAATTCTTTAAAGATAAAAAAAACTGTTTTTAAATATTTTAAATAAATGTTTTAAAAAGCATATGCATTAACAAAGAATAACCAATCAAAAATTATACTATAAATTTATGTCTAAAATAGTTCTTACGCACTTCAAATAACTTTACCCTATATCATTTGAGTAAGTTTGACTATTTCATATCCAAAATGCATCGGCAATAAAAAAACAAAACTTTTGAAAAAATGACCCATAAAAGAAATATCTCAAAGTATCTTCAACCACTTTTGATGTTTCAAAACGGAGCAGATAAAATTCAAATTTGGTATTTTTAAATGCAAATCATAGACGGAAAAATACAAAAGTTTGATGAGGCACATCGTATGGGGCCATGGCGTATTCGTAAACATTAAATGTCGGATATAAAGGGAGCTTTACCGGTTCCCCAAAAGTGCTGCGAGCAAATAAAAGGCCATGAAATCGAGGGGAAAAATAAAGTCAAATAAATTTAAATGTTTTTTAGGGTGGGGGGAACATTTTGGGGCTTGGCGTTTTATAAATGTGACTCGTGTAGTACTGGGTTGATGAGAAAATAGAAACACAGCGACATTTTTTTTACCTAATGGTATAATTACAAAAATTGGCTTACACACAATTTAAAAACAATGCCTTAAAGTCAAATAAAAAATAAAAAAACTAGACTGCTTCAACAAGTTTATACTTTGAGGTACACTCTTATTAACATTATATTTAATTACATTCTCTGCGAATAAAATTTAAAACAGAATATCCTGATATTCCAACTTGTAAAAGATAAGATGAGAGCTTCAAATGTTAATTTTTTATGACATCGTACATATTTTTTTAAAACTTTTTCAATAAAACATTATCACAAAATTGATTGTAACCGTTATCATATTAGCATTAAAATTTCACTTTAATTTAGCTGCATTAAAATTACATTTTAATGCCACTTATACGTTCATCATCAAAATTTAAACTAGTTATAATTATGGTTTTGCGAAAAAGCATTCAATTTCATATGACTTCTATTATGCGAAACCAACCAAAAGTGGATTTCAACCTGCTCATATCCATAAACTTCAGAAATCTTACTTGTTTAAGGGCCCACGAAAACCCGCAGAAACTCTTATACTTTCCATGTTAAAAATCTCTTTTTTTAATGTACCTTTTCTCGGGACTTATTTATATCGGGGTGTTTTTTTTTTAATTTACAGTAAATTTTTTTACCGATTAACCCAAGTTTTATGAAAATTTAGCACATTTTTCGTATTAAAAAGGCCATAAATATTTAAGTTGTTAATATAGCTAAAATGTGCAAGCTTAAAAACTTGTAGGTTTGAGAAAAGGTACATCGAACTTGTCAAACCACTATTGTGTGTTTTTTTACTCATACTCATAGGTCAAGGTAGAGAATCCACTAAGTGTTAAAGGCAAGAACATTTTTTTAAAGAAAGTGTAATTAATGAGAAGTTATTAGCTGGAAAAGCTTAGACCAAAGTTACCTTCCGCCAAGCCAAAGTTACTCCTTTCGACGGTACTTTCTAAAAGCATTTGAAAAATAAACATTAAAGTTGAATTGTTTTTTTCTCTGATAAGTTAATGCTTTTTCAAATCAGTAAATAATGTACATTATTTATCATTATATTTTTCATTAAAATGTCATTTTATAAGTTTTGTAGAACTTACAAAGTTAGTTAAGTTTTATTCGTTATGAAAGATAATAATGCAATGTTCTTAAACGGACCTAAAATTGATAAAAATCAAAATTAGTAGACTTAAATGCCTTGGATGACCATGGATTGAGTCATTGCATCATTATTAACAAACATATATAGCATTCTATACGATACTTCCCCATTGTTACCTATTCTCCAGTTAGCTGAGGCCTCATTACAGATTCCGCTATTGTAAGCGACCTCTGTGATATTAGAGGTCACTTCATTATGGCTCTCTCAGAAGTGCTGTCCTGTGGTATAATTATCCAGTAATGGAGACTTGTGGGGGAATACGAGTGCACTGTACCGCTAGTACTGGATAATAGGAAATTATATAATCGCATCGTACGCGGAAAAGTGACCTTTCGTCAAACAGCTAGTTTTTGAGAAAAAACCGCCTGAAGTTTATTTTTCCCATTGCATTTCATTATAGAAACAAGAAGTTTTCAAAGAACAAAAATAGCCTACTTTACTTAAATACTTACTGAAATTCTAATCGGGAAAACACTAGGTTCATAACACTAAATATCATCAACGATCGTTTCTACACTAGATTTATACACATTAGAAAAAAAATCGCTAAACACAGCATCCAGCTTTAATTTAAACTTCTAAAATCAACTATTTTCCTTAATATATTCTTTCACAAATAACTTAATATTATTTATCGTCTGCTTGATGTATTTGTAGTTCGAAGAATAATTAAATATTTATTAATAACGAAAATAATGAAACTACTCCAAACTGCATTAAAAAAATAAGTGTAAATTATAACTAAGCAGAATTGTATGCAAAAAATATGCCTTACCACTTTCTTGGTAAACAATTAATGAACAATCAAACAATCACATTGTGCTACATTTTATGAGGTAATTCCAAAATGATTCATGAAAAAATTAATTTGCTTCAAAGTTTCTCTTGTCATTGTTGATTTGCCAACAGTGATTTAAATAACTCACAATTGAATTTCAATGCTAATTCAATGGAAAATTCGTCGGCAGATAGTAGATTTATGTCCGTCCGGACGTACAGACAGGCGGACAAAAAGTATGAAAGTTGGGTCTCTGAGGTCATAGCTTTCTAACAAAAAAAAAGAATTTTTAAGATCCGAATAATAGAACCGATTTTGGAAGGGGGGTACGGACAGACGGACAGGCAGACAGATGGACATCGACCGCATGTCAATACCTACTTTTTCATTTTTTTTTAATTCTTTCGAATTAAAAAAAAAAGAAAAGTAGACTAAAAATATTGATCAGCTAATTCAATCCCAACTATTCGACCAATCGATTAAAGATTTGCTACAATCGCTAGATATTTTAATTTTAAGCGTTTTAGCATTTATAACTCTAAAAGTAATATTTGTCCGATAGGTCACTTTTCCGTATACAGTGCGATATGTACGATGGGATGCAGTGTAACGGTAGTGCATTTGGTTATTGTAATTAACATCGGAATAGTTTATATGAAACAAAGTATGCATTGTTATGAAATACGCAATGAATGTGATTGTTATTTTATGAAAAAACTAAGCCTCAGGTGCACACGTTTAGTATTAAAGGGAATCTATCTTTAAAATTTCGAATTCCTGTGGGCAGTATAAGTAGGTCTTTTACGATCCGAAGACAGGCACACAGACAGACTCTTTCTTTTATTATTATAGATTAATGTTTAAATTATGGTAATATATTAGGTAACAGTTGAAGAGCTTTGTAGAAGAACGTGCTAAGTGACAAAAAGGTGAAAACGAGAAATGGAACTTCAAAGTTTTTCGTTTTCACTCAGATCTGTTGAAAACGGAAATTGTAAAGCGTAAAAAATATGCGAAACTTAAAGTTTACGAAAATGGGGAAACTTGTTATTTTTATAAAGAAGTTAGTAATATGTTCATGGAAGCCATTCTTATTAGAATTAAATCACCATTGCCATCGCAAAAATCGTTCGGGAAATTTAATTCTTTTAGACAATAAATTAAAATAAATTTATTTTTGCGACATCGATCAGTTTGAAATGACATCAAATATATTTCACTACGAGATTCTTTGTATGTTGATATGAAATATTTTCAATCTATTTAAAAGCGGTTAATATTACATATTTATTCTTTGAAATATAAATTAATTTTTGCAAACGATAAGTAATAATTATTGAATTTTCCAAATAAAATAAATGAAACTAGCCAAATTTAGCATGTAAATGTTTAATATAGAATTAATGCTGTGTTTGGCATCTTTTTACCTGTTAAACACAACTGTTGTGTGTAAGCTGGTTAAGTGACAGATTCTGTTACAAACCTACTTGTGTTAGCTATAGAATAAACAAGTACAGATAGTATATTTTCTTTGTTAATACAAAACTATCCATAATAAGATCACATGAAAAATGTTATTTCTTGAATTTAATTTCTTGATGCTAATAGTTCATTAAAATAAATTATTATTGCAATCAAAATCAATATAAAAATGATTTTATTAGTTATATGTAAGGAAAAAAAAGTTCAACTATATCAAACAACTGAAGTTGATAAAACTTTAAACGCTGGAGGAACATTATATCCTTCGGCAGCTTTTGGATTCGAGTACAATCTTTGACCATAAAATTTCAAATAAAAAATATATTGCCTTGAGTCTAGTAAGTATTAGGGTAAGAAATAAAAAAAAAGTTTAACTGTGCTTTGCTTTGTAAACACGAAAAGCTGGTTTTATGTATTTTTCAAACCATATCTTTAACTTCCAAACAAAGGTTGGGGCACTTCACGATTGCCCTGGGCAGAACAAACGTAGTAGGTCAGAAGGGTAGAATTAAAATATTTCATCATTAAAGAATTGAAATAATACAAATGTAATTGATATACAAGGTCCGGCTAAGAATTTCTAGGACTCATAGAATAACTAAGCAGAAAGAAAAAGTTAAATATACACTCTCGAAACAAACGAGCGGTTTTAACTCTGAGTTAATGTGCTGAGTTAATTTCCACTCCTTTCCTGCCGAAAATGCACTTCCCCTATAAGAGTGGATTTCACAAATCATTTTTTTGTAAATTTTAACTTCATCATTTAAAAAAAAATCTATTCACATTAGACCTTATCACATACCGTTTTTTGTTAAACGTATATGTTTTAACACAGAAAAAAAATTGGAGCTCTCTACATTAATTTACCTAAAAGCCTTAGGGTTTTAACCATTCACAAGTTTAAAAAAAAAAAAATTAAAAAATTAACATAAAATTTCAAAACCATTTTAATAAACCACTATATCATTTTCAATAAACCTCCACCATTCTAGAGGATTCCTTCTTTTTTGCAATATCCTTAGCTCACAGCATTCGAGCATGTTTAATTATTTTCTGGGCAACCCCACATTTTTGGTACCGCGTTCCCTTAAAATGACCAAAGATGGCCGACAAAGACTACACCAACCAACCAAAGAGTTCTATAGTAGGGTAGAGGAACGATTCGTACTGAGCTGCCATCGGCAGCCATGGCTCACTACGGAGCCCAAATAGAGTGGCAAAAGTGCTAGTTAATTTATAATTTGATACTGAGAAAGGAAGTACACCCAGGGCAAAGGCGGGAATCGAGCCTGCACCTGTTACAGCGCGCGACTGCTGGCGTTGTGGCCTGCGATCCAAACCACTCGGCCATCGGGCCTCACATGCCACCCTATATTGTCTCCGTGTTGGTCCATGGTGCAGTTAGTAGGTTCAGTCTCTACCCTACTATAGAACTCTTTGCAACCAACCGAAGTCTATCTTTCGCAGCATCCGCACCATCTAACTTTTTCCCCATACATAATTCATGACGACAAGGATGTCGCAACATGAAAGCAAACCTTCTCCTCGGCAGGAAAAAAAGAAGACGATATAAAACAGTCCCTTCCCTTTCATGTAACACCAAGAGAAATACTAGACAAGAGAAGGATAGCTTAATGGACATGTTTGAGGTCTTGAGTAGCAACAGAAATGCAAAATGAAAATAACTTCCTTGATTGGTGAATCAATGTCACCTGGAAACAGAACGACGGTAGGTCTACGAATTAAGACAAGGAATTAAAGCGGGAAGATAACGTCATCTACAACAAGCCCATTTTTTTTTGTTTAGAAATATTAGTTACTGGTGTGTTAGCATGGTACATATGTGTTTTTTTGCAGAAATATGAAATAAATGGGTTTTAAGATTAGCAGTAATCCTACATGAAAAAGTATTTAGAACACCAGCCTCTCATCACGAAGGTCCCGGGTTCTAATCACGCCATCCGCTTTTTGATATGATGTGTTGGTAAACAAATCGACTAAGATCTTGGGGTATCTGAGTGCACTAAGGACTAAGTTGAACTGAAACGCTATACAAACGATTCGCCAAATGGGTGGAGATTCGTAGATTCTGTTTTTTCCTAATTGAACTGGGAGAGTACAGCGGAGGTAAGCGAATTCGAAGCGTTACAAATCAATTTCATCCTAAGACAGGTGTTCTCGTTAAATATATAGCGCAGCTAAAATGTGTGCATATTATCCGAGAAAATACCCCCCTCCAGTCAGACTTCCACCATCACGGAAGCTATAGGCCTTGTGTCAACGGAAGCTGCTGCCAACCTCATGCCTTTCATAATCGGATTTAAAAAATCAAGTTTACGTCAGTTTCTAAGCATAAACGAATGACCTTATAAATTGAGCAACTTTAAACTTGACTAGTATTAGTATATAATTAATAATACATTAAAAATTCATTTTTTAATTAACAAAACATTATAAAAGAGTGTAAATAGGGACTAAATGTTTCGGGCTATCAATTTTTTTGTACCAATTCAATCTAAATCGAAAAAAAAGTAGCACATAAATTTATATTTCAATAAGAGAAATCTATGAAAGAATTTTTTTTAAATAAATAAATGAGACTTTGAAATTTGGTATTGTTAAATTGGCAGCAATAAAGGAAATACGCGATAGCACTAACCAAACTTTCGCAATATTTAATTATTGTATTTATATAATATGTATTGCTAGAATAGGTATGTGTTTCATAAAGGATGAGATAACCGTTAAACTGTTATATCGAATAATACAGATTCAAAGCAATTGTACAAGTTATGGCGGATGACTGGCCGAATAAGAATCCTTTTAAATTTAAAGTAAAACAATTTATAAAAAAAATCTATCGTACAACGTCTTTCATTTTTAAAATTGTACCACTAAGAAGATTTATAAGCCAACATGGTAACGAATAAAATTTATAGATATTGGTTTGCGTAATTACGAGGGCTGTTTTTTTTTCAACCTCCGATGGGCTGTAACAAAAAGACGGGTCAAAATACAAAAAAGATTTTTTTACCAAAAGTAATGTACAATACTGCTTATTTCTCCACATAATCATCTTGACGATTAAAGCATTTGTCATATCTGTAAACAAGCTTTAAAATACCCTCTTCATAAAATGTAGCCATTAATGATTTGGAGGGAATTGTGTCGGTTTCTTTGAGCTCCACGTCAATTTGGAATCGCTACAATCTAAGCCACTATGCTAATCGATAACCCTAAACACTTGGTCAACTCGCTGACCAATGCCGTCTGACAGCGACAGACTTGCTTCCTTGGCCCCCTTCTTCTTCATGAACATCAGTTCGGCCACCTTTAAATTTTCAACAGAATTCACGAACAACGCCATCACTTAAAGGTGTCTCCATACACTCTATACATTCTTCGATGAATTTCTGTTAGATTGTTCCCTTCTGCTTGCGAGAAACGAATAGCAGCTCTCAATTCTCACTTGACGGCTACATTTTATGAAGAGGGTATTTCAAATCTTGTTTACAGATATGACAAAGGCTTTAATCGTCAAGGTGATTATGTGGAGAAATTAGCAGTATTGTACATCATTTTTGGTAAAAAAATCTATTTTGTATTTTGACCCGTCTTTCTGTTACAGCCCATCGGAGGTTGAAAAAAACAGCCCTCGTATTAACAGTACGTAATACACTAATTATTAAAAATATTACAAACATTTACTGTACTATAAATAATAAAAAAAAGAATTTATAAATTTATGAATTATTTTTCAATTCAACAGTGTCTTTTATTTGTCAATTAAATTACTATAAGTCATTGAAAGTCGAGATTATTTAAAACATTTTAATTAAATTCTAATATGCTTCAAATAATCGCAATTTATTAATATTTCAATACAAATCCCCATAATTCTTCATTTATTCAAAATTACAAAGTATTCCGTTAATTTAAGTATAGCCCACTTTAACACATTTTAAATGGAAAAGTTTTATCACAAAAATAAAAAATATTCTTCATCTAACGATATTTGTTTAATACCTTTATGTCAGTGTATGCCTTGGATTGTAATAAGTAGATTAGAAACAATGAAATAAAATGTAAAGCTCAAATACTTTGCAACAATTTTAACAAAAGGGTAGCTCGTCTGAATAATTATATTTACATGTAAAAAATATATGCGTTACAAAGCCATCATTTCGAAATGCATAGCTTAACATAAAGGATTATGCTTATGAAAGAATGGGTACGTTTCAATTTGAATGTCTATTAACATTTCAATGAAGTATTATGTTTCTATTAAATGCCTGCATTTCAAAGACTGTACTGTTTATTTATCCTTGTTGAGCAGGGTATTAATTGTAAAATGGGCAGAGAACTAAACGTAGCGAAGCTACTCTTCAAATGATCAAATTTTAATTTAGATTTCAACTTTTAATTATTGTTTTAACAATTAGATTTTGCTTTACGAAAAAGTTCATATAATGATGATTTTTTTTAAATATGCTAAATTAAAATTATTAAGATATGTTGATTATAATCTAATTTATAGATCAGCTTATTGAAATTATCTGAAAAAATCTTCTTCTCAACAAAAAATACTTCATTGAACATAGTGAACCTAAAATTTGGAGATTTATCATTACAATCATTATCATCATATTATCATATCATCATATTATATTTAAGATTTTGGAAAAGTAACAGATACCAGAAGAACACGTTTAACAAATTACGTCAAATACTATAAACATAGTTTTAAAAACCTACCAATGTCTTTATTTGTTCACCATAAGCTCCGACTTAATTCCTGGCCAAATAGAAAAATTTACTGAAATTCGCTTACAAATTACATCTCTTTTGTTTTGTATAAGCACGTAATAACTCCTATATATCTTTTGCAAAAGTTTCTGCTAATTGAATTATAAAGGGAAATTTCTTTCAAAATTATTACACAATCCAAATTATTCCCTTCCTTTTAAATAGATAATCATAGTTATAAAAAGAAACAATAACTATCACGAACTCTCTTTAAATCTGAGATAATTACCTATAACGTTATCTCTTCATGTTGGAAATAATTTTTTCGAAGCCGTTTTCTCAATACAAACACTAATAACCTTTCTAATAAACGAGGCTCATAAAAAATAGAACTTACAAAATAACAAACTCCATTTCGTTCTGGAACGTAAAAATTGCAGAACATATGCGTTCACTTTGAGAATCGAATTACATTGTTATCCAGATGGAATGCCGCAATT
Source organism: Oedothorax gibbosus (assembly GCA_019343175.1). NCBI lineage: Eukaryota > Metazoa > Arthropoda > Arachnida > Araneae > Linyphiidae > Oedothorax > Oedothorax gibbosus. Next base: position 13,837,186 of record CM033275.1, on the reverse strand, counting down.
CGATTAGTTCTCTGCAGACGATAATCGTATAATGCGATTAATATTCGCTTGTTAACTGATAAAAGCGAACAGCTCAAAATGGCGGGCAAAAAAAAAGGAATGGAATGCAAAAATAGCATCGGATTGGATCAGGAAAAATAGACAATGTTATGTTCGAATGTATTTTAGGCTTAACTGGCTGATTGCATCAGCGTTTCTTTAAGCACTGGTAAATTGTATTCTACTTTTAATGCTGAGTGTTGTTGTGATAACACTATAACAGATGGATAAGTCACTTTAGTAACATTGATAAAACGATAATGGATGTCATTGTCTAAGAAATAGTAATGAGCTTTAATTCATATAATTATTACATTAAAAATCCTACCATATTATTTACAACTATATAGCAAGGTCAACTTTGCTCTATAAAAACCTGTTTACAATTTTTGTAAAAGATTTATCCGTGATTCTAATTTTTTTTAGCTGTCCCCTCTATTTGAACTGTAAGTTCAACAGGTAAATCCAAGTTGCTGTTCGTCTGAGTTAAGGTGCATCGAAGCTCTACATTACCACTTAGTGGTGATATATGGAAAATTAAAGGATTCAGATGCTGTTTTGCACAGCATTCTTTAACAGTGCAATTCCTCAGCTAGCCCTTGGAGCCTCTGGGCTCGGGCTCGAATCCCGGTAAGGCATGGATGTTTGTGTTTGTCGAGTATATGCGGCGTACGTGCTCGTTAAATCTGTTGGGTTCGAAAGTCCTGTGGGCGGACATTGCGCAGTTTCCCACGGGTGCAGGTCCCTGGAGACTATTTCCCTCCCCTTCAGGGACATGTCTAAATTGTAGAGGTGACGATAGATGGCAGCATCTGTCTTATATGTGTGTGTATGTCGTGTCCGTCCTTTCTTGACGATGGTTTATAAGCGGGTCTTTGTGACTAAGCACACAAGCCTGAAAATATATGTCTAACAACCAATCATTTAGTGAGCGAATTTCAAGTTTGCGGTTAAAACAAATTTGTAATTAATAAAAAAAACGAAATCTACTGTCTCTGAAAACATGTATACAATAAGTCTTTATTATTATATCCCGTATACATATAAAATCACTTTGACAAAAAAAAATGCCAACTTCGTCAACCAAAGACAACAAATAATGGATGTTTATGATTGATTATATTCACAAAATGGATAGAAAATTCGTATTTTAATGCAGAGATATATTGCGGATAATTGTATTGACAAAATGGATACAAAATACACACTTATACATGTGTGTATGGTTATACTAAATAATTAGAAAAATACCAATTTTTTTATCTGTTTATAACTGAAAGGTTTAGTTGATAAACTCCCATTCTCCATAGTGTAACCTAGAGTATAACTAAGGTATAGAGTACGGCACATTGATTGGCGACTTGATACACATAAATTTACGATTTAATGTGTAAATTCATTCAAATTTTAAGTTCCGAAATTCAATTTGAAAAAAAAAGTTAACATTATTTAAATCAAAAACTACAATTTTACAAACTTCAATTGGGGTTGGGGAGGCCAGTCGGTTAGGCATTCGCCTAGCATGCGGAAGGTCTCGAGTTCGGGTCCGGACATTGCCAAAATAACTGCCGACCTCTAAACGGCCCTTGTAGCCAAAAATGTCCGACGAATAATACCCCGTGTGGAGGGAGTGCACGTTAAATATTCTTCAAAGTCCTAACGCTGCGAACGATGTCGCCCTAAACGGTTGTGTTGGGTGCCTACTCAGGTGTCGGCTCGTCACTTGACTCTGGTTCTAAAATACGACGCCCGTCGCTAATAGCCCTCGTGTAGCTCTAGTGCGACGATAATTCAAACTAAACTAAACAAACTTCAATTAAATTACATTAGCTTCCATCTAGTACAAAATACTAACCAACCTACTTACTCAAATTATCTCATTACACACTCGAAAAGTAACTAATTAAAACCAAAAATACACTAAAAAAACATCTAAAATCCAGTACATTTCCTTGACTCCATCTCTTGTTCTTTCAAGCAATCAATGAGACATCAACAGCTATTAATCGCTACATTACCTTTGGACGTCTCATGCACGGATAGCAAATCACATGCAATTATGCCTGTTTGTTTAAATAGTTATTTTTTTAAAGCTTGGAATCGTTACGTATTAGATAAACTAACGAATGAGTTGTTCAATCTTTTTCACTTTTTACATGGTCTTTGAGGAATTGAGTTTATTTTGGCTGCATTGCAATTAGTTACATAAAACGGGTGTTACTGTTAATGGATGACGTTTGTTGGATCATGTTTTAAGATTGTTGGGGTTTATAAAAAAATAAAAATGGAATTAGAGACTTTAATGTCAAATGAATGCTCAAACTAGTTTTTATGAATTCAAAAGAAGATTTTGAACGACATAAAAATCGAGTTTTCAGTGTAAAACGTTTGGTGTAGCTTTATTCGATAAAAATGATAGTATCGAGTGATATCTTTATTTTATTTCAGTCAAATACCCTGGACATGTTTCTACTGAAGTACACTATAAAACGACATCCACAGAAAATATTTAAAATATATTCGTTCACTATCTTTTGGTTGAAATAAAATATTAAAAAAAAAAACTAAAATATATAGCCTCAACCTCTAATGATGACGCTTACCATGTCAACCTGACAAAAAGTCAAGAGTTTTTAAAGTAGCAGTAAAATAATTACGAAACCCTATACTTTTCTGAAATCTTTATTATAACACTTTCTGTTCTAACCAAACAAGAAACGAAACAACTACGAAAAGAACTAAAATAGCATACTTTCCAGTTACTTAAATACTTTTTAGTATTCTAATCCGAAGACAAGTATAGGTTTGTAACAGTAATTGTCACCTAGAACATTTCTAACCAAGATTTATACACATTACCAAAAAAATCGCAAAGCATTCAGTCGTAATTTAAACTTTTTAAAACCAATTAAATTCAAATAATAAATAAATAGGAAATTCGCCAACAAACAGTAGACAGATGTCTGTCAGTCCGGACGTACAGAGCGACGGAATTTTTTTTCTGAAAGTTGAGTATCTTATGTCCATACCTTTCTAACAAAAAAAGAAATTTTAAAATCTCTCTCTCTCTCTTTCCCTTTCTCTCTCTCGTGTTGGGCTGATTTCATAGCCAACATTCTTTTCTGGAATGACGAATCCAACACAAACAGTGTCCTTCTTCTGAGGGTCTTCAGTAGCTGTAAAGGGGTGAGTGATAATTCTGATCTCTCCAGGATAGGTTAATTAAATGTAACGATTGGCGATTAGGTTAGGGCCTTATTTTCAATGCATACTGTTAATTATTATTGTCTAGTATGAACCGCGGTTGTACTTGTGTATGTTAATAAATGTTTAATTAGTTAACCAATTGTCTTCTCATTTGCTGTCCAGGGATATTGCGGTAGAAATAAGTAATTGATTATCGTTCTTAATAATTTATGATTTAGTTTATTTATTATGGAATTAATCAATATGATAAGTTCTTACTAACTTCATACAACAATTTATCCGCCCAACACCCGCTTCTTATTTCCTCGAGGCCCAGTGGCTTAGTGGTAGTGCTTCGCATTGCCACGCAACAGGTCCGGGGATCGAATCCCGGATTGGGCGAGGTTGATCCATCCTTTCATCCCTTCAATGTGGGTCGATAAAATGGGTACCAAGCTTGCTTGGGAACTAAACACTGGGGGTTCCGCTTGAGGTTGACCACCTTACCGGGACATATGCCTAGCACCCTAGATCCCTAGGTCACGAAAGCTGAAATGGGCACGGCAGGCCTTGGCCCAGTAATGGGCTGTTGCGCCGAGGAGTTTAGTTTAGTTTTTCTTATTTCCTCATTAGAGGTTTTTTGAAGCAGTTTCAACCATTAGGCCATTCTATGTGTAGCTGTTAAAATTATGTAAGTTTATGTTTAGAATGTACTGTATGAATTGTATATGTGTAAAACTATTATAAGATACAACTTCATTTTCTTTTGGACCTAATATTAAAATACATGAATTTACCAAACATATTTATGACAATTAATTTTCGAGAAAACATAATTTTTGAATGGATATTTGGATCAAAAATTAAAAATTATTAGCTGATTCATAACCCTTTGCATATGTCTTGTATTAACTAATATGGTGTTTTAATATAACTTATATGGGAAGTTATAGACATGGTCTCTTATTTTCCCACGTTGGAAAATTAAAAAAAAAGATTTAATGAAATTTTAAAAAAAATAACAATTAATTAATTCCCAATATATTAAAAATTTAAGAGGTTCATAAATACACTCAATACAATATATTAATTATACTTTATTAAATTAATTGACCAAATTTTAGTAATATTTTTTCTCTATTTTTACCCATTCTGTCTCTTATTACCCCGACTTCCATTATAACATATATCTTATTTACTTACCGAAGTATAATACAAAACAAAAACACAACATACCATAAAAATTAAATATATTCTCGACCTTAAATCCATATATTTTTTTTTTATTTAACTAGTTATACGTAGCTACTATATCTCTTTTACCAGCTGAGACAATCAGCCGATAAAACGAAAATGAAACTTCTTAGTCCAAAGTAACGACATGTAAAAAGCAAAAACTTTATAAAAGTGCCAAAACTCTTTCAAATATAGCGTCATAAAAATAAGGTAAAAAAACACCAAGGCATAGAAAAATGTAAGATTTTTTTTAGAAATTATAAAGTCGCTGAGTTAGTTTGACAGAAATGTGTATGAATTTTACTTATTCAAATTGAATTTGACACATAAATTTAAGTCACTTTTAATACGTGATTATAGATTGATCGTGATACTCAAGTTCTAGCTTATTTTTAAATAATGTAACATAGCAACACAAGTAAAGACAGTTTTACTTAGGTAATTTTGGCATTTTAAAATATTATTGTCAAAAATATAAAAACTATTTCTGTATGTTTTAAGTTGTTAATTTTAAAATTAAGAATGAACAAAACTTCATTATTTGAATCCATCTTATAAATGACACATTTTATATGGGTACATTAAATGTAACATACATACAATTATGATACATTTTATAAGAGGCTGTAACAAAATTAAACTAGGATGCACTATAAAAATAACATTTTCAAAAATGTGTAAAAAATACTAAAATCTGAGTTGTCACGTAGTCCAAATTGCTAAAAGTAAATATTTCTTAAAATTTAAATTAATTTGAAGATAGTTGCATGTACTTAATGTTTACCTAATTTCACACTTAAGGTTCATTTTTGAGCATTTATTTGCTTCGAAACTGAGTTGAAATTGTCCTTAAGTGCTCATTTTTAGTATGTACTTTAGGTAAATTTTGAAAAAAAATCCCAATTGCCTATTTAAATTTGCCTAATTGCCTAAGCTAACGTTTTCTTCCCTAATCAGAATGACATTATACCTTTTATACACCTGAGAGGTATAATCACAACCCTGAGATTAAGTTAGCTTTGGTTCCAAGCCTACAAATATAGTACTTAATTTCATTATTTAAAATATTTTACTTATCAATGCCTAAGAAGTGTTAAAATATAATAAAAAATTAAGTTAATGACATAAAGTGAAAATTTATGACAAGGCAAAGGTAACTTTAATATACTTGGGTGATTCCATATAACTGTAGTTTAAGTCACAATTTAAGAGGAAATTAAAAGCTTTTTAAAATTAAAAAATAAATCGAACAAAATAAAGCACTCTACAATATTTACTTTTAATAAGTGTAGATTAGCTATTCCACGAATTTTGTTTTCCTTTAATGCTAAAAGTTGTAGTGATAATCACTTTTTACACATGTGAATTACCCTACAGAAAGGATATTTTTGCATAGAATTACCCACCTACAGTCCCTGGACAAATTATTAGACGCACTGCAAGATTTCATGTATCAATCAATGATGAACAAAATACCTTTAGAAGGACATTTGTGTTCCTAAACTTAAGCTATTGAATAGAAAATACCTATCTGTTATACTTAATACATATATCGACATCTTTTCTAATGATATGAAATTCTTTGGTATGTTTTCATCATTACTAAAAAAAATACAGTGCGTCATAAATTTGTCCAGGGACTGTATTGTATGTATATGGGCAATCATTGCTTATTGGACGGTATGGTATATTTATCTATTTTACAAAAAAAAGTTACTTGCAGTTTAGTAAAACTAAGCAAAACGAAGTGAAGAAGCCGACTCTAAAAGTAGGAAGACTTTTTTTTTTTCTTTGAGTGTTTCAGGGGTGTTTTTCTGTTTTGTTTCTTATCAAGAAAAGTAACTTTTTATTCGAAACTTGGAGGAGCTGATTTGAATGGCACAGTGATCCATCATATTTGGGTATGGTTTTTAAAGGCATTTGCTTTCTAAAAAAACTAGGGGGAATTTCCAAATTGCACTGATTCTTTTTATTTTTCGAATGGGTATTTTTTTTCAAATGATGGCGCTATAAAGTTATTTTTAAAACTTGCTTTGTTATTGCAGTACTAAAGAAATTTTTGAAGAGCGTGGAATAAAAAAAAAATTCTACAAAATGAGTTTAAATATTTTTGATATTTTGTGTTGGTTAGCTTTTAGTAAATATTAGATGTGACAATGGAAGTAGTAACTTTAAATAAAATAATATTCGGGAAATAAGTAAATATTTAAAGTAAAATGAAGAGTTTACTTATCCGAAAGTCGCCTTTTTCCACCTTCAAGAGTGGTAAAACTATTATGTAGTCAACAAGGTTTTTTTTTGCCGTCTTATTGACGATGATGATGAAAGATAATTTTTGGAAGGAGGAGCCGTTCATTTGAACTAAAGACAATTGTTCAAAAAATGCAAAAATATAATTCAAAAACAAGTAGGTTTGTAACAGAATCTGTCACTCAGCCCGCTTCCACAAATTATTTGTGTTCTACAGGAAAAAAGTCGCCAAACACAATCTTAATTCTATTATAAACATTTACTCGCTAAATTTGGCTAGTTTCATTTATTTTATTTCCAAAATTCAATAATTATTCAATAATTATCGTTTGCAAAAATTAATTTATATTTTAAAGAATAAATATGTAATATTCTTTTCTTTTAAATAGAACCAAAACATGTCATATCAACGTACAAACAAAGAATATCTTAGTGAAATATATTTGACGTCATTTCAAACTTATTGATGTCACAAAATAAATTTCCTTTAATTTATTGTCTAAAAGAATTAAAGTTTCCCGAGTGATTGTTTTGAAGGGCAATGGTGATTTAATTCTAATAAAAATGGCTTCTTATGCTTTTTAAATGAGCATTAAATTTTGCAGTCTTTTTAAATAATTAAAGTATTTGAATTCGAATTTTTCGGAAATTTTCAATGTCTTCAATTTCGATGCGCTGAATTTTTGACCTATCACACTTGCCTGTAGCATTTGTATATTGGCTATGAAAGTGGGTGACGGACAGACAGACAGATAAATGGACTGAACGATTATAATACATTCCACTTTTTACGTTATAAACGTAGTGTGGAAGCTAAAAATAGGCACTATAAAAAGTCACTTTCAAAACTAAGTAAAAAAGCATATAAATCTAAGTGTATCGCATAGTCAAAATTGATTCAAGTAAATATTAATTGTGTTTCAAACTCACATATACTAATTTCTGAAACCATGCATATAGATTTAACCCTCTGAAGGATTAGCAAATTTGCTAAAGTGTAAACTTGTTTACGCTGCATGAATTCAAATTGAACTTAACTGTTAATTTATTATTTTTACTTTTTATTTTTTTAAAACTGAACGCGTCTTCTATTCAGAAAAGCATTGGATGTTCAAATTTGAAACAACATATTTTATTTCCAGATGAAAACATATATTTACTCAAGTTTAAGAGTGTCATTTTTCTCTCTGTATTGCCACAACGAAGTCTAAACAATGACATTAAGGATTTCGCAACACAAACTTTTACGTTGCGTTATAACTTATATTTTTCATTCACTATTCTTTTCTCACATTCGGCATTTATTATTTTAAGTACATTTGAAAACTTTTTCAGAAACCTAAATATAGTTAGATTTTCACTTTGTGTCACCCAATAAGAAGATTTATTACTTTACATTAATAAATAAATTGATCTTTATTCTAGAACTTTTATTTTATCAAAACGTCAAAATTCTTTAACATCCTTGTTAGAAGTTTAACAATTATAAACAAGCACATGAACTTAACAATAATAATAATACCAACCAACTTTAAACAACATAACTTTCTCTGCACATAACTTTTGAATAAATACCCTCAACGCACCTCTCACACAACCCCTTTTAATTCACTGGTGCTTTCTCTGATTAGGCATTTATTGTATGCAAATAAATCAGAGCCAGGCAAGGGCATTATGGGCTCATAAATCATTCGCCGCGTCGCTGGCAGTGGCAGACAGTCAAATTCACTGACTGAGTGCTCAACTCATTTAAACAGGCTATTGAAATTTATTGCGGTGTTTAAGACAGGCTTGGGATGTTGGTGTCTCAGTGGCGAACTTTGGTGAATTGGTAAATAATAATTTGTTGAACATGCACTCTTCAAACAAAAGAGTGAAATCCACTCCTATAGGGGAAGTGCATTTTCGGCACGAAAAGGAGTGGAAATTAACTCAGACTGAGTTAAAACCGCTCGTTTTAAGAGTGTAGGACGTAGATTGTTTTCTTTTTATTTCTTTTACCCACTCCGCAAAAAGAGTGAAATCCACTCCAATAGGGGAAGTGCATTTTCGGCACGGAAAGGAGTGGAAATTAACTCAGACTGAGTTAAAACCGCTCGTTTGTTTGAAGAGTGTATATGGTTTTATTTCAGTGATGTAAGATTGTTTTACATTGATGAATGATTTTTAAGTGGTTCGCCCACATACACAACCTTAAATAACAACAACGCGCTTGATCTGATTTTATCTTCACCTAGAAGTACCTTTTGGTGGACATGGTATACTTCAATATATTCAGCATCACCACAAAAGTATTCATGTGCATGGCTTGATATCAATTTTCTCATCTAATAGAATTTTACAATGTTACTAATCAATATTACAAATTATATACAATATTAATTATACTCAATACTGACTTGTACATTTTATCTTCAAGCTCATGACACAAGAGAACTGATATTTAATACACATCTGACATTAATCATCTCCCCTTTACTGGCATTAGCAGACAGTAAATTTACTGAATGCTTCAGTCTAGAGTAGGTTGAGGGTATTTTATTGTGGCGTTTAAGACAGCACTGGATTCTATAGTTCCCGCCACCCTTATTTGTTACACTTTAGGGATGGAACCGGTATTTGAAAAACCTTTTTTTCAGAAAAACTGCCATCCCTAACGTGTTCTAATTTGGTTGGAGTATAGTAAAGAATTTTGATTGTCTCTCAATGATTAAATTCCATAACACATTTGGTTTCAGATGGATAATTTGAGCTTCAACTTTGGTCTCATGATATTTAACCCCAACTGAATGTAAATTTCGTATTAAGTAGGTATTATAGGTTGATTACATAGTTTTGATATATGTTTGCTATAGACTGGCAGATTGTGGAAGCACAGACAGATGGACAAAATGCATTAAATATAAGTCACTTTAGCCTTGGTTTGTAAGAACACAAAATCGGTCGCTGAGCTGTGCGTCCAAATTTCCTGTTTTCTTACTGGCCCTAGTTGTCACATGACCGGAGCTCAAAAAATAACATTGATCTCAGCGTTCGTAAATCTCGAATCAGTCGTGGTTTGATTAGAGCGTCCAGAACGTGCGAAATGATCGAATACATTACAAGTATCTACGTATTCGGAAGATATAACAGTAGTCTCGCCTAGACGTGAGTTCTAACAAACCACCCAAGCCAACATAAGACGCTGACATCGCGGAGCAGGGCATTTTTTAGCGCCTTGACGTGCGTTTTCAATCCTTATAAACCAGGGCTTTACAAACCAGGGCATTATACCATTACTTTCTAATAAAAAAATTATAAACGTAATAATAGAACCTGATTCGAAAGGAGGATAAGGTCGGATTGGCTAAACATGAGTATGTGATTGAATGTAATATAAAAATAGATAAATGAACAGGAAGTGATTTTTCTACTAAATAAATCTCGAAGGATGTTAAAAATTTAAGTTTAACTTTTTTTGTTTTTAAACCAGTTAAATATTAAATTTTGTGACATCAGTCGAGTACAATACTGATAAATTGAGTTTATTTACTTATAACCTATGAATTTGTAGTTCCTGTAACATAGTTTCCAATAATTTCTTTAAAAGTTTTAGTTAACTTATGACAAATTTTGGGATGGATGTAAAAACCTTTCGCACTAATCATTGAATACCATTCAATACCATACATTTTTAATAAAACTTCTCTACACTTTTTTAAAACTTTTGACTTGCAGCAAGACCAAATTAGATGAATTAGGTATTTTGTGATTAATCAAGAACGAACCCAATGTAATCAATGGGCTGACAAAGACCAAAGTCACCTTTTTTGCCAAACAATCCATCAATTAACCAATTCACCCAACAAGACGCACTTTTCCCTTACATGTGTCCTCATCTATTTTTTTTTCATCGATACAAATCAGAAGACAATCGATTTACACCATAATGTGTTGGGGAGACAGGGTGGTAACCATCATCATCATACTTGGCACGACACCTCATGGTGGTCTTCTGTTGGAGACTTCTCCACTGGACAGTCTTCTCTTGGCTTGGGTCTTCCAGTTTTTAACTTTTAGGATTTTAAAATCCAACTCCACTGAGTCAATCCACCGTAGTTTTGGTCTACCTCGTCTCTGTGTTGTGAGAGGTTAGGCAGAAAATACCTTTTTGACTGGGTTGTCGTCATAGATATCATAGTTAAAGTATTAGATTGAGAGATCACGTGTCCTCCAATGCTAACGACGGGACGCGCATGGAGGCCAAATAAGAGGGTAAAATGGCCAGTGTTGCTGCCACATTAAGGAGAAAAATACTACGAAAAAATACCATCTAATTCTAAAATTACAAACAAAAAATACTAGAAAAGGATTTCAAGTCACTAAAAATATTCCAAATTGCAGCTAGTATTTTTACGTTATCTTTTTGTAATTTTAGAATTAAATGGTATATTTTCGTAGTATCTTTCTCCTTAAAGTGGCAGCAACACTTTCCATTTTACCCTCTTATTTGGCTTCCCGTCGTTAGCATTGGAGGTCACGTGATCTGTCAATCTAATACGTTAACTATGATATCTATGGTTGTCTTCCATCATGCGTATTATATGCGCAGCCCAGTTCATCCTATTTGGTCAGACTAATTTTTATATCTTTGGAAGCATTCTGCTAAATGCTTTTTATATCATTCTGAGATATTGTATTCGGTTAAATAGATGTAGCTTTTTTACGACTCTGTTAGTAACAGCGACGAAATAGCTCATTTAGAATTGGTTTTAGACACTAAGAAAAAAAATTAGGTGGAAAGGTATCTGGAAATTACTTTTCTACGAGTATATCTATGTTTTAATTTTGAAGTGAAAATTTTTGTTTCAAATATGACAACCCTTTGCTTTCAATTCCTAAGTACTTGGATTACCCAGTTTGAAACAAAAATATATATTTTTTTCTTTAAATGTAGTAAGTTAAAAAAAACAGTTTTCGTAAAACCTTTGAACTAGAGATAGAATCTTTTGTACAGAGCGGATAATCATTTCAACTGTTTCTGGAGACTCCATGTGTCGAAATAGCTTTGTTGGGGGAGAGTTGGTCTGTAGATCTGAAGGTCCTTTGTTCGAATCCAGGATCGGGCGCTTATTAATGGTCAGTATCCGCGTCTGGTAGTGGGGTGACTGTGTAGAGGTTAAAGTTGATTTTTTCTTTACAATTTGTCACGTTAAATTTGCAAATTACTTGCTTAAAATAAACATTACCCTCTGTAAATTTTAAAGTATTTTCTGATACACCAGCTAACAGATTTTTTTCTGTAAAAACAATAACATTTTCTTAACATAGTGTACTGCTATATAATGTCACACTAGTAGACCAATTTTGGACTGATGACCAATAATAGTTTGATACTTTTTTATCTTAAACATAATGCGATACAAAGTTACGAACGGTCATTGGTCAAAACTACAGATTAGTCCACTAATATGACATCAGAGACCTTAGTTCGTTGGCCTTCTAATGTATGTGGTAGTGTTTTTATACCAGCTACATCTAAACAAATCTCACAAATGAAGCTCGTTAGCCAGTTACAGCTGTATCAACCAACCTCACCCACCGATGACTACGAACAAGACGGACCAACTTGCCAAATGATGAATGAGCTCTTCAGCAGGAAGGTGAATGATTAATTTGATCGTTTGGTGGGAGGGAGGGACGGAATGATTCGGTGGCCTTTCCGCCATCCATCTTCGCCAACTTGCCACCCCCGCCTTTGCTTCCGATTGTTGCCTTAATGGGGAGGACCCAGGCCTTTTGTCTTGTAGATCAGAAGTTTATGCTATTGTCTCGGGTTTGTACAATGGTTTCGGGGGCTTGGTTTTAACGAGATTTTGCTAAGTTTACTTGGTTATAGTTAGTTACAGAATGGTTTATGTACTTTGTGATTGGAAAACTCGTACACTGTTAAAAATTCTGGTCAAGGGTTCACCAAGCCAATTGCTTTACTGTAGCTGCAATAGCTATGTGGGGTAACTTGGGGTTGCTAAGTTTGCTTGATGATAGTTAGTTAGAAAACGGTTTACGCACTTTGTACTTCTGTAAACTCGTACACTGTTAAACATCCTGAGCTATTTTTGAACAAAGTTACGGTTCATAGTTGCAGAAAATGTGTGTGTGGGGAAATGTTTCAAAATATAATTATAATTAAGATGAACCACTTTTTAGGTTTGGGTTTTCGAAGGCAACTTGAAACCTCCACTTTTTACCGATTGTTGCGCTAATGGGGAGGACCCGTGGCTTTTGTCTTGTAGATCAGAGGTTTACGCTATTGTCTCGGGTGAATACAATAGTTTCGGGGGTTTGGTTTTAATGAGATGTACTTGGTTATAGTTAGATAGAGAAGGGCTTACGCTTTACTTCTGAAACTCTTACGCTGTTAAACATCCTGAGCTAGTTTTGAACAAAATAAGGAGGGGCTGGGGAGCCAAGTCGGTTCGACTTTCGCCTAGCATGCGAAATGTCCCAGGTTCTGGTCCGGGCATCGCCAAAATAACTGCCGACCTATAAACGGCCCGTGCAGCCAAAAATGTCCGACGATTAGTACCCCGTTTATAGGGAATTACGTTAAATATGTTCAAAAGTCCCAACGCTGCGTACGATGTCGCCATTAACGGTTGCGTTGGGTGCCTACTAATGTGTCGGCTTGTCACTTGACTGTGGTTCTACAATACGACACCCGTCGCCAATAGCCGTCGTGTAGCTCTAGTGTGATGATAATTCAAACTAAACTAAACAAAATAAGGATCCTAGTAGCTGCAAAAGGATTTGTGGTTAAATGTTTTACCATATTTTTAGAATTCGAGTGTGTAAAATGAATTTGGAAGTTTTGTATAATGAGATTTTGCTAAGTTTATTTGGTTATAGTTAGCCAGAGAATGGTTTACGCTCTTTGTGAATGGGAAACTTATGCACTGTAAAAAATGTCAGCTAGCTTGGAGCAAAGTTACGGTTCATAGTAGCTGCAACGGATGAATGGGGAAATGTTTCATCATATTTTTAGAATTCGGATGAACCACATTTTAGGTTTTGGTTTCCGAAGTCAACCTGCCTTGCTTCCGATTGTTGCGCTAATGGGGAGGACAAAGGCCTTTTGTCTTGTAGATCAGAAGTTTATGCTATTGTCTTCGGCGTGTACAATGGTTTCGGGGGCTTGGTTTTAATAACATTATCTAAGTTTGGTTATAGTTAGTAAGAGAACGGTTTGCTTACTTAGTACTTAGGAAACTCGTAGTTGAGATACTTTTTACTTTCAATTAGCTAATATGAAATATAACAAGAAGTTCATAAAGAACTAAAATAGCCTACTTTCCTGTTACTTAAATACTTACTGAAGTTCTAATCGGGAAAAAAACTAGGTTCCTAAAGTAAATATCATCAACAGCCGTTTCTACACTAGATTTATACACATTAGAAAAAAAATCGAAACACAGCACCCACCTATAATTTAAACTTCTAAAAGCCAAAATCAACTATTTTCCTTAATATTCTTCCGCAAATAAATTAAATATTATTTATCATCTGCTCGTGATTTATTTGTAGTTCGAAGAATAATTAAATATTTATTAATAACAAAAGTAATGAAACTACTCCGAACTGCATTAAAAAATAAGAAATGTAAATTAAAACTAAGCATAATTGCATGCAAAAGTATGCCTTGCCGCTTTCTTGGTAGATAAATAATGAATAATCAAAGAATCAAATTGTGTTACATTTTATGACGTCATTCCAAACTGATTCATGAAAATATTATTTTGCTTCAAATATGTTTAAATAAATAAAGTTTCTCATGCCATTGTTGATTTGGCAACAGTGATTTAAATGACTCAAAATTGAATTTCAATGCTAATTCAATGGGAAATTCGCCGAAAGAGAGTAGATTTATGTCCGTCCGGACGTACAGACAGACGGACAAAAAGTATGAAAGTTGGGTATCTGAGGTCATAGCTTTCTAACAAAAAAAGAATTTTTAAGATCCGAGGGATAGAACCGATTTTGGAAGAGGGATACGGACAGACAGACAGACGGAAAGACAGACAGACAGATGAACATCAACCGCATTTCAATACCTACAGCGATTTAAATGACTCAAAATTGAATTTCAATGCTAATTCAATTGGAAATTCGCCGACAGATAGTAGATTTATGTCCGTCCGGGCGTACAGACAGACAGACGGACAAAAAGTATGAAAGTTGGTATCTGAGGTCATAGCTTTCTAACAAAAGAAGAATTTTTAAGATCCGATGGATAGAATCGACTTTAGAAAGGGGGGGGGGGTACGGACAGACAGACAGACAGACATACGAACAGACAGACAGATGGACATCAACCGCATTTCAATACCTACAGTGATTTAAATGACTCAAAATTGAATTTCAATGCTAATTCAATGGGAAATCGCCGACAGATAGTACATTTATGTCCGTCCGGACGTACAGACAGACGGACAAAAAGTATGAAAGTTGGGTATCTGAGGTCATAGCTTTCTAACAAAAAAAAATTTTAAGATCCGATGGATAGAACCGATTTTGGAAGGGGGGTACGGACAGACAGACGGACGGATAGACAGACAGACAGACAGACAGACGGAAAGACAGACAGACATACGAACAGACAGACAGATGGACATCAACCGCATTTCAATACCTACAGTGATTTAAATGACTCAAAATTGAATTTCAATGCTAATTCAATGGGAAATTCGCCGACAGATAGTAGATTTATGTCCGTCCGGACGTACAGACAGACGGACAAAAAGTATGAAAGTTGGGTATCTGAGGTCATAGCTTTCTAACAAAAAAAGAATTTTTAAGATCCGATGGATAGAACCGATTTTGGAAGGGGGGTACGGACAGACAGACAGACAGCGACAGTCAGACGGACATCGACCGCATGTCAATACCTACTTTTTCATTTTTTTAATTCTTTCGAATTAAAAAAAGAAAAGTAGGCTAAAAATACGAAGTATTTCAATGGGTTTATGGTCTCTGCCTTAAGCATTGTAGTTCTTAAAGGTAATGCAAGTATGTTTTTGGTGGCTTGGTGAAATGAGATTTGTTTGCTTTGTAGTTAGTTCGAGAGCGGTTTGCGCTCCTTGTGATTTTAAAACCGTATACTGCTAAAAATTTCGAGAGATGTTTCACAAAAGTAAGGGTTCACAGTAGCTGGAACAACTGTGTTTGGAAATGTTTCACCATGTTTTTAGAATTGATATAAAACACTTTTTAGGTTTTGGTTTCCGAAGGTACCTTGCCACCCCCTCCTTGCTTCCGATTGTTGTGTTAATTGGGAGGACTCAGTGCTTTTGTCTTGTAGATCAGAAGTTTATGCTATTGTCTCGTTCGGGTGCAATGGTTTCGGAGATACAATGGTTACGCTTGGTGTAATGAGGTTTTGCTAAGTTTGCTTGATAGTAGTTATTTAGTGAGCGGTTTACATACTTCATACTTCTCTCTTATACTGTTAAAAATTCTGAGCATTTTTTTACCAAACTTTGATAATAGCTAGTTGGAGAATGGTTTATGCTCTTTGTACTTCTGAAACTCGTACACTGTTAAAATGAGCTAGCTTGTTTTAGATTGGTTTCTCCAAACAAAGAGTTACAAAATGCTTCAACGGTTGTGTGAAGAAGTGTTTCACCATATTTTAGAATTCGGATGAATCTTTTTTTAGGTTTTTTTTTAATGATATTTGGTTTAATAATAGTAGTCAGTTAGAGAACAGTTAACAAAGATTGTATTTCTGAAATTCATACACTGTTGAAATTTTTGAGTTAGGTTTCTCCAAACAAATAGTTACTATTTGCTTCAACGGTTGTCTGGAGAAATCTTTCACTACATTTTTGGAATTCGGATGAATCATTTTTTAGGGTTTTTTTTCCGAAATTTGAATCACCTTTGAAGTCTACTCTTTTTAAGTGAACTTGAAACCTTCGCTTGTTTCCGATTGTTACGTTAGTGGGGCTTTTGTCTTGTAGATCAGAAGCTTATGCTATTGTCTTAGGAGAATATAATGTTTTTGGTATAATGAGAGTTTGCTAAGTTTGCTTGATAGTAGTTAGTTAGAGAATGGTTTACGATCTTTGTGATTCTCCTACTACTCCCTACTCCCTGGCACTACAGTCCATATTGGGCCATAGCCTCTCTAACAATTAGCCTCCAAAATCGCCTGTTTCTGGTCTTCATTTTCCAGTTCTTAATTTTTATGGCCTTCAGATCTCTTTCCACTTCATCCATCCATCTTTTTCTAGGTCTTCCTCTTCCTCTCTCTCCCTGACATTGCCCCTTGAAAATTTTCTTTGTGCCTCTGATATCGTCCATTCTTTCCATATGTCCCAGTCATTGAATTCTCTTTGTTTTTATGATGTTAATAATGTATTTCTCTCCAAATAGTCTAGCCACTTCAAAATTGTATCGCCTTCTCCAAACATCACCTTCTTTGATAGGTCCAAATAGGGCTCTTAAAATTTTTCGCTCCCAAATTATTAACATCTTCTCTTGCATTTGACGCAAGGTCCAGGTCTCCGACCCATATATAACTGTTGGTCTTATTACAGTTTTATATATACGAGTTTTGTTTTCCATGTAATTACTTTAGATCTTATTCACTTTTTAAGTGAAAAGAAACTTCGATTTCCTGTGTTCAGCCTTTGTTTAATTTCTTGCATAATATCATTATTTTCAGTGATAATTGAACCTAAGTATTTAAATTCATTGACTCTTTCAAATTTTATTTCTTCATTTACTTTTAACTCAGTATCTGTATCGGTTCTCTTACAAACCCTGCTCATATATTTAGTCTTTTTCGTATTTATTTCCAGACCAAATTCTTCTGTAATTCTCCTACACTGTTAAAATTCTGGATAGGTTTGAACAAAGTTATGGTTCATAGTAGCTGCAACGGCTGTGTGGGGAAACGCTTTACCATAAATTTAGAATTTTAACGAACTATTTTTTAGGTCCGCTTGTTTCCGACTGTAGCGTTAATGAAGAGGACCAGGGCTTTTGTGTTGTAGATCAGGGTACAATGGTTTTGGTATAATGAGATTATGTTAAGTTTGAAGGATAATAGTAAACAGTTAAAAATTTTGGTGCAAGACTGCACTGAAAATCCGGAAATTTCTGACTGCTACCACTTTTTGGAGCGTTTATTTACCACATTTGTGGTGCATCAAAGCTGTGTTTTTACCACAAAATTGCCAAATTCACCATCCAAATAATCTTGGTAGCTAGAAAGTTCTTGGATTTCGGTGCAGTCTAATCTTTTCCAAATTTGGCATAGTGATTTCAAATATAATTAACAATGCCATTTAGGCATTTTTTAAAATTTAAATATAATTTATTTTTCAACAGTGTTATTCAACTAAAAAAAGGGGTTTACGCTAGCAAGTGTACTTAATTGAATTTTGCTCCTATAAACATTAATTATGTGCTAAATTCTTCGTTTAGAACTGATAAGTGCAATGACCCTCTAGAGTTATAAACAAATCACAAGAATATGTTTTTAAGAAAAATGTTATAAATTAACTAAAAAAAATAGATGTTTTTTCGATCAACTTAAACTTGGACATTTTTTAAAAAAAACTACTACATTTACACCAGATGTTAGAGGCTCATAGCACTTATCAGTTCAAAACGAAGAATTTAGCACATAATTAATGTTTATAGGAGCAAAATTCAATGTGGTACACTAGTTAGCGTAAACCCCTTTTTTTAGTTGAAAACACTGTTTAAAATAAATAAATTATATTTAAATTTTAAAAAATGCCTAAATAGCATTGTTAATTCTATTTGAAATCACTTTGCCAAATTTGGAAAAGATTAGAGTAATAGTAAAAAATTTAGAATTTTGGGTATTCGCCTACCTTAACTCAAGGCTCATCGCTAATCTGAATGGACTTTCTTTATTATTAGCATCTCTGGCCCAAATACTACATAAAAAGAGATGTTCACCGTCCCATTTTCATGTTGCCTCTTACAAACTTTAACTAGAAATAATAAATATTCATCAAACCAGTCTTTTCAATATGCAGTTAATTAACGCATTATTTTCATATGCATTTTAATATCAAACACTTTTTTAAAAACTTTGCTTCTTTTGTTCGAAAACTAGATGTTTTTTACTCCTTGCAACCTCGATATATTTCATTATTTTGGAAACAGAAGAAATAAAACTTTAATTAATCAATTTCGACCGTATAATTCTATCAGCATCTACTTCTGTGTTTCATTCAAAGGAAATTAATATATATCAAACTCATAATAATATACTTTTTTTCCTTACTTAATACTTACCACCCTTGTTTCACATTCAATTAAACTTTTTAACCTGTCTCATTTAATTAAAATCTAATTAACAAATTAATAGAAATATCTCATTTTTTCAAATTACATTCCCGCTTAACTAAAAGTTAAATGAAACAGTCTTAAATCGCTGTCAACTTTGATATCTCAATACTTATTTCATTATACAAGACACATTCTTATTTCTCAAAGCGAAAAAAAATCCCTTTCAAGATATTTGAACAAGCTTAAATGTGGACAATAGGAGATAACTTTTTTACTTTTTAATATTAATTTATATGCATTTTTATGTGTGAGTGAAATCTTTTTGTGTTTTGTAAATCTTGATATAAAGAATTTAGTTTTCAAAGAATTTATTTTTGTACAAAAGCAGATTAAAACCGAAATTTAAATTATTTTGCATATGTATATAGTTAGATTTCCTCTTTCGATAACTAGGTTCACAATTGTATGTTATTGTGTTTATATGCAGACTTTTATAAGTTTTAAAAGTAATTACGAAATTTTTTACTACAAATGTTGAAATGAATTTAAACAATTAATACTTTTCCAACAAAACATTGAAAAAGAAACATATATAAGATTGTTTGTTTAGATAATTACAATTTAAACTTTTAAAAAAATTGTTTTAACAATATTTGAATATCGCTGAGGATATTTTACTGCCTAAAACTCGCCAAGGACAAGTTTTTCCAGTTAGCGAGGTAGCAGGCATTGGCAATCTATCGCTAGTTCGCTTGAACTTTAATTATGATTAATTTTGATCTTTTTAAATATTTGATTCGGTCTATAGTATTGTTCTTTCATGTACTCTGCTGCATTTTTCTCCATTAATTCAAGACAATGCCACTCCAAAAAAGAAAAAAAAAAACTTTTCAAATATTTTTTCCCAATTTACTTATTCCATGCAATGCTCTTGCAAAAGTATAACATTAAAATGTCAGGTATGACAATAAAATGTCTTCCCGGTTCACAAGTATAATACTGAAGAGCAAATATAGGTAAATATTAAATCACACTTAAGAAATATAGGCTATATCCGCACTAAAGTCCTTCAAAATTATATTTAAAATTATTTTATTATTGTATTTAGACTTAAAATGTTATATAGAAGAACGTAGAAGGTAAATTATTTTCGAATTAAAAAATCTGAATCGAGCAGAAAAGAAAAGCGTCCATTTCCCAATTTAGGCGCGTTTCGCCATTCCTACAGTTGGCATCAAAACGAAAGCAAAACACAATCTTGAATTTAAACCAGCATTTCATTTATTTAAAATATACATGGAAAACCCAATTGTTGTGATTTGCTTATACTTTTGCTGTGTAGTTATTTTAATTATGTGTTTTCAAACATGATGGAAATATATTTCATAGCAAAACAATAATTTTGCAGTAAGTAGTATTCTAAAATTACTGTACCCCAATAACTAATAGACCATTTTAAAATAATAAATTTAGCACATTTACAAAAATATATTAGATAATTTTAAAACACTCTATGCAGTTAGGGGTCAAAACAGCTACTTTTTTTCTTTCACATTTTAAATAGATATTTCTTTGGTATTCTTTCAAAAAATGCATTTCAGTCACTCTATGACAGGATATCTAGTATAGCTTTCTTATAGCAAACCAAAAAATTAATATGAATAAAACCAATAAACAATTAAACAAAAATTTAAGATTCCCTTTAATTCAATACTTAACAGCCATTCCCCCAATCCCACCTATTGTTCTAATACCGACCCAATTAAATGGAGTGTCTTATCATTCTAGACCCAAAAGCCCCCAGTTCCGGTAACCCCACCGATCCGAAATCCCTTGATGCAGAATTTGTTCCTTATCAGTTGGCAACAGTGATTGAACCGCTGACGTCGCGTTTCTCCCACAATGCACCGGGTCCCATTCATTGTTTGGGATACTCTCTTTTGTTGTCAATGAACACAGTTACGGTTCTAATCGGGGTAGTATGGGTGACTGGGTTGAAATGCATGTTTCGATTATGTATATATTGTAGAATATGCGTCTAGTTGTAGTTTAGGCTGAGTAAGAATCGTATCTTACGAAAGTTTAAAAGTGGTGTAGTTTAGTTTGAATTATCGTCGCACTAGAGCTACACGAGGACTATTGGCGACGGGCGTCATAATTTAGAACCACAGTCAGGTGACGAGCAGACACCTGAGTAGGCACCAAACGCAACCGTTAAGGCGACGTGAGAAGGACTTTTAAGGAAGGCCAGGGCCCATCCTGGCCTGTCGCGCCACTTAAGAAGAAGAAGAAGAATATAGTCTTAAATAATGTAATATCTAAATGTAAATATCATGGGATTGCTATTATTTAAGGTATCACTTTGTGTAAGAAATGCAATCTATTTCACTGATTTTAGTATCAAATCAGGTATATTACTTCTTAAACAATTTAAATAATTTCACTTTCTTATTATTTACTTGCATTTGCACGTAGGACTATTAAGTTGTTTTCGATTTTAATTTACAAGTTATCAATTTGCCATTACTCTTGCAAACTGCCAAATTCTACGAAACTAAAATCCATAACTTTAAACATTCCCTACTTTCACCTCCACCTTATAACAAATTGCAGTGAGCAAACCAAAAAAAAAAAAAAATAATAAACCGAACCCCTCACATCGAAATCGTGAAATAAATCAACGACCACCATTCCCAGCAATATAACAACTCAACACAACTTTAAACTGCCTCAAATTCAAACCGAAAAAAATCCTTAAGCCTAACTTATATTTTTTTTTCCAATTTTATTCTCTCAAACTCACAACTCCCACCCAATGACCTGCAGAAAGTAGACAACTATTTTTATGGTAAAAAGGCATGTTGTATGGGGACCAAGATAAATAGTTAAATTGGCAATGAAGGTTACGATATTTGGCGACTTTGTTTTATTTGGCGGAAACATTTCTTAAAAACGATAATAAATATTATTGAAAGCTATTAATAGTGATATGAATTAAGTTTTGCATTTGTATATCCACAAAAAAATCTTTTACACTTATACAGACATACCGAAGCACTAAGTTGTTTCAGAGTTGATAATTGATAATTCGCCAATCAGCTTGTTTTAAGTGACGTATTTCCTCCAGCTTTCATTTTACCTTCCTATGATCATTGATAAGATTGCTGCTCCGTTCCAACGTGTCATTGATTCACCCCGATCAAAAATAATTTATTTCACTCGATCGAAAATAATTTATTTCCATTCAACAAATCTGTTGCCACCCAAAACCTGAAACATGTCCATTTGTTGCGCCAAACCCACATGACTTGGGATTTATGTTGGTCCCTCTTAGGTTTTCAAATGCGCGTTCAAATAATTTTAGAAATATTTGCCCCCAACCAATAAGTCATTGACAAGTGCATCCGCTAGGGAGAAACTCTACGCTCAAAAATCGCTGCCAGGTTCAAGTTCGGAAAATAGTTCACTTATCGTTTGGCCTCCGGGTAAGTAAGGGGGTTTCGGAATCTGGCAACCACAAGTTTCTGACAGTTTCTGTAATTGGGTGCGGGGGTGAGTCAGAGTTAAAGATTTGTGTCGCAAAAATCAAAGTTTCGCAATGTATATGTGTTTCTTAGTAATTTTATTAAGTTTTGAAATAGGTTGTGTTGGAGTGACGTTTTGTCAGTTTAAATATTTCAAAAAAAATCAAAATTGTTAACGCTATGAAATTATTAGTTTGAATTGGGTCTGAGTGAATTTAATACAAAAATTGTCACTAAACCACCTCACCTGAGGGGCACAAACGTACAAAGTCGTCGACAGACTGTCAATTTTTCTAGCAACACAGCTAATTTTTTGAAAGTCACTATTTTATCTATAATAATAAAAGAAAGAGTCTGTTTGTCTGTGGATCGTAAAAGACCTACTTATATTTCCATCAGAAATTCGAAATTTTTAAGATCCCTTTAATACCAACGTGTGCACCAGTTTTTTCATATGTGTTCTATTTTCAGAGATAATTCGAATTTTCTGAAAAAAATACACCACTTTCGCTCAAATCCGATCATTTTTTCCCTTTTTGTGATATGAGGATTGCATTTTATATAGTGATGTATTTTTATTTTGGAATTTTAAAGCAATATAAATAACGGGATTTTATTCTTTATAATAAACGGGAACAAAGGCAAAGTTTATTATCCTATAGCAATTCAAACGACACATATACTTGGATAGATTTGATATTCTTTTAGTCCGTGCGAAGAACGGGTATTTATTTGCTAGTTATTTTATAAAATTTAAAATCATATCTTTTCAAATCATGAAATTATTATGATAATTTTGCAAAAATAAATAAATAATGTGTTAAAATAATTAAAAACTAAAAATGATGCGATGGAAACACGATAACATTTTCCTCGATTTGCTAAACCCTCCAAGGGATAATGAAAATAAAAATGACACTAGTTTCGATTGATGTTTAATCTATTGATTAAAGAAATTTTAACTATGGTGTTATTTGAATTCTGCATGTCAAAAATTTATATATTTTTTTTTAAATACGACTTTGTATTTGCTACAGTCCCTGGACAAATTATTAGACGTACTGCAAGATTTCATGTATCAGTCAATGATGAACAAAATACCTTTAGAAGGACACTTGTGTTCCTAAACTTAAGCTATTGAATAGAAATACTATCTGCTATACTTAATACATATATCGACATCTTTTTTAATGATATGGCATTCTTTGGTATGTTTTCATCATTACTAAAAAAATACAGTGCGTCTAATAATTTGTCCAGGGACTATATTTCCGGAGCATATATACTGTACACTATAAAACATACTTTTATCATAACTAAATAAAATAGACCCTTTTTAACATACAAACAAACAGTTTAAATTTCTCTAAATGCAAGAAAAAAAAAGACTTTTGCCATACATGCTTTATCAATTTCCTATTACATTGGGAATAAATTTAGCATTAAGCTAAAGTGCTATTTAGAAATTGATATAATTACATTAAAACTTTTTATCGTCTATTGATATGAAAATGTAATATTCAATTTTAAATACAACAAAGCTAATCACATTAAAGATAATAATTTCTTTCATAACATGATAATATATAACATACAATCATATTCGAGCATTAAGGATTTAAGGGTAGTAATTTCTTAAATAACAGGATAATATATACGATATATTACGTATATTATGACGCAGCTTTGAAACAAGAACATATAATAATAACCTTATAAATATAAATAAATGCTCGAAATTGGAACTATAAACAAACATACTAAGGCTAAATAAGTAAATAGGAAACGTCGTAACTGTATCGAAATATTGTATCTCTCACATAATCGCATTTTAGTTTAAATATGAGATGCTCTATTATTATCTCCGTAATGCTTACTCGGTTGCCTTATTTTGAAAAAGTTGCAAGTTACATCAGTTGAAAAAATTAATATCATACATTTATTAAATCATATAATAAGAAATGTATTAGTAAAACATACTTATACGATTTTTGAAGATTCCATTTTTTTTTACAAAATATACAAGTATCTGACATATTTTATGAAAAAAAAAAATTCCGACGTGGCTGCTTTATTGGCTGCTAAGAATTTGCAGACTCGGCATATTCACCAGAACCGAAAGCCATTTTTCTGCGGCACCATCCAACCAATTTTACCGCTCAGATTTCAATGAATCTGAGCTCTCTGTGGATGTCAAAGTATGTAGAGATTTAATTTTGCCGAGAGAACCCAAGTTATGAGAAAAAATTGCAACTGGCAAAAAATTATTACTTTTGATTTAGTTAATTTAACGTAGCACTAGAGCTGCACAAGGTAAATTATTAAATTTGAATTTCAGATGAAAACAACATTTAACTTCATTCTCTACTATATGCTTTACTGATTTACTCATTTATTTAATACTTATTACTTACTTATACTTATTTACTTATACTTATTTATTTAATGTGTTAAAATATTAAGAGGTTAACACCTATTCTTATGTTAAATGTTAAGAGGAGTTTTTGTGTGTTGGTGCAAATTTCAAACTCGATAAGATTGTCAAAAGGAGCTAGAAATACACTGTAAAAATTATGTAAAATTACAGCACATTTTGCGGTGAATTTTTACATCACAGTGCTGTAATGTTTATTTTACACAAATTAAAGTTTTCACGACCTTCAAAGTCGCATTAACACCAATAGCGTTTAAACAGAGAAGATATGCGCATCTTATCCTTGCCAGTGAAGCAAACGTTTTTTTCCGCACCACACAATAAATTTGACATCATATGTAAAGTTACAGGGTGATGCTAGCACTTTTACCGTCACACTGTGATTGCAAATTAAGGGGTTACGGTACCCAATAATTGGTCGAAATATCGATTTTTCAGTTTTTGCTTCTTATTATTCACAATATCTTTCTAAACATTTACTGAAGGTTTCATAACAATATCTTTTGTAGACACAAAGTTATTCAATATTTTATGGGGTCGTTCCTATAAGTTTGAATACGTATTTCGTCTGCTTTCAACCTGTTTTCTCTCTTCAACCGTTTTTCAATTCTTGTGTTTAATAAATAACTAAGGCCTTTTCGCTGATTAAGTAAGATTTTTGAAACTTTTAACCTGGGTTCTTATATAAACGGTGCACAAAATTATGCATGGAATAATTTCTACTATGGATAGTTGTTTTTTAAAAAAATGAATTCAATAATTTGTATTTTTTTTGTGATTTTCAGTATAAATGCAGGTTACTTTTTAACTGTAGCTCACATTTTAAAATCATGCACAGTTCTTAAACAAATAGTTCTAAAAACAAACTATAAAAGTTTGGTGGAGTTATTCTCAAAATTGAAAGAAAAGTAGTGTTTTAAAAAAAGTTCAAAAGTTTGACTTTTTTTTTTTAAATTGAAAAACTACTTGTAAATATTTATTTTTTATGCTAGAGAATGTTTATTTTAGGTGAACATTATATAAAACCACTATAGTTTACAAGTTTATGTTATTATTTATAGAAATAATGTTTTAGGTACCGTATCCCCTTAAAGGGTTTTTATTTTATTTTTTTACAGCGTACTTATCTGGAAGTATTCAAAACTATCAAATAAACAAAACGCCAGTTAAAATGTTGTCAGATCGAAGTGAGGACTTAAAACAAGGCCCATTATTTCATATCAAAAATAAATACTCTCAGTCTAAAACAAGAAATCGAAAGAGTTTCTTTCGACAAAATGAATTGCAAAGATATTTGCTTCCATTTAAAGATGATAATAATGCTTCCAAAAATTGAGATAATAACTATTGTAATAATAGTATAGTAGACTTCAATTTAGTGTTCGTTTTTATTGAGACGTAACAAGATAGTTCTTTATCTGAAATAGTTTCTCAAAAATTAAGTTTACCTTTCAAGGAAAAGTTTACTTTTCACGGAAAAGTTGCAATAATTCTTTGAAGAAAAACATATTTAAATCAGCTATTTATTTAAGTACATAAACAAACCGTTTACTTTATATTTAAATTTTCTAGATTTAGATAGATTATTTGTAAAAAGCATATTTTCTGTTACAAATCAGATACATTAAAAAAAATGTTACATTCTAAAAAAAATGTAAATTACAGCACATTTTGAGACAACTTTTGCATATCAGTGTTATATTATTTATTTTACCGCAAAATTGATGTTTTTACACCCATTCATATGAACAACTAACTCCCCTAGCGTTCAAACAGAGAAAATTGGCACATCTAATCATTGCCAGTGATGTTTTTACATCTAATATAAATTCACACAGATGGTGATAATTTCAGCAAATTTACCATCACACTGGGTAAAAAAAAATAAGTGTTTTTTACAGTGAAATACAGTAATGGTTAGTGTTTAAAGTATTGATGCATTTTAAAAGCGATAGTAATGCTGAAATCACGAAAAATTAGCATACTAACTAAAAATATATATGCGTAAAGATTAATTTTTTTAACTATGGCAGCAAATGATTGTGTTTTTTTTAAACACGCACTAGCTATTTTTTACTAATATTTTGTTTTAAAATTATTGTATATTAGAAATTATTCAGGGAAAATTAACAAATAACTATGTACTTAGCAAATAGAATACATTTTTGTTGAGAGAACATAAATACCAACTTAAAATTTGTCGATTTTTGACAAAAAAAAGCCGTTTTAATAAAAAAAAAACGAGTGACCCTTAAAAGTCATTGAGACCAACAACAAAAGTGGTGCCGACAAGGGAAACAAAATATTGTTATTGTTTATCTATTATATTATTGCATTTTCAAAAGAAGCAAAAAAAAACATAATTTTTGTTTAACTACAATAACAAGTCATTAAAGTTCTACTGTTTCTTTTTCCTATTTAAACGCTCAATACAAAATTCGTTTCGATTCTTTCCAATTTCCTTGTTTGTCGTTCATTGAAAATTCCTATTAAGCTTCTTTTAAACTGAATTAATATGTAACGTAATAGTCTTAGTGTTCTCCGCTCCTGCTTATGTATCGCTTATTATAACTCTTTTTTTCTTCCATCTTGAATAAAATCTGTATGACGTGTGTTTACATATTCAAATTTGAATATCTTGTTTATTTTTTTATGTGTTTGAAGTGGGTTATTTATTACAAAAATGCAGTATTTTGTGTGAGAAGATGCTTTGTTAGAAAAAAGGAATATTAATATAATTTGGAAATTGATGTATATATGTCGTAAGAATATAAGAAAAGTTATCATGGATAACCATGTAATAATTCACAAAACGCTATATAAACTAGTTGCCAAATTAAATGCTACATATTTACTAATAAACACTTTAAGGGAACACAAATTTTGTGTTTATATCAATAAATTAAAATAGATGAATACAAAAAAAATGTGTAAATCCTCAAAATTGTTTTTATTATTTATATAATTTCTCTTATAAAACAAAAAATAAAGATTTTATGACTACCTAGGTGAGGAACGAATGTTAAGAAAAAAACTATTTTCAAAGTTATTGGAGAATTTTTAAAAATCTTTTTTAGATTATCTCCCAGCGTTTGTAGTAGAATAAGGAAAATTTTATGTTCGTTTATTCGTTTATTAGTTTCAATTTTTCAATTCGTGCAATAACTAAATTTTTAAGACTTTTGATAAAAATTAGCTAGTGCTCTAATGTTTTTGCAGTATTGACAATACATAGTTCTCAAAAGTGTGAATATTTTTTTTTCTCATATATTAATTCGTAAGGTAGTAAAATAATAAAATCTCTATATAATGAGATTCTTTTTCTAACCAAATTTGCATCAAATAAACCTTAAAGGAATATGGTTTAACAAGTCACTAAGCACGATACCGAAAACATACAAAATGACTGCCTGTATATTACGTCCCCTTAGCCCTCTCCCCCGTTACAAATAACCCATAGCCTCTGAATACTATCATTAGTAAAAAGAACTCCCCCCACCCCCACCCCCGTTGGGGAGGGGGGGTCATCGGAAGGTCACGTGATCTCTCATAATGACCCTCGCTTCATCCTTCCCCTTCATCTAGGTACAAAAGCGACCGCTGGTCATTATGAAGCACTTGTGTAGTAGAGATGAGGGATAATGGACAAATGATGATGAAGGATACTGAAGATAAGTAATGGATGGTGAAGTTACTTATAAATAAGTGTATATGTTTGGATTTGTTCTTGGAAAAATTGGCTTGTTGTTGAGTTGACCGTTATTTGTGATGTTATTGGTATAAGTTATTGGTTAGCTATTAGTTATTGGTATAATGTGCTTAAAACTCTTCGCTATTTTAACATTTTTATAAGTCTTTGCAGATGGAGGATGAGACACTTTGGTTTCTCTGAAGCACGTGTGTAGTAAAGGTAGTGGGTATTATATGATAAAAATACTGAATCGATGGTAATTGATTGGCAGGATTTTTTTAAATATCTTTAGTGATTGTGTAATCGTAGCTGTATATATTTACAAATTATATACAGATGTGGATCACATTTGATTGTATGAAGCACTTGTGTAGTAGAGATGAGGGATAATGGACAAATGATGATGAAGGATACTAAAGATAAGTAATGGATGGTGAAGTTACTTTTATAAATAAGTGTATTTGTTGATGTTGAGTTGAAAGGAATGGATTTGCTCATGCATAAGTTGGTTAATTGTTTAGTTGACCTTTATTTGAGATATAGACTATAGGTGTAGTTTGGAGGAACATCTTTGCTATTTTAACACTTTTGTAAGTCTTCACAAATGGCAGACGGAATAGGGACACTTTGATTTTTAAAAATAACTTGTGCGGAAAATATAGTGGATAGTTGATGATAAGAAATACTGAATATGTAATAAGTGATTGATAATTGAGTTTCTTAAAAAAAAGTGTAATGTTACGAGATTTAAGTAGGAATGAATAAATGAAGAGCTTAGTGGAAGAACGTGCTAAGTGACAAAAAGTTGAAAACGAGAAAATCACCTTTAAAGTTTTTAGTTTGCACTCAGATCTGTTGCAAACGGTACTTGGAAAACGTAAAAAAATATACAAAACTTAAAATTTATGATAAAGGGCAAACTTGTTATCGTTAAAGAATAGAATAATATGTTCATTGACACAAAAATCTCAATTTTTTCAAAATTGTCACTTAGCACGTTCTTCCACTAAGCGCTTCAAATGTGTAACAGGCTAGAGTATATTTGTACCTAAGCATAAAACCATAGTACTATTATTATTATTATTATTATATTACTATTACTATTACTATTACTATTATATTATATATTATTATTATTATTATTATTATTATTATTATTATTATTATTATTATTATTATTATTATTATTATTATTATTATTATTATTATTATTATTATTATTATTATTATTATTATTATTTATTATTTATTATTATTATTATTATTATTATTATTATTATTATTATTATTATTTATTATTATTATATTATTATTATTATTATTATTATTATTATTATTATTATATTATTTATTATTATTATTATTATATTATTATTATTATTATTATTATTATTATTATTATTATTATTATTTATTATTTATTATATTATTATTATTATTATTTTTTATTATTATTATTTTATTATTATTATTATTATTATTATTATTATATATTATTATTATTATTATTATTATTATTATTATATTTTTTTATTATTATTTATTATTATTATTATTAATTATTTATTATATTATTATTATTATTATTATATATTATTATTTTATATTATTATTATTATATTATTATTATTATTATATTATTATTATTATTATTGTTTGTCATAGGTCAAAACAGAGTTGGCACTGATTTGAAAAGGCACATTTTTGAAGAATGTATTTACTTCACTCGCGGGACTTAAAAACGTTAATGTATAAAGCATTATTCTCGTATCTCTTCATTGTGCAGGATTGTCTTCACTATCTTTAGTGATTTTGTAATCGTAGCTGTATTTACAAATTATGTGCGAATATAGACCGCATCTGATTGTATGAAGCACTTGTGTAGTAGAGATGAGGGATAATGGACAAATGATGATAAAGGGTACAGGAGATAAGTAATGATGATGAAGAGTTACTTTTATAAGTAAGTGTATATGTTAGTGTTGAGGTGAAAGGGATGGAATTGTTCGTGGAAAAATTTTTTGTTTAGTTGACCTTTATTTTGTGGTGTAGAGCTACACAAATAGTGTAGTGTGTGGGGGAATAGCTTTGCTTTTTTTACACATTTGTAAATGTCTCTTCACAGACGGTAGAAGTAATGGAGACACTGTGAAACACGTGGAGCAATGATCAATATCTTTACTACATTCGTGCTTCATCAAAACCAAAGTGTCCCCATCATTTTGTCTACCATTTAAGAGAGAATGGGTGCGCTGGACCGCGGGTCTCCAAACTCAAGTGCCTCAGTGTTAACCCAATGGCGAAAAAACTATTTCCTCTGCCTCATTTCTCCAACTGTATTGAATATTTTTACAAACGGTTTTTTAAATAATAAATGTAGATAACTTACAGGTCTCTATCTTCCCACTTTTTGAAATTGCTTCGAATATTTTGTGTAAAGTTATTTATTGAAAATTTAAAAAAAATATTCGAACCAATTTAAAAAAGTGGGAAAGTCGAGACCTGTAACTCAGCTACATTTATCACATAAAAAATCCGCTTGTAAAAATATTCAATACAGCCGGAGAAATGTGGCAAAGAAAATATTTTTTCTCCACATAGGAATAACACTGATGTACTTTGCTTTGGAGACCCCCGGTCCAGCGCGCCCATTTCCCCTTAAGACAAAGTTTTCACCAATTGATAAACGCAACAATTTTATAGATGCATTTTTTGCACTTTGAAAAACAGGTTTTGTGTTGGTATATTTTTAAATAAAAAAGTTTAGATTTATACGTTTCTTTATATTAAAGCTTAGTAGAATTACTACGTTAATTTGTGAATTTTTTTTAATAAATACTGATTTTTGAAGTCATATTTTGAAGCAAATATTTATATACATGAGCACACCAAACCAACACGTGCAATAAAATAAATAGGGGTGCGTGAATATTCTAAGTACAAATTTATTCCCTTCACATAACTTATAAATACATCTTTAAAATTGTGCTTGCATTTTTCAATTTGTGAAAACTCTGTCTTAACCTATGAGTAAAAAAATACGAAACACGTGGTACACAACTTTCCCAATTACATCCAAATAAATCAATACATCTAAAGGAAATTATATGCAAGATAAGCTAATTTCAATTACTTCTGTGGCTGTCAGCACAAATACCAAATACTAACCCTCGGAGTAATTAATTTTTCGCGGACGGTTCAGTATTGGGCTCGCAAGCAAAAGGTTCCTAGATCAAAATCGGGCTGGTCCATACCTATTCACTTCAAACCCTAAAAAGTTCGATGGCAGCAACTCTTTGCGCATGTACGATTTTCTCAAAAACCTTATTATGACGTCAATTAACCATTAACCTATTATTGTATGCAACTAATGGTTTTTGTAATAATTTGTAAAAATTTCTGCATTTAAATATTAAACTTTACTGATGTGTATCAATATACTAATTTATAACAAAAATATTTTTACTAACAAAAAACAACTTGAAACTTAAGAAAAATTTTACAAATTTAATCACAATTCTTTAACAGTCATAATTATATCTTTACAATATATATTTCAACAAATTAAATCCATACATTAAACTTGATACACTGAGTACTTATAAATCAACCAAGTATCAGAAGCCACCCTACTTCGTTACTTATTATGTTATAACTATATTCCGACGCGTCTGTGAAACGTTGCCATTAATCATCGGGGGCATCATCCATTATTGAAGCGCGTGCCCAATTATGCCCGGAGGAGTTCTATTGGGTATTTGAATGATGTCATGCAATTGATGAATATTCCGGCGAGGTGTTTGTTGACGGAGTTGGAATTGGGTGGACTTCATTTTAAGTACAATGGCATAAACTATATACGGGAATTGAAACATGGACATTTTGATATTATAATGCAATCTATTAATTAATGAAAAAATAGCGTAGTGTTAAAAATTAAGAATTTTTAATTACGCTAAAAATGCAGTTTACGAAATTGAATATTTTAACATGAGTTACCCAGCAAAACGAATTTAATTTTACTCAAGGAAAAACATTTCGAAACTTTATTTAACACATGTTTGTTTTGTATGGTTTGTAAAGAATTAAATAGATTTGGAAGTATTATATTATTCAACATAGAAGCGCATGTTCAGTTATGTCATTGGAAACTGGTATAGTCATAGTCATTGGAAACTGGTAATGTATTAGATTTATTTTGGACCAACCTTGCTGGGCCTCTAGCCTGTTGTTGGTCAACAATTTTTGTATTTGCATGTCATCTTTTAATATACATGTTTACATACATGTTTATTGCCAACAATGATATTAACTTATATTTATTTTAGTTTCTCCTATAATTATATAGCTAGATATAATGAACTTAGCTTAAGAACAAATTCTTCTAACCAACATTCAACACATAGGTGCTGTTTCGTTTTGGTTTGAAACGTATTTAGTAGTTTTGTAAGTATTATAGTATTCAACATTGAAGAGAATGTTCAATTTTGCCTATTGTTAATTACTATACAGTTTATATACAGGTTTGTTTCACACATTTATCAAATATATATAAAAGTACATATAGAAGGTCCTCCACTACGGAGACTAAGATACGAGGTTCGCAGCAAATTAAGATCTATTCTAAATCTTTCCTATAAGAAATAAGTTTGGATATTTAGGTGTAACCAATTGAATTCCAATATGCAGCGTTGCAAAAATTTTATCTTTGTTAATAAAATGATGCCATAAAATTGATGAAGATCCGGCGAGGTGTATGTTTACTGAAGCAGCCAATGAAACTGCAGTACGTGAAACCGAAGAAACCAATGAAATGCAGTACACAGAAAAATGAAAACAAGAGCATTACGCCATCTGAAACATTAAGATTAAGGTATAACCAAACCTAGGTGTAACCAATTGAATCCCGAAATGCAGCATAAAAAACGCAATCATCATTGCCATCAATCATCATCGAATATTCTTCGTAATAACAACGTTTTTGCAACGATTTTTTTATATATATTCCTACGTTACCTTGGAAAGGGACTTTACGTTATTATTAACTTCTAGGAAGAATAATATTTCATGACATTTCGTATTTTTCAGGTAAGTTGCTGCTGTATTGCATTTTTTATCAGTAGTTTTCACACATGCCTAAGCAAAACTAATGATGTTGTGATATCTGCGAAAATTATGTCTGATATCATTGAAAATTTTAATTAACTTAGCTTAGATAGTTGGGAAAAGAGATTTATTTTAAAATAGACTCTATCATTTTAAGATGACAAACAAGTTTTTTTGCCCATTCATAATGATTACTGGATTTTAAGATTTGTTCTATGATAGTAATACTGTTTTGTTACTTTGTTCTATAATAGTAATGCTGTTGTGAAAACCTGTTAGGATGACAATTAAAAAGTATATCTTCAAGGCTGACAAGTTTTCTATTACAACTCATTGGATAATTAAAAGATATGACTCTTTATTTGATAAAAAGTTACTTAAAGTTTATAAAAGCATCTGCAATTCTCAAGAAGCAACCATTTCAAGTACTTATTGAGATAATTTAAACAACACAACGGTAAGTTTTGCGAATTCCATTGTGCTTTGTTAATTTGTTTGCTAACTGTGTTTAAATTTTTTGTTAACTGTTCCAATTTTAGTTTTGCTAAATGTTGTTTAAACTTAGACGATGAAAAGACAATAATATTCCAATGTATTGGCTTAAGGCTGTGTCCTGACTACGACATCAAATGCCACAAATGCAACAAAACTTGGCTACCGCCAAGGGCACCAAGCGATGCAATAATGTGGCTGACTCTGCCAAGTCGCCAAGTTTTGTTGCATTTGTGGCATTTGATGTCGTAGTCAGGACACAGCCTAAGGGCAATAAAGTGGAATACATGGCGTAAGGGCAGGAAAATGTCAATCATCTGGCAGTTTACCTGTAAATTTAAAATAAAAACAATTGTGCCCTAAAATATTTAAAAGCTGGCGATACTATTTCTAAACTTTATCAATTATTTATTAAAAAACAGGATGCTATTAGCTTCCACACTACGTTTATAACGTAAAAAGTGGAAGGTTTTATAATCGTTCAGTCCGTCTGTCCTTCTGTCTGTCCGTCCGTCTGTCCGTCCGTCACCCACTTTCACAGAAAGAACCACAAGTCCACATACAAGTGGGACACGTCATTTTGAAGCAAAAACTCAGATTACGCAACATTCCAAATTTCATTAAAAAATATAAATTAGAAGTTTATTTAAAATTTAAGTAACTAAATTTTTTTTATCTACATTGAAATAACATGCAAATTCCATTTTTATTCAATTTTTCGCTGTTGCCATCCACAAGTCCCACAGACAAGTGGGATACGTCATTTTTAAGCAAAAAATCAGATTAAGCTACACTCCAAATTTCATTAAAAAATTTAAAATAGAAGTTTATTTAAAATTTAAATAACTAAAAATTTAATCTACATTGAAATAACATGAAAATTCTATTTTTATTCAAATTTTTCACTGTTGCCATTTCGTTAAACGTACTAGAAACTTTATATAAAATAAAAATAAAAAAACTTTTGAAAGAATATTTATTTATGTGATATAATTCAGTTTGAATTGTTGTAATATCACATTAGAGTTCTTTTGATGGTTCATTAATATGTATGAAGAAAATGCATAGATAATTTTAACTTGGCATAAAAAAATAGGCAAAGTTTCGCTTTTATTTTTAAAGCATCAATTGCACTAATTATATATTTTTCGAACTGTAAATTAATTTAACAAACGATAAATAACTGAATTTTCGAAAGAAATGTAAATGGGAAATTGTGGCGACACAAATATATTTATTAAAAAAGATTACATTATTATTCTTCGAACTTCAAACAAATTTAGCAAACGATAAAGTCTAATTATTAAATCTGAGAAAGAAGATTAATGAAAATAATTAATTTTATCGTTTAAATGTTTAATTACAACTAGCTAAAGGCTCTGTTTGGCGAATTTCTTTCTGAGGTGTATAAATAGTTTGTTTCCTGTTGAGCACAAATGTTGTGTGGAAGCGGTTTAAGTGACAGATTCTGTAACAAACCTACTTGTTTTCCTTTCAAATTTGTTTTGTTTAATGTTATGATGATTCTCATACCTCGTTAAGGGGATAAAGTACCCAAAACATTATTTCTAGAAATAATAACATAAACTTGTAAATTATAGTGGTTTTATATAATGTTCACTCTAAATGTACATTTTCTAGCAATAAAAACAAATGTTTACAAGTAGTTTTTCATTTATTTAAAAGAAAAGTAAAAATTTTGAACTTTTTTAAAAAGCTACTCCTCTTTCAATTTTGAGAATAACTCCACCAAACTTTTATAGTTTGTTTTTAGTACTATTTGTTCAAGAGCTGTGCATGGATTTTAAAATGTGATCTACAGTAAAAAGTAACATGCATTTATACTGAAAATCAAAAAAAAAAAACAAGTTATTGAATTCAACATTTACAAAAAAAACTATACATAGTAGACCTTATTCCATGCACAATTTTGTGAACCATATGTATAAGAACATAGGTTAAAAATTTCAAAATTGTAACTTAATTAGCGAAAAACCCTTACGGATTTATTAAACAAAATAATTGAAATACGCGAAACAGAGAAAAAAGGTTGCAAGCAGTCGAAATACGTATTCAAACTTATAAAAATGACTCCAGAAAATATTTAGTAACTTTTTTCTATAATAGATATCATTATGAAAATTTTAGTAACAGTTCAGAAAGATATTGTAAATAATAAGAAGTAAAAACTGAAAAATCGATATTTTGACCAATTTTTGGGTACCGTAATCCCCTTAAAAAATGCTTGCACGGTCGAGAATAATTTCGCAAAAATTTACATTTCAAAACTAAAGCATTATACCTATGAAACTGTGCAACAACTAACCATCCAAATTAAGTGCCAGTGTGGCGCGGTAAGGCGTCAAGCAATGAAATTACTTTCGGGTCCCTTCAATGAGAGAATAGTGCTGTGCAATATAAATTTTTCCTATAGACACCACTGGAACTGATACAATAGGGTATGTGACTATTTTTTTTTATCATCGTAAATTGAGCGTCTCTACAAAATAAAAAAAAGACTTTTTTTTCTTTTTTCAATGAACGTAAAAAATGAATTTTTTTTTAATTCGGACGAAATATTAACCGCGAAAAGGCTTTCTGGCTGTCACGTGGTACCTATAACGCCCCTAGTAAGTATAAACAAACTTCGAAACACCATATTGAAAAATACTTTAGGCAATTTTGAACTATCCGCTTCTGTAAAACCACTTTTCATTATATCTATAGTTCTTATTTTAATAGTAAATTAGATTAAATCAAGTTTAATAACAAAACAAAAAATATCACGCCGGTTTGTTTATACTTACTAGTGAAGTCAGCCATATCGATGTGTTTGTGATCACGTGACGAACCGATGAAAAAAAACCTTTTAAAATGAGTTTTATTAATTAATTAAAATTTATTTCGCAAAAAATATATACTTTAGTTTTTTTTTAAATTTAAACTACAATTTAAATATTATTGGAAAGTATTTAAAGCTATACAGTCAAGTACCCTATTAAAATTTGTCGTTTTACCGACGTCCTGTCCATCGTACTATGTCGCAGAAATAATCCTCGAAGTGGGGGCTGGGGAGCCCAGTCGGTTAGGCATTCGCCTAGCATGCGAAAGGTCCCAGGTTTGGGTCCGGACATCGCCAAAATAACTGCCGACCTATAAACGGCCCGTGCACCCAAAAATATCCGATGAATAATACCCCGTGTAGAGGGAGTGCACGTTATATATCCTTCAAAGTCCTAACGCTGCGTATGATGTCGCCCTTAACGGTTGCATTGGGTGCCTACTAAGGTTCGGCTTGTCACTTAACTGTGGTTCAAAAATACGACGCCCGGCGCAAGAATTTGATTGAAGTATAAAAGTATAGTTTAGTTAAGTTTTGAATGATCGTCGCACTAGAGCTACACGAGGGCTATTGGCGACGGGCGTCGTATTTTAGAACCACAGTCAAGTGACGAGTTAACACCTGAGTAGGCACCCAGCGCAACCGTTAAGGGCGACATTGTACGCATCGTTAGGACTTTGTAGGAAATTTAACGCGCACTTCCTCTACACGGGATATTATTCGGACATTTTTGGCTGCACGGGCCGTTTATAGGTCGGCAATTATTTTGGCGATGCCCGGACCCGAACTGGGACCTTTCGCATGCTAGGCGAATGCCTAACCGACTGGGCTCCCCACTCCCCTAATCTGTCTGAATTTGACTCCACAGAATTAATGAGCACGCGTCCTTGGGAACCCCAGTTATCTTTGATGGAATTTTTTTTCAGTGCGCTAGAGGGTCCCTCATACGGAGCGGTGTATCTTGGGATACTCCGTGTCAGTAGTTATCGCAGTTGCTCAAAAAAACTGACATCCCTGCTTTGAATAATCTTAACTGGATAGAGCCCCTCTATAATCTCCTTCTACCTCCATGTACTGTAAGTACGGCTAGGACATAACCAAGAATCTTCAAGTAGTCTCGTTGATTATCGACCTCGGACAATACTAAAAGCTGTAAATATTGACAATCTACAATGTCGTTTAACGACGTAAAGAAATGCATTTATTATAAAGCACTACTTTTTTCTTTTAGATATTAAAGGATGACAAGCTTCATTACCTTTGTCATTTTGGCATGTGTTGCCATATCCGGTGCCACAAAGTTTGAAGATTGTGGGGAATTCACAGTGGGAGGAGTTAAAAGTGTCGAAATCAGTGGATGTCCAGAAAACCTTGATTCATGTATTTTGGAAGGGAATCCTAACAAAACTGTTGCGATTGAGTTTGAGTTGGATACGCCAGCAGAAAAAGTCACCGTAGGTAGTAAAAACACTATGTATATACTTTATTAATGTATTGCTTGTGCCCATTAGGGACAGTGCTCTCAATATGGACACCCCTAATACCTTTAAAAAAGTTAAATTTTACATGTCAGTGAAAAAAGCAGTTACAAATATTTTAGCGTAGAAATTACGAAAAAAGCGTGCTGTTTGCCCATTTCGAAATAAATTTATATTTTTGTGGTGTGCTGATATTAACTACATGAATGTTTATATCCTTATGATATATTGTATAGTTTCTTTTTTTAAATATTTAAATGTGGAGTGTTTTATAAAGCTATTAAAACATATTTTCGATTAATATTGCATAAATTGCATGATAAGTTTAGATTAGTTTAGTTTGTCGCACTGGAGCTATCGTCGCACTGGGTCTTATCGTCGCACTGGAGCTACACGAGGGCTATTGGCGACGGGCGTCGTAAATTATAACCAAAATTGCATGATAATGATAATATTATAAGATTTGGAAAAACTGCGCCTGATTCTCAATATTTACACCTTATGTCCCCATTAGAAGTACAACAAATGAATCTTCAGATTCATAAGTTTGTAACATATTTGTCTTTGTGTTCATAAAGAGATTTTACTTTGCTAATTAACAATAAATTAATGTTCATATTAGTGAGATTTCTGCACTTTTAAGGTCTTCGAAGAGCCACAACTGAAAATGACCTCCCTTCCTTCCAAACTGCACGTTAAGAGGACATTTACTCTGCAGCCCCCATCAAATCTTTAAGATATTGTTTTATTCGCATCCATCCAGTATATTCCATAAGGAGACACTTTTTCTAATATGGCACGCATGTCCATAACAAGAACATGTGGTTCCTTATATGGACACTTGTAAACATTTTTTTTTGTTTTTATTATTAAAATAAACCATACTAATTACAAGGTCACGAATTTTGTTGATGATAGTCAACAGTCCAAATATTGTGGTCAAAATATTTTAACGTCCTGTGACATGTATAAAGGGTAATACAATTTCACTGTTGAAAAGTAATTACAGATAAGAATCTGGCCATTCTACCTGTACTACAATTTATCCTCTACATTCATTCTCTTATCTAATTCGGGGCCGTGGATAGCCTAGTGGTTAAGGCATCATTCTCGGAATCGGAAGGTCCCGCAATCGAGTCCCGATACCACTGAAGACCCACCGAGTATATGCGGAGTACGTGCAAATTTGTGGGCTACCGTATAAATTTGTGGTTACGAAAGTCCTGTGGGCGGTGTCATTGCGCAGTTTCCCACGGATACAGGTCCCTGGAGACTATTTCCCTCCCCTTCAGGGACATGTCTAAATTGTGGAGGTGGTGATAGATGGCAGCATCTGTGACTTGTCTTACTTGACGAAGGTTTATAAGCAGTGCTCTAACCAAGCACACAAACCTGAATATATGTCTAAAAACAAACCAACAATCTTATCTATTTCAGGTACTCAAACACGACTCAGACTGGAGCCGTCGTTTTGACGTCGCATATCAAGCCAATACCGACGCATGCGTAGACAGTGGCCTCACATGCCCCCTAGCGGCTGGTCAGTCCTACACTTACACTACCAGTTTCGTCATCAATTACAAATTAAATAATATTGATAATAACAGATTGAGGTTCCGTTGGATACTTTTGAATCAAGACGAATATGAAATATTGTGTGTCCGTGTTCCAAATAAATTGAAAAAAGTACAATAAATTTGAAATGATATACATTTAAATATTTGTTTTATTAGTTTTTTTTTAGCTTCCTCTCTACATTTTTAACGTAAAATATTTTATCTTTGATAAAGGTATGTCCTTCATCCACTTACTTAAAAGAAAAAAAACACGTTTAACACAGAAAAGGAGTGCTCAGATGAAGAACGTGCTAAGTGACATTTTTGAAAAAAATTGAAATTTTTTGTGTCAATGAATATATTACTAACTTCTTTAACTGTCACAAGTTCCCCCTTTTTTATAAATTTTAAGTTTAGTATATTTTCTGATGTTTACAAGTACCGTTTGCAACAGATATGAATGTAAACTAAGAACTTCTCCATTTTTTTTAAAGCCCCTTTCCTCGTTTTCACCTTATCACTTAGCACGTTCTTCCACCAAAGTCTTCAAATTTGATATGTAAAAAAATTCAGCGCAGCGAAACTAGAAGTCGTTGAAAACTTCAGAAACAAATTCGGATCCGATACACTTCAATAAATTAATAATCATTTAAAAACATATGAAGTCCATTCTTAATGGAATTCAGTTATTATTGTCATTCAAACAATTGTACAAGAAAAAGTATTTATAATAAATAAAAATGCAAATGGAATTTTTTTATACGAAATTAATCGGTTTGGAATGACGTCACAATGAGATTCTTGGATGTTTCGTATTATTTGTTGAGTAAATGGCAGAAGTGTTATTTTTTTTGAAAATAGACAGAAAATTTTCTTTTAAATTTAAGCATTTATTTATCAAACAAGTAGGTTTGTTACAGAATCTGTCACTTAAACCGCTTCCACACAACATTTGTGCTCAACAGGAAATAAACTATTTATACACCTCAGAAAGAAATTCGGCAAACAGAGCCTTTAGCTAGTTGTAATTAAACATTTAATCGATAAAATTAATTATTTTCATTAATCTTCTTTGTCAGATTTAATAATTAAACTTTATCGTTTGCTTAATTTGTTTGAAGTTCGAAGAATAATAATGTAATCTTTTTTAATAAATATCTTTGTGTCGTCACAATTTACCATTTACATTTCTTTCGAAAATTCCGTCATTTATCGTTTGTTAAATTAATTTACAGTTCGAAAAATATATAATTAGTGCAATTGATGCTTTAAAAATAAAAGCAAAACTTTGCATATTTTTTATGCCAAGTTAGAATTCTCTATGCATCTTTCTTCATACATATATAATAAACCATCAAAAGAACTATATTGTGATATTACAACAATCAAAACTGAATTATTTACATAAATAAATATTGTTTCAAAAGTGTTTTATTTTTATTTTAAATAAATGGCAACAGTGAAAATATTGAATAAAAATGGAATTTGCATGTTATTTCCATGTAGATTAAATTTTTAGTTATTTGAATTTTAAATGAATTTCTAATTTAAATTTTTTAATGAAATTTGGAATGTAGCCTAATCTGATTTTTTGCTTCAAAATGACGTATCCCACTTGTCTGTGGGACTTGTGCATGGCAACATTGAAAATATGAATAAAAATGGAATTTGCATGGTTATTTCAATGTAGATAAAAAATTTAGTTATTTAAATTTTAAATAAACTTCTAATTAAAATTTTTTAATGAAATTTGGAATGCAGCCTAATCTGATTTTTTGCTTCACAATGACGTATTCCACTTGTCTGTGGGACTTGTGGTTCTTTCTGTGAAAGTGGGTGATGGACAGACGGACTGAACGATTATAAAACCTTCCACTTTTTACGTTATAAACGTAGTGTGGAAGCTAAAATGACGAATCAATACAAATTATTCATTTTCTCAAGGTATTTCGTTTGTCTCTTGATTTTAAATAAAAATTTTAAAATGATTTCGTTGAGTTATATTTTGAACGGCATAGATAGTTTCAATTCTATATGTTCATGAAAAAAGTTTACTTCTTTTTTAAGTGTGTTCAATATTATATATACATTATATAGAATATAATTTATTTTAGCAAACAATAAGTATTAATTATGACAATTTTGTATGCAATGACCTAAAAGCTATTTTTGTGTATAGAACTAAAAACTGTGCTTAGTGCTTCTTTTTAGACACATGAAACAGTTCTAAATAACAGTTCCTATAACATAACTACATTTTTAATTTACATTTAAACTTTATTAATGCATAATTGTATAAATAAGTAAAAATACCAAATACCAATACCAAATACTAGATTGTTAATTTGAAAATTGTAAAACCTTCTTCGGGAAATAATATAAAGTTAATTGATGTTCTGATATGTGTCGATTCTATTTTAAGAGCAATTAATTTTACTTTATTATTTTATTCTTTGTAAATAATAATTCTTTGTGATAATAACTAATCTTACGAAAGAACAGTAATGAAATAAGCAATCTTGGCAAATGTGGTAACACAACATCAATCAGATCATCGTTTGGAGAAAGAGCAGGATGAAAAAAATATGTCACCTGAAACAAGACAGTGCTTTATTATAACAAAAAACACACATAAAAATTAGTATCATTGTGAATAATTTATAGTTTGAAGACTTAGTGGAACTATACAAGGTCGTCAAAATATAAATTATTAGAACTATACAATTTCACTGTAAGCTACTTTGAATATTAAAAAAGTAATTTCGAAATTTGAAACTACACAAAGTTTTTGTAGCAAAATTAAGTAAAATGTAATTTTGTTTCATTTTGTTTAATTTTTCGTTCAAAAATAATTTAGAAAGTTTAACAAGACGAGTTAAGGAAATTAATTTTAATACACGGTTGACGGAACGTAATTACCTACTTAAGAAATTCTAGAAGTTTTTTAAACATTATTTCTTAAGCAGTATATTATTTCTACTTGTACGTATAAATGTTTTCGGATGCTGCCAAAGTGTTTTTAAAAGAATTTTAATGAAATAAATGTCCAAAATTTTTCCTTCATTTTAATTGAAATCGTTAGCTCAAAAGAAAAATTGTTTATAGAGATATGTATAAAATTCTAAAAAGTAGGAGAAAAGGAAAATAGCTCATACTAATTTGATGCAATGTATATTGCGTCTTTTTCGGAAGTGTATTAAAGTCTAGCTTTCTTTTTTTATTATCTTAAGATTTTTAAATTATAAAAATTTCAGTATAGAGTTGCCGAGGACCATTCACTTAATATTTTTTTTCCTGGATTCATTTTACGTTACATTCGAAAACAATGTGTAAAGTTAATTTAATTTTTTTTTTATCTGAGTTCTACCAGTTTCTTAAATTTACTAATATATGTAACATATTATTAATAAATGTTATACTTTTCCCCTGAAGTTTAAAACTTACTAAATAACCACCACACACTTTTGAAACACCAAAATACATATTAAAAAAATACTTAATTTTTCCAATTGCGGAAATAAATACTGTTTCCAAACCATACATTTTTCAAGGCAAATT
Source organism: Oedothorax gibbosus (assembly GCA_019343175.1). NCBI lineage: Eukaryota > Metazoa > Arthropoda > Arachnida > Araneae > Linyphiidae > Oedothorax > Oedothorax gibbosus. The sequence continues at coordinate 13,793,485 of CM033275.1, read as the reverse complement.
TAATATAACTGTTGCCGCTGACTCTATTTAAGTCCTGGCAGTTTCTGAAAGTTAGTAATTTATGTAACATAATATTGATAGTTATATATAGTAGTTTTCCATGAAACTACTAAAACTACAACATACCTCGAAAACTCAAATTTACACCAAGGAATAAAAACGACTTATCTTTCCAATTAGGGAAAGAAAAACAAATGTTTCTACGCCATCAATTTTTCATGGTAATTACAATATAACTATTGGCACTGTCACTATTCAAGTTTCATCAGTTTCTTAAAGCTAATAATATATGTAACATATTATTGATAGCTATCTCTCCTAAATACATGCCGATAAATATAAACTACACCAACTCATTTCTCCAACTATGGAACAAAAAAAAAACTTTCTAAGATAATTTCAATATAATTGTGTTAATCGCGAAACTTTTTAAGTTCTGACAGTTTCGCAAATTTTGTAATCCATGTAACATAACGTTGATAGTTATAATAGTTTGCCAATACATTTTAATAAATAAAAACTATTGCAGCTCACTTTCCTAATTACAGAAAGAAAACAAAAATGGTTGTAGGCAATGAATTTATCATGATCATTTCAATAAAATTTTCATACAATTTTTTCATATAATTTTTACTAAAAAATCTATTAATAAATCAAACTATTTCCACTTATTTTTAGAGAGAAACTCAATGCTGTAAAACTTCCATAGTAATTAAAATATAGTAAATAATATATAAAACTTCAATAAATTTATAACTTCCATATAAATATTAACTATTTCCACTTATTCCCGTAATTACCGAAAGAAAACTAAATATTTCTACATCATGAAAGTTTCCAAATAAGTTTTAGTAGTTTAAGTAAGTTAGTATTATATGTAACATACTATTGATGGTTAAGTTTACCATGAAACTACTAAAACAAGCACACACTTCGAAAATTCAAATTAATAAATAAAAACTACTTCAACTCATTTTCCCAATTAGAGAAAAGATGCCCGGAACCGTTCTGGAGTTAATCAAAGTGCATTTCACTCTCCGCTTCCCGATTTATTCGCTCGAGCGGACATACGGATTTAATTTCGGGAAAATCGGGGTACGAGGAAAGAGGGATTCTTTAAATCTGTTTATTCCGCTTTGAGGAACATGGGGGCGGGATATGGTATTGGAAAAGGAGTGTTGTTAAATATATAACGACATATGTTCAGGGTTTCGCATGTTCCTGAGATTGAAACTTTTAATGTGTTTCAAGGGGACACAGTACCTCAAAAACGGCAAAAATTGCAATTTTTTTTATTTGCTAAAATTAAAGTTTAGAATTTTCTTAATAAATCTACCAAGTGCAAACGAATGAAAACTTTAAACGTGTTTTTCTCGGTGTTTCATTTTTCCTTGATGACAAGGTTTTCAAAACGCTAAGGCTTTTTTAATAATTGATAAAAGTCTAAGGAATTTGGTATGCAGTCTGTCAAATATGTTGACATTAAGAATTGGTATCAAAATTGTTTTCAAAAGTAATACTTTTTTTATAAAAAAAAATTCTAAAGTCGAAATTTTCCAAATATGCTAAAAAAATTGGGATTTTCTAGATAAATATTTTTTATGAAGCAACTACTGAAGATAAATCAAATTTGGATACCAATTCTTATGTAAAACAGTTTAAAGTACATGAGGAAAAAAATTGGGTTAAAATATTTGTATTTAAAAAAACCTTAGCATTTTGAAAAAGTTCAAAAATTGTTTTTTAAATAACTTAAAATTTAAAATAGTTTTTAATTTTTTTTGTCATATATTGTTTTTAAATATTGGTTGAACTAATAAAACACCAATTTTATAGTGAATATGCCAAAATAAAAAATAAAAATTGAAAGTGGTACCGTGTCTCCTTAAGAAAGTGAAACGTACCGATTTTTTTATGTACTTGTACTTTTAATATGTTCACGTTTCCATATGGAATATGTCATGAACATTTTTATAAAATTTATTTTTGTAATTGTAGCGCAAGTTCACGTATGTCCGTGTCATAGGAAACAATTTTACTATCGCGCATGGTTTTTATTATTAAGCCTTAATAGAAATATTACAAAAAATTAATGTTCAACACATCTGACCATAATCACGTATTTAAAATAAGGAAGATGTTAACACTTTTATCTTTATCGTTTGTTTAAATTTTTACCAAGATTTTCATATAAACGATTTTTCACTTTCTTACAAATATTTATTTTAAATAATAAGTTATTAAAATTTTATAAAAAAAAAAGTTTAAAAAAATCAATTAGTGATTTTTCTTGATAATTGTTACTATTATTATTTAGTTATATTTTTGCCAAATTTGACAAATACAATTCCTTTATTTTTTTTTTGTATATATTTGCAATTATGTTCCAAATGATGTTCATTCATTTATACATGATCAAGTTTAAACTTATTTTAACAAGTTTAAAAAGAAGAAAAAACTTTCTGAAAGAGAGATGACACATATATAGACATTTTAGGTAGAACTTGCATTTTATATTATTTTTGCAAATTTTCCTTAGACATTATCTGCCAATTAAATCAATGCAATTGCACATAATTTATTTTAACGAAAAGTATATATTATTGCATCAGGATGAGTTAACATTTCATTTTCTGTAGTTTAGACAAATTACAGTTTAAGTGTTTCTTTGTTAGGCAATCACATCTAAAAGAAAAAGTTAATGATATGTTGTTAATTTAGTTAATCTTATTTACAAAACATGCACAAATCCAAATCAGTGCTTAAATATATGAATTCATGATAAATTGAGTGGAACAATAACAACTAAATGACATATAACAATAATAACGTTATCCAGTTAAGGACATATGATTGTTGTAAGAACAGGTAATGGGGAGTAAACCCACAACCAGCATATATTATTGTGAAAAATATATGTCTTCTGGTTATTTAATTATTATTTTTTGGAAGATTTAAAATGACAAATAATTATTAACCGATGACGTCCAAATTTATCACTTCATAATCAAATTACCGAATGATATGTTCTCTTAAAATTTGTAACATGTATTTGAGATGTTTTTACAATTTTCTTACCTTGGTGAAAAATGGCTTAAAAAGCAAAGGATACTTAAAAAGTTATTAAGATATTAAAACTAAGAAATTATGTAACAATGAGCGAATACTAATGACGAGTTACTAATGCACTAGGAATGCAATGAAATGTTTCATTTCAATTAAGCCATTCATTGCTTTGTTGGAGAAGATTTGCTTGGAGTTTAATATGGCAAAATAATTTAAAAAAGAAAACTATATAATGAAATCTTTAGATAAAACTACTCTAGATTACCAGTAAAATCACACAGATTTAAAAACATACTTTTCATCAAATCTTTCCCTGAAAAACTACAAAACCAAGCCACTACTCTTTAAAAATAACGACAAACTACACTACACCGTGTGATACAACCAAAATTATTCATTCTGGAATTCCAGAAATCCTGATCCTGTTTTTTCTAGGATTTTCTGGATGAATTTATGCTCGGAAGGGTTCACAGCGATGTTTGGCTTGTTAGGGTGGTTTTTTAGGGCAGTACTGGTTGATTCTTAACGCAACAACGAGCACTGTAAAAAACCACATTTTGTTGGTAGCTGTGATTGCTCTGCATTATATCGTAGGGTTGTATGAAAATTATTTTGCATATAAATGAAGGATAATTAAAAAAAAAAGTAGTAGGAGTTGTATTTTTTTGGTTGTATATTTTATTAGCAGTAATGTATTAACATTGTTTAAGATGTGACGCTTGAAATGTATGGAAAATAGAAATGATGCTTGTATGGAAATTATTTTGCAGATGAATGACGGGTAAATAAAAAAAAGAGTGGTTGTAGTTTTTTTTATTAGGTTGTGTTTTTTTTTATTAGGTTGTGTTTTTTATTGGCTGTTATGTATTAACATTATGTAGGTTATGTTGTTAAAATATATTATGTATTTTAAATGGCACTTTAATTCGATTTTTTGAAATAAATAAACAAACAAACGAACAAACCAACAAGCAAACAAACAAATAAATTCTTCATAATATAAAGGTACTTCATAAGTTTTGCGAAAGTTGTTTTTGCTACTATAAATCTACTACAAAGGTAAAACAACATGTAAAGAAACAGGTTACCACCGAGTTGTTTGGTTGTGAAACAATCGTTCATAAAATAGAGTCACCTTTAACAGAATGATATTCATTCGTTCGTTCGTCCGTTCATTCATTCATTCATTCATTTATTTAGCCGACCAGCTTTACATTCTATTTTTAAATATTGTTCTAACTGCCCTAGTTAAAATAATATTCCATTGTTTGAAAGGTCTAAGACACAGATCAAAGAAATATATTTTATACTTTATGTTCATCCGTCCACCTTCCATAAGTCCGTCCATTTCGGTAATTTTTCTTTCCCAATGCAGCCGAGAAAACATCATTTATCACAAACATATAATAAACCATACATGTTTTAGAGAACGTAATTAAAATAACCTTTCATTAGTAATAAACAATCAAAGCTGACAAACATTGAATCAAATTAATCTTTCCTATCGGTTCTGTTGAACAGATACAGATAAAACATGTAGATATCTCAAGTAATTCCTATTTATTTCAAAACCTTCAACCAAGTTTCTTAATGAAGCATTTAAATTCCTTAAACCACGTTGAAAGCAACCAATGTTTTCCTTCTACGCCTAGTTTGTGTTTACCCTGTTATCCCACATCGCTTTCAATTCAAGAGAATATTTATGTTAGGCAGTAAGGTTGGTAAAACCCGGGGTTTAGTAATGTCAATCTCACTATTATGAAGTGGGACGGTAAACTGTAGGTAACAGCAATGGTGGACAAGTTTTCCCTCTTACAGTATACTATGTTAGATTTATTGAGTTATTATAACAATTGTCAAACTCATTGGTATAGATACTACAGTTTATCTGACCACGGCAATATTACAATGTGAAAAAACTATTTTGTTGCGTAACTTTGCACCATATATTCTCTGCCTAAAGATTTATGAAATAACTTTACGAGGGATATTTCATTTTACTCTCGTATTTTAAGGTGTAGAATTATATCATAAATAAGTGTAAAGTTTAACTCCAAACAACTCTAGGTTGCACAGCAGCTTTTATTTTTATAAAAACGTTAGAAAAGTTTTTGCAATGTCTATAAAAAGCCTTAAAAGCAAAATGAAACTTAAATAGTTAATGTTGTTACGATGGACATCCGTGAACCCACAAGTAAGCAGCTTTATTTCTTTGTACTAGATAAAGAATCAAAAAATATCATTTATTTAACTAAATAGCAATATATGTCTCACTGATTTATGTATCTTAAGGGGGAACAGACCCCCCAAAATTTTCAAAATTGACATTGTAATGTTTTTAGTGTTTCTTAAACTATGCAATCCTATCTTTACAATGATATCTTAAAATAAAAGTTTCATGTACTAGAAGTATTTTTAATATATTTTTTTAAATGTTGTATTTTTTTAAAAATATTTCATAGGTTAGAAACCACTATTGTTTACTTTAAACGCTTATATCTCAAAACTTACTTTTTCAATGTGCGTGTACCTTTTTATTAGAATCTCCTATAAGTATCAACCTGAATTTTTTATACGTATTTAAGAAGTTAGTTTCTAAAATTCGCTGGAGGGATTTGAGCATAACTATATTACTTTGTTTAGATTTTTAATATTATTGAGGTTTTTTTAGGTCAAAAATATGTAGTTTCACTTAAAAATTTATAATTTAAAAACTAAACAAATTTTTTTAAAAATGCCTCCAGTAAAGTATAGTTCAACATTCATTTAATAACTAGTAAAAATTACATAAAAAAGGTCAATTTAACATGGGCTTCAATTGGGGGTCCGGTTTCCCCTTAAGAAAAAATATTCAATTGATCTATTGTTCTTCAAAATACAAACATTGTTTTACGATTATAAGTGCTAGATATTGCGTACGATTATAAGTACAAATGACTAGAATGCCATATCAATTTGATAATTTGCCAATATTTAACTGAGTTTTTGAAACACATTTCTAATTATGAACCCAACACGAAGTGTCATGGTTACACAATAAATTTGGTGTACAGTAACTCCAAAAGTGGAGAGGATGAACATGCGGTCTTCAGTTTCATAAAAAAACTTTCACACAAAATTTGGAATTGTGTACAATAAGTCTGGAAATAATATTTTTTATGTCTTTAATACTGTTATGTATACATGTGTTAACCAATTAGTTAACAGCTTTTCGTATTTATCCGTATCTGTTCGTATCTGTTTTTTTTCATACAAAAAAGTTCTGTAAAGCTGTAAAGTGTTTCTGTAAAGCTTGTTTTTATCAATACCATCGATTAAAGTGTCACCAATGTACCTTGAAAATGTACAGAGTATGTAAAAAATGTAGCATTTTTGTATTTTTGGTAACTTTCAAAACTTTAAGGATTAATACAGTTCCTACGCTGGATTCAAACCATGAACCCTTAGAGATCGGGTCAAATACTCTCCCAACTAAGATAGTTCGCACGTAGAGATTCCACAAACAATTGAAATGCCTCTTCTTTTGCAGTCTCGCATTAAAAACAGAAAAAAAACTGTAAAAGGAAAATAACAGTATTTTTATGAAAATGTATGGTATTTTCTGTAAAATTGACGGATTGTTTAATCTGTATATATAGATTTTATTTAGCTCCATGGCCATTTGTAGGTTGGAAAGAAAGAGGATAGTAGGTAACAAAGTTTTCTTATGTGTTTCATGACACCTTAATCTAGAGAGAAGATAGACCGAAGATAATCGATAATTATAGACCTAAAACCTTCCTTTGTAATAGATAAAAAATTATGTAATATCATTTCGGAAACCATATAACAACGTATTCTTTATTTATTACTAAAATATTTCATTGCTACATTGTTTTTTTTAAATATAAATATTGCTCCACGAGTATAAGGTCAAATGATTAAAATGTCATATCTAACTGATATTTAGTTTTTATTGCTGTGATTTTGAAACACATGTGTAATTATAAACTAGTTCTTATTTTGCATCGGATTAAGAATTATCAAATTACATTTCTGTTACTATATGTATCCTAATAAAATATTCCACTACTACATTGTTCTTCACTAAACAAACATTGATCTACCCTTAAAAGGTCAAATGACTTAAATGCTATATCAATATGACAATTAGTTACTATTTAACCGTGATTTTCATACACATATATAATTGCATCCTTAGTACCTACATTTGTATTAGATTAAGAATTACAGGATAACAGTTATGCAACTAAATAGCAATGTATGTTTTAAAGTTTTATGCATCTTAATGAAATATTTCATTGCTTCACTGTTTAGTATAATACAAAGATTGCTCTCGGAGTATAAGGTCAAATGACTGAAATATGATATCAATCCGACAATCAGTTTCCATTTAAATTTGGTTTTGGAACACATCCACAATAAAAACACCTTCCTTACCATTATAACAGTAGCTTCATTTCTATTAGATTAATATTTATACAATTATATAACCCAATCCTCTTCTGTCAAGTTTCTCACACTGCTTTTACAAATTTACATTCAACTGTTTAATCTGTCCCCTATGAATCTCACAGTGGGATGTATATTACCATTTAAAAGGGGGTTGCGTAAGAGGACTTTTGAAGACATAATTATGTTTACTTAGTCAGCACGCTTTGAGGGACCGTGTTAGTTTGAGTTGCGTGTGTTACATTTAGCTGGATGCGCTGGTGCGACTGTAATTTGTAGTAGTGTCATTTTTGACACCGTGTTTGTGAAGGAAATGCTATGTATTTGTTTAAGTAAATATGTTAAATGGCATTTTAAAGTGGCGATTTCTGTGGTAGTAGGGTTTACAAATAAGAACTGTAAATGTTATAATATGAGTGTAATGTTATTTTCACACGTATATTGGTTCTAGTTTTGGTGTAATGAACCCTCTAGTACATACTGTTGTCATTCGGAAACTTAGGCTTCAATCCACTTTAATGGCTTTAAAGGGACAGAGAACATAACGACGCTTCAAAATATGAAATTCTCATTTTAACTTTCAATCACTAAAATTAATATTTACGAAATTTTTTATATAATACGCATCTGAATATGGGGTTGGAGTTCGCAAATTTGGTAGTTAATTTCAATATAAATTTGTTTCCAGCTTCATATGTCATTATTTTAAAAGACCGTTTTTTAGCTTTTAGGTACACTTTCCAGCACAACTATTGCGTGTATCTGAAAATATTTTTTTTATAGAAATAAAAAAAAAGTCCAGTCAACGCAATGAACCTCAAGTTTGAATATAAAACATTTATAATTTTAAGTTATTAACCTAAATAGAAATGTTGCGCATTTCTTAAATAAGAAAAATCGTCTTATATTTACTCACTTAAATATTTTTTTGAATATTTTTGATTCACTGTGTTAAATAGACATGTATACGACATCACAGAAAATTTCAACCCTTCTAGTAAAATAGAAAAAGAGAAAAGTGTACCTTAAGGTTGAAAATTGGTGTTTTAGAATAACGACATTTAAAGCTGGCAACAAAGTTATATTGAAATTAACTACCAAATTTGCAAATTCCAGCCCCATATTCAAATGTGCATCATAGAAATTCTTTCGTAAAGGCGCGATTCAGTATAAAGTTTAAATGAAAATTCGATATTTTGAGTGGCCGTTTTGTTACCCGTTACCTTAAAATATTGTTGATGATCAGCAATTTAGTAATTTTTCTTCCAGTAGAACCTATATTGGGGCTTTAAAATGCAAATAGTTTCTACAAAAAAACAATTTTATGTTGTATATAATTAAAATGATACAACTTCTTCAAACTGAAAATATCATTCTCAATGCTAAGCTCATGGCGATGTAAAGGTTTTAAAATATATTTACGGGTCACATTATTTGATGGGTGTAATTGCAAAACTCACATTTTCCAAAGGGAAACTAAGGTATAGGGTCCGGTTACTTCATGTGCGACTTTTGAAAAACGTAACTTTGGACCAACCTTGCTGGGCCTCTGGCCTGTTGTTGGTAGAATTTTTTTTAATTTGAATTTGTAATTTAAATCAGACAAACTAGCCAGCCAATGAACGGGACCGACTCAACATCTTAGTTATGGGTTGGAGAATAAGCTTTTAAAGACTTTTTGTCCAACGTGTCTATTTAACTGTTAGTAAATTGTATTTTTTCTGAGTCTCCTCTATGTCATCTATCTTTATGCGTGATAAAGTTATATAAACTTCTAGATTCTAGAACTTCAATAAGCTTACAAAACTCATTTATTGATAAAAAAAAATGCATCGTAATAAAGTTGCATTGGAATAAAAAAATAAATTATATTACATCCAAATCACAAATTCTTTTATATACTATACACTCTAAATAAACAAAATAACTTCCAAATGCCCATGCATCCTTTCCCATGCATCCAAATCACAAATTCTTTTATATACTATACACTCTAAATAAACAAAATAACTTCCAAATGCCCATGCATCCTATCCCATGCATCCAAATCATAAATTCTTTTATAAACTATACACTCTAAATAAACAAAATAACTTCCAAATGCCCATGCATCCTATCCCATGCATCTAAATCACAAATTCTTTTATATACTATACACTCTAAATAAACAAAATAACTTCCAAATGCCCATGCATCCTATCCCATGCATCCAAATCATAAATTCTTTTATAAACTATACACTCTAAATAAACAAAATAACTTCCAAATGCCCATGCATCCTTTCCCATGCATCCAAATCACAAATTCTTTTATATACTATACACTCTAAATAAACAAAATAACTTCCAAATGCCCATGCATCCTTTCCCATGCATCCAAATCACAAATTCTTTTATATACTATACACTCTAAATAAACAAAATAACTTCCAAATGCCCATGCATCCTTCCCATGCATCCAAATCATAAATTCTTTTATAAACTATACACTCTAAATAAACAAAATAACTTCCAAATGCCCATGCATCCTATCCCATGCATCCAAATCAAAATTCTTTTATAAACTATACACTCTAAATAAACAAAATAACTTCCAAATGCCCACGCATCCTTCCCATGCATCCAAATCACAAATTCTTTTATATACTATACACTCTAAATAAACAAAATAACTTCCAAATGCCCATGCATCCTATCCCATGCATCCAAATCATAAATTCTTTTAAACTATACACTCTAAATAAACAAAATAACTTCCAAATGCCCATGCATCCTTTCCCATGCATCCAAATCACAAATTCTTTTATATACTATACACTCTAAATAAACAAAATAACTTCCAAATGCCCATGCATCCTTTCCCATGCATCCAAATCACAAATTCTTTTATATACTATACACTCTAAATAAACAAAATAACTTCCAAATGCCCATGCATCCAAATCACAAATTCTTTTAGATACTATACACTCTAAATAAACAAAATAACTTCCAAATGCCCATGCATCCTTTCCCATGCATCCAAATCACAAATTCTTTTAGATACTATACACTCTAAATAAACAAAATAACTTCCAAGTGGTTTGTCCCCATATCAGTCAGTTTAGTTTCACATTTCAAATTCAATCTAAAACCAACTATACATTTCGCTTATTCAAATATTTTACGTTAGTTTTATGACTAACGTAATTGAGCAAATTAGTGTTTTTACGCAACCAGCCATCTAAAAAAAACTATTTCTATCATTACACATACGATGACTCCAATTACATATAATTGAAAAGCAGAGCAAGTATTAAACCGAATTCAGTTTGCATTTTTTATGTTTAAGGATTAATTTTTTATGATGCAAGTTATTAAGTTTGGTTCCAAATGGATGCATTCAGTTTAATTCCTTGATTGAAAAACATATTTTTTGCGGCTTTAAATGCAATTTGGCTGCTGATTAAGTGACATACGTTGTAGATTTTTTCTTGGTTTCATAAAATATGATTTTATACTAAAAAAATTTATTTAGACTTCTATTTTTGTAAAGTTAATTGAAATAAGTTTAAGGAGGTTTGTAATTTAAATAAACATTGCAAACTTTTAAACCTAATTTTTTTATAAAACAAAATAATAATGTTAAAATTTAACACTTATAACGGTGATAAACAACCTTCAATTAATTCGTATTTTTTACAAAATGTCATGAAACATTACTTTTTGGGTGTAGTAATAGACCAGAACAAGGCATATGGCAAACCATCAATGTAAACAAAGAGCCTTAGAAACTGTATTTGAAACCTAAAGTCATCTTTTTTCTTCCAACCGGGCTGCTTAGTGTTTGCAGACTCGGCATATTCCCCATTATTTTGAGAGCAATTTTCTTTCCATGAAGACGACACCAGATAAACTAAGATGTAATCACCACTTTATACAATACTTTTATAACTATAAATAATTAATGAAAACTAAAATAGAAAATGCAATTGATCGTTTTCCTAATAGCTCTGCCAGGAATATGTTTCCAAAATTGCCTTAAATGTTTGCAGTGTAGCATGCCAATCTAATTGGAAGTTAATTCAACCAACACATGACACCAGTAAACACGATTAGGTATCTGTCATCAAATGCGTCCTTAAATCATTATTGGGACTGACCCAACCTCATAGCTGAGATATACTATTTGGTTATTTTTGCAGAAGATCTGCTTAGCATTCATGTTTTTACTTGTCGTTTTCATAACGATAAAAATAGAGGTAAATGACTCTGATATTAAATTGATAAAAATAATGGTATTGCATATAATAGTAATAATAAAAAGATTGGCAAAACCCTTAAAATAAGGATAATAATGACAGTAGTGAAAAAACACATCAATAAAGACAATAATGTATCCATACAGACAATAGTTTGTTTTTATTATTAGCTAATTTGTAAATTCTTAAATTTTCTAACGTATAAGTTTAATAACATACATTGACATTTAAGATTAAAACATGTTTCGATATTATTTGTTGAAATCAACTTACAGCTTCAACGGGGACTATATCACTATTATTAACTACTAGTTTTATCATAATTTGTATTAATATTTGTTATAGTTCTTTATGAAGCCGCTTAAGCACGCTGTTGAACATTCGATATGTATTTATTTAATTTTGTGAAATCACAGGTCTTGAGTGGCAACAGAAATATTGAAGGAAACAAATGCTTTCTCGAGCATCGATCGGTAATTGAATCATGGTCTAGTAGGAATTGTGCACCAATTGGAGCACCGATAGAAGGAAGTACAGGAATGTTATTGGGAAGGAATTTAGTCACCTGAAACAAGCCATTATAAGAATTAAATTTATATTATAACTGAGTCAAAATTTAATGACAATAAACATAAGTGTTTTTCGCGAAAAATTTTCATTAATTTTTAAAATACAGGGTGTCCGTAAAAGAAGGAGTTCTAATGGTATATTACAGGAGTTTATTTTATACTAAATATAAGAAATCATACATGATATTGAAGGAAAACTAACCTAGTTGTTCCTATAAGTGTTCAATGTGTGCGCCTTTAGTGATACGGCACACATCCAAACGAAAATGCAATTCTTCCCATACTTTCACAGCAAGTCCGGAGTGATGGAAGCAACAACCTGTGCAACGATGTAGCGGTACAAGCGGCATGCGCTTATCTGAAACTATTGGAGTAAATCTTTATTCGTCACCTTCAACCACATTACAATTACACTTCATCCACAATACTATTACAATATGAAACTCGGACATTCTTTTACGGACACTCTGCTGGGTTTTGGGCCGAAGGGCGATATTATACCGATTCATCGCACGGTACACCGGTGACGCCTCACGTTAAGATCGGACATGTTAAAATTATCATGTGTCCACTTTTTTGTGGTTTTTAATTAATAAAAAACTATGGTATGTAGATAACAATTTTTAAAAATAATTTGAGTTAAATCTTTTGAACGACATAAAACATTAACTTAGAATTGCTTACTTAACACCACACCCTTGTCAACAGGAACTATGACTATACCAAGTTTATATATAGCGACATTGATACCAAACCCCGACAGAGTCAGATGTACACTTTATTGAATATGCCAGGGGTGCATGTTGCAGCATTATCGAAATGTGCTCGGAAAACTGGTGCATATCCAGATATAGAGGGGCCCGGATGGCCGAGTGGTTTGGATCTTAAAGCTAGCAGTCTGCGCGCTGTAACGGGTGTGGGTTCGATTCCGGCCTTCGCCCTGGGTTTACTTCCTTTCTCTGTGACAGTAAAAATTCTTTCTGTGTATGTCTTACTTGACGAAGGCTTATAAGCGGGTCTCTGATCAAGCACACAAGCCGGTATATATATGTACCCTACCCCCCCCCCCCCCCCAGATATATAATACGAGAAGAGGCGCAGTAGCCCCCTTTCGTGCAAAAAACGTTTTGTTATGTTAAGAAATTTGACGGTAACATTTTTGCCAAATAATTTAAACTATTTACGGATATATACTTTGTTGTTCTCATACAAGAACTGCTTATTTCAAAGTATATATGATAATTTATTTTTGCGTAATGATAGTCACTCAGACAAACTTGTGTTGACTTTCGATACTTTTTGTTTTTATCTTTGACAGTTATATTACATGTTGTTTTGAAACGCTGCAAAAAATGTATTGCTGCCAAACAGGTTAGGATAAAAATCTGAAAAAGGAGCAGCACGCATGTGTCCTTCCGAAATGAAGTTCAGCCTCTACTGCTGCGGAGAAATAGCTATTAGAAAGCTTAAAAAATTGATATATGGCGTACTTTTAATGGTTAATACAAATACAAATTTGTTATACATATTTGAGGAAACAATATAGTTTACAATTTAGTCAATCGTTCATGGATATAATAATAGTTGTCCATGATCGTCAGGTTGAAACAAAATAAATGTGTATTGGTATGTCATCAATAGTATATCAGTACACAATATTGTAATGTTTCCATTTTTACTCAATAATTACGTTCCACCTATGCTTTTAGCTTACGCACTACGTTTATAACGTAAAAAGTGGAAAGTATGATAATCGTTCAGTCCGTCTGTTTGTCTGTTCGTCACCCACTTCCATAGCCCCAACTACAAATGCTACGGACAAGTGTGATACGTCAAAAAATTCAGCTCATCCAAAATTAGAATACATTGAAAATTTCAAAAAAGAATTCGAATTCGAAGTACTTCAATTATTTAAAGAACTGCAACATTTAATGCTCATTTGAAAAGCATAGGGAGCCATTTTTATAAATATTTAATCACCATTGCGATTCGCAACAATCGCTCAAGAAATTTTAATTCTTTTAGACAATAAATTAAAATAATTTTATTTTTGCGACATCGATCAGTTCGAAATGACGTCAAATATATTTCACTACGAGATTCTTTGTACGTTGATATGAAATGTTTTCATTCTATTTAAAAGCAAGGAATATTACATATTTATTCTTTGAAATATAAATTAATTTTTGCAAACGATAAATAATAATTATTGAATTTTCGAAATAAAATAAATGAAACTAGCCAAATTTAGCATGTAAATGTTTAATATAGAATTAATGCTGTGTTTGGCGCCTTTTTACATGTAAAAACAACTGTTGTGTGGAAGCGGTTTAAGGGACAGATTCTGTTACAAACCTAGTTGTTTGAACATAAGTTGTTTCTGAGTGATTAATTTCTTGGGAGGAGAATAGTAACTTTGTTTCTACAGTAGGTGCTGAGTTTCCAACAATGACACAATGTCACTACCAAGACTGCTTTTTTTTGGTAGTGGATAAAATGGGGAATATACTCTTATTTCGGTATTGGCAAAAATAAAATTTTCCAATGAATCGCCCTTAGTTTAGCTTTTCAATTGTATTATATTATAGAACCCATAAGTTCTGAAATAATTAAAGTAGCGTACTTTTTTGTCACTATAATACTCACCAAAATTCTTAGAGCACGGAAATATACGCATTCGGACATAGGGCAGGACACGCACATGCGAACTGCACATTGAGAGTAAACGACTAATGAAATCGCGGAAGAGAAACGAATGAAACCTAAAAAGTGACGTCATCTGAATCAACCCAATTGCTAGATTGTTGAATCCCAATTAGCAGGTTCTGCTTGCATACTAAGCAAATGAAATGTCTTGCTAACAATCAAAAATACATTTATTGACAAGCACACCGAAACGAAACTATAGCGATCAAAAACAACTCTCATTGATGATTCCGCCGAAACAAATTCAGTAATATTTATGCATATGGATGATTTCATAACGTAACGGAATGGGGGGGGGGGGGGGACAATTAAAATATTACCCCTTGATCTCATGTTTTACAAGAAGTTCTTAAAGAACTAAATAGCCACTTTCCGTACTTAACATACCTACTGAAATCTATTCGGGAAACTAGGTTCCTAACAATAAATCTATCAAACAAGCTTCTACCACTAGATTACACACATTAGAAAGTATCGCTAAACCAGCATCAGCTATAATTTAAACTCTATAAGCCATAAAATCAAGACTATTTCCTAATATCTTACAAATAACTTAATATTATTTATCGTCTGCCGATTGTATTTGAGTTCGAAGAATAATTGAATATATTAATACAAATAATGAATAAACTGCTTTGAAATATAATGTATTAACTAGCAGAATTGTATAAAAAATATGCATGGCGCTTTTTATAAACAATGTATAATCAAAGAATCGTATTGCGTACATTTATGGAGTATTCCAAGATTCATGAAAAATTATTTTGCTCATATTTTAAATAAAGTTTCTAATCCATTGTAGATTTGCAAGTAATTTAAATGATCAAAATTATTTCAATGTTAATCAATGGAATCGCCGACAATTATAATTTAGTCGTCCCGACACATAGACAGCGGACAAAAAGTATAAAGCTGGTGTCTAAAGCATATTTTAAAAGAAAAACTAAAAAATTTTTTAAAATCGATGATGAACGGATTTTTGGAAGGGGTACGGTCAGACAGACGGACAGACAGACCGACATCGACCGCATGTCAATACCTACTTTTTCATTTTTTTAAATTCTTTCGAATTAAAAAAAGAAAAGTAGGCTAAAAAATAGATTATTGATTCACAAAGAGGAAGAGAGATTTCACCCGATTGCATCACCAATGGCAATCTATTTCTGTGAGGTTGTAAATATAGATCTTCAAATTTCAAAGGCCTCCACAGTCAGTATTAAGTCCAAAACTCCCATATGTCTATTACTACACCATTATACCGCTCATGGTGTAAAATGCAGATGGACAGGGGGTCTCAATACATTACAAGGGGGGACGCAACGGTATATATTAATGTGTAGACTGATTGTGCCATTGTAATGGAAGGGGCTGGCAGATATAGATTGGGGTAATTTAAATTTGAATAATATTGTTTTAGTTATGGATTGTGTAATGGTATATGAGAAATTAACGGGGCTGTTATGGGGGGAAAGGTATTGTATGGACATGAGGGTGTTTGATTGAAATATCAATCGGGTTTTGCAGAATGAAAAATATTTTGTGATGATATAATAAATTGTTAATTTGGCTACATTTTTATACTGTTATGTATAAATTTATTTCCGGTAAAATTTATCTATTGATGCCTAGCTTTCATTTAAAGTTATTCTAAGATAATAAAAAAATGTGCACTATATATGTTAAAGCATATTTTATAATGGAATATTAAAATTATTATTTTAGTATGATTGTAATGGCATATTTTAATATTTATTTTAGGTTAGTTAATTTTGAATTGGGGTACTTACTCGTTGAACGTCCTTTACATTTACAAGTATTTTTTAAAGAAGTTTAAGAAGTCGAAATATCCATTGAAATAATTCTAAATATTCGAATAAAAAACATTGCTTAGAATGATTTATTTGAATAAAAATCTTTGATATTTACCAAAGCAACTAAGCAAATCTCAGTTTTAAATATTTTTTTATTAATAATTCTAAAAGTATAAACTAAGTTATAAAGATATTTTCTAGATAAATAGAAAACTGAAAATATATTTTTTAATATTAGTTTATAAACATCAAAATTACGAATTTGTCATTTTTAATATTTAAAATACAATGCATTCAAAAGCCATCTATCAAGTAAAATATTATCAATTTTAATCACGAAAAAATTCCTTAACTCGCCTAATTGATGTGCAACAAAATCTTCAAAAATTCTTATAAAGTGAGCTCAAAAGACGCTATGCAGAAGTTAAAAAGACATCCAAAATATCTTCCATATTGGTTTATTTCGCGTTTTTAATCTTGTCACGGAGCTTGGAAAGGGGAGGTTTTAAATTGGGTCCATAATCCGGTTAGTTTATCAAAGCGTAAGAAACTTGCCCAAGCCTGGTGGGGTTGGGACACGATTTTTCAATTTTAAACACGGGGTATTCGCAAACTGAGAAATAGGGGAGGGAGTTTTTTGCTATACAGAGGGCCTGGTCTGGTAGCAAAACATTTTTTGTTTGTTCTATATTGTTTTTGTAAAATTGTATAATGTGTAGGTTAATAAAATAATTATTTGTTTGAAATTCGAAAGAGGGAGGAAGTTTTTCCTATATGTTTGCAAAGAGGACACGCCAGCAAAATGTATATTACGTTGCTTGTTTTAATTTTTTTGGCAAAAATGTTTTGTATTATACTTTAGTTTAACACTTGCGAATTAGAGCTAATTAATAATTTTATAAAAGTAATTACAAGCTGCATTATTATAACTTTTTAGCCTACTTTATTATAGTATGGACGATTTTTCTTTCAAAAAAATGGAAAGTACGCATTGGCATAGTGGAGATTTGTTCATTAATTCTATCCATTCTTTACAAAAAAAATTTATATTTTTATCAAAGGTTCTTATTAATTAAAAATGTATTGTAATGACTACGAATGATCTTTATCATTTGAATAATCAACACAGCCTATTTCATTGTTAAAGTAACAAGTATAGCCTTTTAACTTATAAATTTCTAAGTTAATATTAAAATAGTCATAAGATAATCTACTATTTTCTTGTTAAATATAAAAATCATTTTACTTTTATAACTTTTCAAACTCTCGAAACCCGAAAATTAAATTCTTAATGGAACACTTGGCGCCATCTGTGAATAAAATTGTACACTTTAATTCAAACCAAACCAATGTGAAATGAGTTTGATTTAGTATTTCCTAATATAAAGTTTTTGGTTTAGTTTAACGTTTTATGTTATTACATTTTAGGAAATAATAAAAATATTGTGTTAGATATATTCGAAAACTATTAGGGGGAGAATATCCATAGAAAAAGTCAAATCGGACCAACCAAAAATAATATTAACTTTTATACCATTAATTTAAGCGTATTATTTGTAAGTTTGCTAGTTTGATTGATAGTAATAATTTAATTAATTTGCTTAGCTGTTCTTTAGCTTTCAAGCATCAAGTCCCATAAAAGTTTTCTCCGATATTTAATATACAAAGTTTCATAAACTATTTTTTCTAAAAGATGTATCATTATTTTCTGGTTTTAAAACAATTACAGTAAACGGGGACCGCAACACTTCAAATATATGAACTTTTTAAACTTATATTCACCTAATAGGAAATGTATGGTCATAAAAGTGTTCCAATGGGGTTAGAAATCCGAAATAGTGATTTTGTGTTTTCTACACGTTTCGGAGGGTACTGATTAAGAAAATTGATTTTCAAACATTATTCAATCTGTCAGTTTATCATTCTGTGGATCTGAAACCACTCTACAGTTCGAACTGCAAGAGCTACAGACTTCAAGTTTTGTGCGTGAGTTCCCAGTACATGTACAGTCAAATTATTAGACGCACTGTATTTTTTTAGTAATTTTATGTTTCTTAAGAGTTTTTATGCAATAATGGTATATTTAAACTACAATATTATTGATTTTTATTTAAAAGAATTGTTGCAGACTACATATTTGTATTTACTTTAGGATAAATATGATTAAGATTAATTTATATTAATTATTTGTTATAAGATTATTTATGTGTGGAATCATCATCCTCAAATGCAGGAGACAGTACAGTCTTGCATTGATAGCATGCCGCGCAGAATTAAAGCTTTGATAGCGGCTAAAGGTGGCTCAACTAAATATTGACTTTTACTAACCTTAATTTCACTTTTCTTTAAAACTTAATAAACTTATGCTTTTCTAAATGAATGCTGTTTTATTTATGTCAAATAAATCGGTAATTGATTGGATAATATAAAAATAAAAAAACAAATCAATTTAAAATAATAAAACGGTACAATATCACCCGGTAATTAATATTTTACATGAAATTTTGTAATATACTAATTTGTCCAGGGACTGTAGGTCGTTGTAATAAGGTTTTCGTGAAAGCTGCTCGGTAGCTGCCAAAAAAAATAAAACATTTTAAATATTGTCCCGCGAAAAACAAAAACCCCCCATATACATTTTTTTTCCTAATCTCGCTCATCAAATATCTATTATTGAGTGGTAAATGATAATCTTGTGATGTTTCACACCATTTGTTTTAAAATAAAAATTACTAGTTAGACATTTTTTATAAGAACCATTCAAATATTTCAAAACCCTTTAATTTAATTACTTAGCAGTTTATTATTATTTCATTTCATTCAAATTTTAGATTTTCATATTGGAATAATTTTTACGAAATGCATATAAATCACTACCATTATCGTAAGTCCATGATGTCAAAATTGCATTTATGCGATTTTTGACAAAGTTGCGTTTGGCACTCGAGGTCACAAACTTGAATTATTCATCAGACCAACATCATTAACAAGTCTGCAAAAAAAAAACAGAACTACCGGATTTCACGCATACTTTCAGGCGACAAAATTACTGGAGTATTATAATAACTTATTTTAATTTTCTTAACTGTTCTATAGCTTTCAAACGTCAAGTCATATGAAAATTGTCTCCTATATTTAAAGTAAAATGGTTCATAAGGGCTTTTTTCTAAAAGATGTATTACCATCTCCCTTATATTGGATTGTATAAAATATTTATACCTACAAAACATTTTAATATTTAAATGATCCTTTATTTTAAATGCATTAAATTTTATTATCATTATTTATTATTTTCATTTCCTTCAACTTTAAAGATTTTTAAATTGAAATAACTTTTATATACAACAGACATCCATATCAAAAAGAAAAAAAAATAGCATATCCATAATTTCAAAGTTACATTTATAGAGCGTGGCGTACCCATAGATATCATAATTAAAGTATTAAATTGGCTGATCACGTGACCTCCAATGCTAACGACGGGACGTGCATGGAGGCTATTTAAGGGGCATAATGGCCAGTGTTTCTGCCAATTTAAGGAGAAAAATACTACGAAAAAATACCATTTAATTCTAAAATTACAAAAAAAATACTAGAAAAGGATTTAAAGTCACTAAAAAGATACCAAAATGCAGCTTGTATTTTTACTATATTTTTTTGTAATTTTAGAATTATTCTAAAATACTAATATACTCTTTAAACTTTATAACTAAACTTTTAACTTACTTTTAGAATTTATTTTAGAATTATTCTAAAATTACAAAAAAATATCGTAAAAATACTAGCTGCATTTTGGAATATTTTAGTGACTTTAAATCCTTTCTAGTATTATTTTTTTTGTAATTTTAGAATTAAATGGTATTATTTCGTAGTATTTTTCTCCTTAAAGTGGCAGCAACACTGGCCATTATGCCCCCTTAAAAAACCTCCATGCGCGTTCCGTCGGTCGTTAGCATTGGAGGTCACGTGATCAGCCAATCTAATACTTTAACTATGATATCTATGGGCGTACCCGATTTAAATCTATATAACAAAGCCTGAGAGTCCTTCTCTTACACCAACTAACCTCTCCTTATACAGCAACATGAGAAATGCAAGGCCTTGGCACAAAGGCTAATAGGGCATGCCTTGTATGCTCAGTAAGTGGAGTTGGGTCTAGTGAATATTCATCATATCGCTTTTAGCCTAATGCCTATTTACTTGCCTTAGGAACTTTTGTTCAAGATGCGGTGGTTGGTATAAAATGAGGGTATGTCACGGATGAATCTTGAGTCAGTTGAAGTAGATTGAGGTTTCAGTTGTAATTTTGTGTAGGTAGGGAATTCTCGGGAGTTATCTCAAAGGTTTGAATTTTAAAACAGATGTAGAATGGGAACATGGGTTAGAAATAAGCAAATTTAAGCGTAGATATTCGTAAATTCTTGATAGTATTGTGAAATTCATGAAATATTGAAATATTTTGTTAACGTACCCTGTTAAAAGTTTGGCGCTTCGATTCACCGAAAATATGGTTCATAGTAGCTGCAACGGCTGTGTGGCAAAATTTGTTCAGTTGATACATTTCTCAGGATTTTGTAACCTAAACAAGAAAAATTGTTCAACTGAATACCAAAAATATGGTGAAACATTTCACCACACTGCTGTTGCATCTACCAGGAACCATATATTTTGGTGAAATCAAGCGCACAAATTTTAACAGTGTGGATTGTAAATTACAGCAATGAAGCATGCATAAATATACACGAATAAATGTTTTCTTGGTCTAAAAAAATCTAACGTTAAAGAAATTTACAGTTGGGATCGGCTTAAATCATATCTACTTACACTCACAGAAATGGATGACATAACGAAAATTTCGTCATTTTTAACGGAATAACATCGTGAACAATATTCTGATTGAACATTTAATAAATTCAAAAAACTTTGTTTCGTCAACCATTTGACAAAAGGAGTTTCTTGTATAATGATTATCGCTGACTAAAAATAATTCTTGTCAAAAGTGTGGGCTCTGTTAGTACCCAACCATTGTACCCAACCATTGTATTTTCATTATAAAGCAAATTAAAAACTTGATACTAGAAGAATAAACTATTGTAATGGAATTGCCTATATATACACTGATAACGGTATGCCATCACATTTAACACTATTCACTGCATCATAGGGTTTGCATCCGCTCTCACAAGTTAAAATCGACTCCAATACAACAGAACAAAGTGTTCACCGCTATAACCGCGAGACCACAAACACCTCATTAAAACCCTTTTATTTAGGAAACTGAATAATGCAATAGTCTCACTACAAAGTAAAGGCTAAACGGGCAGATTTAAGGCTTTAAAAGCAGAGTTTAAACCATTGAATATTCATCACACATAGTTTCTATTTAGCTTAATACCTCTTAACTTGCCTTAGGATCTCTTTATCCAAAGGAATTAAAAGTCTGTGGGATTTCGAACAAGGCTTAATTTTCCTTATGTAGAATAAATTTCGTCAAAAGTTTGTTAAAACCAAGTTTGATGTATGTGGGATTTAAAAATAAAAAATATTAGCAAAGGTATTGAAAATGTTACAGATGAAAGGAATTTAGCAACGTTAAATATGTTCGAATATGTTTATTTGAAATATAAAAACTTTAGTTTTGGCTTCCACACTACGTTTATAACGTAAAAAGTGGAAGGTATTTTAATCGTTCAGTCCGTCTGTCTGTCTGTCAACCACTTTCATAGCCCAAACTACAAATGCTACGGACAAGTGTGATATGTCAAAAGATTCATCGCATCGAAATTAGAATACATTGAAAATTTCAGAAAAGAATTCGAAATCGAAGTACTTCAATTATTTAAAAAACTGCAAAATTGAATGCTCATTTAAAAAGCATAGGAAGCCATTTTTATTAGAATTAAATCACCATTGCCAATCCGAACAATATCTCGAGAATTATCT
Source organism: Oedothorax gibbosus (assembly GCA_019343175.1). Taxonomy (NCBI): domain Eukaryota; kingdom Metazoa; phylum Arthropoda; class Arachnida; order Araneae; family Linyphiidae; genus Oedothorax; species Oedothorax gibbosus. Next base: position 13,770,698 of record CM033275.1, on the reverse strand, counting down.
TTTAGCATCTAAATAATATTTTGCGACATCGATCAGTTTGAAATGACGTCAAATATATTTCACTACGGATTCTTTGTATGTTGATATGAAATATTTTCATTCTATTAAAAGCGAGGAATATTACATATTATTCTTTGATTTTTGCAAACGATAAGTAATAATTATTGATTTTCGAAATACATGCTACCATGTAGCAAATTAAGCTAAATGATTAAAATATAATAAATTTTTAATATAGAATTATTGCTGTGTTTGGCGCCTTTTTACCTGTTAAACAAAACTGTTGTGTGGAAGCGGATAAAGTTACTTATTCTGTTACAAACCTACTTGTTTATATTTGTTAATTGCCAAACATACGAATATTTTAAACCGTATTAGGGAAAATAAATCACTTATTGAGGAACACAGTATCGACATATTAATAGTATAATTCCAGACATTCACAGATGGTTTATCAGACGGTACGTAGCGAAAATAGGCCTTATGTATGTTTTATATTTTGTTGAAACTAATTAAATTATACTTTATAACACAACAACGCAGATATTGCAGTTTATCAGATATAATAATTGCGTATATATTTTAGCCAGTAATGTTGATGCCATTGAAAGTACTTCATCAAAATCTACCCAAAATTAGTGAAACTCTAAAGAGGAATCCGTCTCTTTGTGTAAATCCAAAGGAAAAAATAATTTTTTGAGTCAAATTACTCGTATTGGCTATTTATACAAGCGGTTTTTATTAGATAAATGTATCCTGGTTAAGTATCAATATATTAATTACCATTTTTGAAATTAGAGTTCGAATATATTGTTATAAATTCTGTATTGAAAATAAAAAATATAAAAATAAAAAATTCAGATATTTGTATATCGGGATGCTTAAGTCAGCTATATTTATAATATGATAAAAAAGTACAAATATTTTAGGCAACTATAATAACTCGGCTTGGAAAACTATAATTGATCAAATGTTTTAACGGGGAAATATTGGTTTGGGGACCCGACCCTCACTCCTATTACCCTTTAACATATGTTTCCACAATTAATAATTATTTTTAGGGTGATATATGTTCTGTCTAACTTAGTTTCATTTTGGCAATACATGTAACAACTAATGAAATTACAATATTAGGAACGTTCCGAAATCAGTGCAAACCCTATACTATTTATTTCCATAACTTCCTAATCGCCAAACAACCATCGCATCTGCCTCTTTTCAAGCTCGCAAACTATCCCATTTCACAACTTCCCCACTTTTAAAGTCAAAATAGGACTTTCTCATCGCCTTTCTCAAAAATAAATGGAAACATCTCCGAGGAATCAATTGCCCATTACCGCAATCTTTGAGGAAACTTTCAAGTTTTTCATTGATGAAACTTCCCACAGACCCAAACTTGGCGCGAAAGTTTGCCCCGTTCGTCCCAATTATCCAATACTGTGATGAAGATGATAAAGAAATGTTGGTATCAGTTTTAGTACCTGTTATTGGTAACGTTAGTTGCAATAACTTTAATTTTAGTTAACTTGCATTATGGTTGTTTTACAGCTACACGATACCTACTGGGGACGAGCGTCGTAATTTAGAATCACAGTCGGCCCCTAAATCGATTACATTCAAAACCTGAGTAGGCACCAAACACAACTTTTAGGAGAGACATCTCAAGCAGCGGCTGTATTTTAGAACATATTAACATTCCTCTACAGCTGGTATTATTTTCCGGACGATTTGACTGCACTAGCCGTATATCAACAGTTATTTTTGCAATACCGGTCCTGAACCTGAGAACATCTTTTATTTGAGCATTGTTGAGTATCAACTGCAAGTTTCCTTTTTAATTCTGCATGGCTCCTTCAATTATTAGAAACACGAATTCTATTGAATACTAAAACTAATTAATAGAAAGTCAACTTAGTTTTCTGTTTTAAAAAAATTCCTTTATGCGATATATGGTTACAATCATTTGAACCTAAGGTACACGACTTTTCCTTTTTTTCTCAAATATTTTGTATAGTTATTATTAGATTTTTGATATACATGTTTAATCTTATAAGGGTTCAATGTATTAAATTATTCAAAAGTGTTGCAATTTTACTCTATTTCAAAAAGGGACACAAAATCCCACTTGTTTATAATGTTACGAGATGTTATCATCAGCGAGAAATAATCTTCATGTTCCAAACAGTCAAATACCAATCAAATCTTTGTACCGGTTTCGTTAGTTGAAGAGCCTTTTTTTGGTTATACAAATGCTTTTTAATAAAGGTAGCTGACATCGGCTTTTTCGATGTTCGAAGTAGTTCTAGAGTATCCAATTAGATGGTGACAACAAACCAAATCAAGCCTGTAATTCTCTATTTCAATATCTACAGTCCCTGGACAAATTATTAGACGCATTGTATTTTTAGTAATGATGAAAACATACCAAAGAATGCCATATCATTAAAAAAGATGTCGATATATGTATTAAGTATAGCAGATAGTATTTTCTATTCAATAGCTTAAGTTTAGGAACACAAATGTCCTTCTAAAGGTATTTTGTTCATCATTGATTGATACATGAAATCTTGCAGTGCGTCTAATAATTTGTCCAGGGACTATAATTATTATGCCATTATCCTGCTTCGATAATATATACTATAAAGCCATTACACATAACATATAAAATGTAATCGATTATAATCCTAAGGAAACCGTAAACTAAAATAAATTGTTATCATGAAAGTAACACAAACTTTAATCTCATATTCCAAGGGGAAAGACTGATATAAATATTCCAGAACCAATTTCTCTCACCGAATACAATTTTTATCATTCTAGTTATCCCGAGGTCAGATTCGATACACGGTGAAACTTCTAGAAACCTTTTGCTCTCTTAATTTGACAAACTCTTAATTGATACTAGATTGATTGATAAGCACAACAGCCATATCTACATGGAGATTTCCATTTGGTAGACAGCGTCTTTTCCTAACCAACTAAAAATTTCAAATTCTACTAAATAATTAAAGGTGCTGTAGAATCTAGCAAACTTTTATTGAACTTTTTGGATCTGTAATTAGTATTTCAAATGCACTTTAGTTGCCAATTATTTAGTTATTTAAAAATACCCAATGAAATGTTTTAAAATTTGCATTTCAACAATAATTCTTCTTTATCTCAAAACTATATGTATAGTAAATATGTATATCTATAATAATAAAAATGAAGTTTTGTATATATGTGTGTTTGTCTTATAGATTCATAAACTAGACATTTGTTTGACTCGTAACTTGGCGCAAATGCGTAGTTCATACTTTTGAACTTTCGCATCAAGATTTTTGAACTTTCAGGTATCAAAATGTTCTATTTTTAGAGAAAATTCAAATTTTCTGAAAAAACTACACCACTTTGGCTCAAATACGATCTTTTTTTACTTTCCTGATGCCATCGGCTGAAAAAATAAAATAAAACTTTTAACGGAAACGAATTTTAAAACGAACAAATTATAATTTTAACGAATTTTAAAAGTTGGTACTCATTTCAATATGTAGACGACCCCTGATACAATTTTTGTTGCCAGTTCTCAAGTCCTTACGCTATTTCGTGAAAATTGACAGCTTCCACAAAATTCCCTGGTCAATAGCAGCTGAGTAACGAGGGGTGGGTCGTTTTTTCCCCAGCTGTACAATAACAAACGCTGCTGAATCTCAATGTATGGTAGCATCTATTTCCTTACTTCAAATTCACCTAACATTTCTACTATTTTAATGAAAACCGCATGTAAAATCGTAAGTGCAGTTTTTGCTTCCGGTGGAGTAAACACGTACTTATGGTTCTTCTGCTATTTTTAATGAAGTAGTGACAATTTTAAATTTTGTAGTGGCAGTATATAACAGCAAATTTTCTTAATTTGAGTTCATTTATCATTTCCACTGCTTGATTAAAAAACCGCATTAAAACCGTACGTGTGCTTGTTGTATTCATCGCATGTGAAAGATCCAGTCGACATAACATTATCACTGCTATCATCCTTAACCTTCAGTTCGCCAATCAAAACCCGAACTATTGAGTGTGAAAACTAAACTCCTCGGCTCAACAGCCCGTTAGTGGGACAAGGCCTGCCGTGCCCATTTCAGCTTTCAAGACCAAGGGCTCAGGGGTGTTAGGCATATGTACCGGTTAGGTGGTCAACCTCACGCGGAACCCCCAGGGTTTAGTTCCCAAAAATGCTTGGTCCTCGTTTTATCGACCCACTTAAGGGATGAATAACAAGGCCACTATTTGATAAAAATCAGCATTAAAACCGTAAGAGGGCTGGGTAGCCCTGTCGGTTAAGGCATTTGCCTTGCGTGCGGAAGGTCAATAGGTTCAGGTCCAGGCATCGCCAACATAGCTGCCGACCTATAAACGACCCGTGCTGCAAAAATGTCCGACGAATTATACCCCTTCATTATATATATGCCCTTATAAAGGGATATATATATATAATAACCCAAAATATGATCCAAATTCCCAACGTTGAGAACGATGTCGCCCTTTACGATTGCGTCGGACGCCAACTCAGGTGTCGGCTCGTCACTTGGCTGTGGTTCTAAATTACGACGACCGTCATCAATAGCCCTCGTGTATCTCTAGTGCGACGATAATTCAAACTAACCTAACCTTAAAACCGTAAGTGCGGTTTTCTCTTCGATCGCATTTGAAAGATCCGAACGAAATAACATTGTCAATGCGATAATCCGGCATTGCCATCAAAACCGGAATCCTTTAGTGTGAAAAGGGCCTTACAGTTTTACCAACCCACCAGGTGCACTTTCTCCAAATTGCCGCAAGCGACCGAACAATTAAAAATATTTTCTTTTAACGCTAACGCGTTGGGACAAGCCCGGAGCTCTAATCAAATCATTTATTGCATACCCGCTTGTAGTCCCCAGCAATAATTATTTTTTAAGAGATAGTTTCTAGAAATGTCATCTAAAAGCAAAAGAGATAAAGTTTGAAATATCTAATTAAAATTATACATATTTCGTCGGTGAAGGCCTAGTTTAGTGTTTTTCTTTGTAAATTTCGTTGTTTTAAAGGAAGTTGTTTCGTTTTAAATGAGGAGTTTGTTTTAAAAGTGGTATAGTAATAAATTTGAATGCCGATCCGGCGGCGCAATGGTTATGGAGCTAGCCTTTGTAGCCTCTGGGTTCGGGTTCGAATCCCGGTAAGGCATGGATGTCTGTGTTTGTCGAGTATATGCGGGTCCGAAAGTCCTGTGGGTGGTCATGGCGCCGTTTCCCACGGGTACAGGTCCCTGGAGACTATTTCCCTCCCCTTCAGGGGCATGTCTAAATTGTGGAGGTGGCGATAGATGGCAGCATCTGTCTTGTATGTGTGTGTATGTCGTGTCCGTTCTTCTTGACGAAGGTTTATAAGCGGGTCTTTGTGACCAAGCAAACAAGGCTGAAAATATATGTCTACCAACAAATACCAACCTAAATTTGAATAGAATTATTTGAATAGTTCAAGGTCTTTTCTTTTAAATTCTTGTTTTGTGAAACTTAATTGAGAGCATAAAACGAGTGTCTTGTAAAATGAATACCAGAAATATAAAAGCTGATTTAAACTTAACAATACAATATATCATGTTAACCTATCAAATATAAATATACCCTTTTCATGCACATAATTAGTTTGTTTCACGAGACGTAGATTTATTCCTGCTTTTTCATACCTAGATTTCGTTGTTGGTTTCGGTGATAAGGGGATATGACAAGGTAACCTAAGTAAAGTGGGGCCCGGATGGTCGAGTGGTTTGGACCATTACGCTAGCAGTCTGCGCGCTGTAACGGTGCGGGTTCGATTCCCGCCTCCGCCCTGGGTGTACTTCCTTTCTCTGTGACAGTAAAAATTCTTTCTGTGCCTGTCTTACTTGACGAAGGCTTCATAAGCGGGTCTCTGATCAAGCACACAAGTTGGAATATATATGTACCCCCCCCCCCCCCTCCATTAACCAATCGTAATATTATTTCCTTTCATCTGTGGAACTTTTGCCATTCTAGACGTTAAACGTGCTAATAATCAATATCAAAAGTTTAATATACTTATTTTTAAAAAAAGTACTTCTCAATATTAACTAGCACGAACTATTGAATTTCCATGCTTGAAAAATAAAAAAAATTGAAGAAAAACATTTAAGAATGTATACAACGGCTTACTTAAAATACCAGGTTAGATGACAAAGGAAAAATCTTATCAACAATAATTACAGTAAGTGGAAGTAGCGGTAAATCTCCTAAAATGTAGAAATAAGGGTATTTTTTTTCATCCCCGGCACTGTATTTATTAAAAAAATTAATTTCTAATACAACAGCAAGTAATGAATAAGCAGTGAACTAATAATATTTGCTTACAAATACATAATAGGGCATTCAATTGTTTATAATTAACTATTTACAAAATTATTTATTATAATTACAATAACAAAATTTGTCATAAACCATTTTTAGTCAAACACTCTCATTTAATACTTACATTTAATAACTTAAAAATAAATACACTGCCAAGTTTTCTTTTGCTATAGTTTTAAATATGTCATTTTTATGTCATTACCGGAGTTAGAGAAAATGGTAGATTATTATTTTAATGGTTGGTAGCTAATTATCGTTTATTCTGATACTCATTTGAAACTCGAAACATTGACGTTTTTATTTTGCTTATATAACAAATTAAATTGGCATTGTAAGGTTGTGTTTTTACAACAAGGGTTGTTATGAGAGGAAAATGACTGATAATTGTTTGATTTTAAAATTCGGAAAATTAGAATGCTCGCTTACATTATTCTTCACTTGTTTTCTTTTAATCTATACTAATTGGATATTTATATTTTATTATTTTAGTTCAATATCTGAAATTCATATTTATTCAATTATCTATCTTTAAAAATGTTTTGTTAAAACTTTAAATTAGTATCGTGTATTTTGTTTTTATTTTAATGAGTTTTATATTAAGTATTTGAGAAAAAATATAAAATTTAATACTATAAATTTATAGCTTAATTTTTTTGTTGTTAAAACATAAAATTAGTATCGCTTATTTTGTTTAAATTTCAATTGAGTTTTATAATAAGGCTTTAAGAAAAAAATTAAACTTTAATGACCACAAATTGTTTCTGTATTTTTTTTTATCTGGGTTAAATCAGCAAACGTGTTTTTTACGTAGCACAACTTTGCTCCAAGAAATTTTCTGTAAAGCGCAATTAAAACTTTATGTTAACTTACAGCACATTTTTCTATTACTTTTACGTCGCAGTGCTGTAATGCTGAGCTTACAGCAACTTGGTGTTTTCAAGATGTCACATGAACAACCCACTTCAATAGTGTTGAAGCAGATAAGATGGGTACGCCCTATCACTGCTAGTAAAGCAAACATTTTCGTTAGTACAACACTTTTAATCTTACATCATATGTAAATTCGCAGCACACATTGTGATCGCATCACTTTTAAAATCACATTGTGATGGTAAATGCGAGATATTTTGTTAACAGTTTACCAACACTTTGTGAAACACCATTTTTTTAGTCAAACTTTAATGTAACACATTATTTTCATTTTATCGGATTCAGGTGACGACTCGTCACTTGACTGTGGTACTAAATTACGACGCCCGTCGCCAATAGCCCTCGTGTAGCTCTAGTGCGACGATGATTCAAAACTACCTACCATTTTATCGAATTTTTTTCAAGGGAAATGTAATATAGTTTAGTTTGAATTATCGTCGCACTAGAGCTACACGAGGGCTATTGGCGACGGGCGTCGTATTTTAGAACCACAGTCAAGTGACGAGCCGACACCTGAAATGTAATATAGAATCGTATTTTTTTTCAACGGGGCTCGGCATTTTCCCCAGAACTGAGAGCCACTTCTTTTCGGCACCATCTAGGTGACTCTCGCTACCAATTTTGACGTTCATAATTAATTGCAATGACACTTACATTGAATCTGAGCTCTCTGTGGATGTTAAAGTATGCCAATATTTAATTTTTCCAATAGAAATCAAGTCAGATGGGTGCTCAAAGGATCTTTCACATGCCACATAATCATATGACATGCATGCCCATGGTTTTCCCATCCAGAAAATCTGACGGCTCATCCGGGGCTCGAACCCTAGGGCTTATGAGGCGGAAACGTAATACCTCTCAGCGACTGAGCCGCTCTTATTGGAATTTTTAATAAGAATTTAATTTCGAACCATTGGGAAAGGAAAGTATCCTAAGGGCAATAAGCATGAAGTCATGATTTCTTTTGAGGAAACTGAACTTGCATTGAAAGTATTGTAAAAGTCATCTAAAATTTATAGATCTACAAAATATATAGAGCAAAACTACTGTGTTAATATACATTTATACTCAAATAACACTTAAAAGGACAATTGCCGTAAAAAGAATACCCATGTAACTGTGATATTTTTGAATTTGATTTCCATCTTCCAATCATAATTGCAAAGTGGAAGAAAATGCTAAGTGACATTTTAAAAAATTGAGATTTCTGTGTCAATTAACATATTATTTCATCCTCTAAAGATAACCAGTTTCCCCATTTTTCGTGGGACCCGGATGGCCGAGAGGTTTGGACCATTACGCTAGCAGTCTGAGCACTGCAACGGGTGCGGGTTCGATTCCCGCCTTCGCCCTGGGTGTATATTCCTTTATCTGTGACAGTAAAGAATTCTTTCTGTGTCTGTCTTACTTGACGAAGGCTTCATAAGCGGGTCTATGATCAAGAACACAAACCGGAATATATATGTATCCCCCCCCCCCCCCCCTTTTTCGTAAACTTAAAGTTAAGCATATTTTTTTCCGTTTGCTCTTGTCTAACGGATACAAATGCAAACTAAAAACTTTAAATCTCATTTTCTCGTTTTCACTTTTTTGTCACTTAGAACGTTCTTCCACTAAGTTCTTCGATTGCTTGTTATTACACAGTTGCCACATCAAAATTTCTCATTCTTCTTTCTTTTCTCTTTCTTCTTCTTATTCTTCTTGCTTTTCTCTTTCTTCTTCTTCTATTTCTAATTTCGTATTTAATTTCTTATTTCTTAAGTATTTTGGAATTGTAAATGATCAAACCTTCGTAAATATATGAATACATCGAACCTGTAATTTAGGTATAGATATACAAATTTAAATATTTTTTTTAACTTTGTCTGCATAAAGATTAATGACTTTTTAAAATAAATGTTCTCTACAGAAGTAACAGAAGGTACGATTGAAAATTTATACGCTGTATAAAAATAACAAACAATAAAGCTTCTAAGAACTTATTCTTGATTTCTACTGCAATTTAAATAACTATAATGCTGTAGTTTTTTTTAAATAATTTCAAATAAGAAAAACAAGAAAAGGGTAAGCATGAATTATCAAGCAAAATATGCATCCAAAATAGTTAATAACTCAAAGAAAATTTTTCCATGTCAGCATTTAAGGTATCTTCAGAAAATGCATTTTTTTACTTTCATTATTCCCTTTTACAAATCCAAATACAACCCATTTTGAAGCTAAAAACAATAAAAATAAACAGCGAATATCAAGGAACAAAAACATAATTGATAACAAAAATAATCGAATAAAATTAATTTGAGATACATCGGACATGCACTAATTTCAAGCCAAATAAGTTCGGTTTTATGAAACAAACGGAATAAAATAAGTTGATATTATTTTTAATTAAACATATACTAATTGAGATAGGTTTTCAAAGAGATAATGTTTTCTTTTAAGATGGTTTCAATTCTCCAGAATGTACTGCATTAAAATTTTATTATTGATGAAACAAAGTAATGTTGGATGTTGTCTTTTAATTATTTCATTACATTTTCATTTTGATTAGCCATAGTGGAATTACTTTCGTTGCAGTTTTGAATATTATTTGATGGGAATCTCAATATCATTGCATTCATTTTAATAAAATGATTATGGTAGAAATTGATTGGTTTTCCACTAAGATTTAATTTCTATATTTTTAATTAAACTACAAGGATAGTTTTATAACAGGAATAAAATTAAGCAGGGGTATTTTTATGTTTAGCTTTGATGTTCTAAGTTGCACATAACTATTATCAAAATAACTATTACAAATAATTATATATGATTTTATAGCGTCTAATTTTCAAGCAGTAGGATTTTACTGTTTAATCAATATTTTTAGTATTTGTAAGTGTGTAATTTTTATAATTGGCTTGTTTGAGGTGACATAGTACCTTCCTGCTTTTTCTTCGATTGGTGCTCCTATTGGTGCTATGTTCCTACAACAATTTATTTTCATTTTGTCATTTTTATCCACTCAAAATCTAACACATGCTCATTAAAAAAAGGATAAACCTATTTCTCCTGGAAAACTGAAAAAAACACGTTAGCCATCCTCCAAAATAGATATAAATTTATTTTAATTTTTTTTTTTAAAAAATTATTTAATTAAATTTTTATTATAGGAAGAAATCATTTCTGTATATTTAACTTTTCATAGTACGAAACACTGTAGTGTTTACCCGTGAAAATCTTGGGAATTTTTTAATAATGGTTTCATTTATTTCATTTCAACAACATTTTATATTACTAGAAATTGTTGATTCGAGTGATATAATACTTCTCCATTGGAGAGATAATTCTAACATCTCTTGCATTGTAATGGTCACTATGTGATCACTTTGGTAACTTTATGAACATATTTCTTAACTACAATATATAAAAATGAAACAGCGTTAAGTAATACTAAGAACACGACAAATTTAAAATGTTACCAGCTGATTTAGCATCCTTTACAACAAAGTACTTTTTTAAGATTAAGACCAACAATAAAAAAAAACAATACTGGTATTTAAAAACAAAAAGATATACACAGTATTTACCCGTAAATTCTTGGGAATTTTTAATAACGGTTTCATTTATTTCATTTCAACTCTATTTTATATTACGAATTACTGCATTCCAAATATCGATTCCAAACATGACAAAAAAAAGCCTCACACATCTGAACCCTAAGGGGAGTCGAGAGTCGCCACACCACCCCCCGTTCGATGGATGTTACGCAGACGATATTTTCCGGTCGAGCTGGTGACAAGGTGGCCAGTGGAACACGCCGTGACGTCCGAGGGATACCCGGGGCTTGAGAATAATCACATTGTGCTGGGGAACGGGATGTTGAGGAATAAAGGGTGTGTTCTTGGATACTTGTTTTAACTCTTAGGATTGGGAGGTTGTAAAAAAAACGGTAATAAAAGTGCATGTTTTTTAATTACTGAAAATTTCATAAAGATATGAAGAATACAGGGGGAAAACCCTTCATTTATTGACGTCTGAACGATCGCAAATAGGTTTCTCCTTTGGTTTTTCTACCGCGGTTCAAGCGTCAGACTGGTGTCTGGTGTTAATCTCGATCATAGAGATAGTAATTCCGTGCGTCGTGCTTTAAGAAACAAGGAAAAATGGGTTTCTTCACACCAGTTTAGGCGATAAATCGCTATCTTCGCCAAGCAAACTAAATGCAAACAAATTAAATTCACAGACGATGAAGTGGTTCTTCCTCTGTACTCTTCACATGCGTATGAACAATATAAAAGTGTACATACGCATATGAAGTTCTTTGGTATATGTTTTCAATAAAGAACAAGTAATGTGTTAGTTTTTTAGTTGAATTGATTATAATGATAGAGCTACCATTGTTTTATTTGCGCTTTAAACAAGACGATGTCTGTGATTTTGTGAGAGATAAAAGCTAAATGTTCAAAAATAGTTTGTCAAAAATAGATATGCTAGCATGTTCAGTGTAATATGCGGCAATCTATCATAAATCTTTAAGAGGGAATGGGCTCGCTGGACCGGGGGTCTCCAAAGCAAAGTGCATCAGTGTTAATCCTATGACGAAAAGAATATTTTCTCTGCCACATTTATCAGCTGTATTGAATATTTTTACAAGCGGATTTTTTATGTGATAAATGTAGCTGAGTCCCGACCTTCCCACTTTTTGAAATTGGTTCGAGTATTTTTTTTTTAATTTTCAATAAATAATTTTACACAAAATATTCAAAGCAATTTCAAAAAGTGGTAAGATAGAGACCTGTAAGTTATCTACATTTATTATTAAAAAAAACCGTTTGTAAAAATATTCACTACAGCCGGAGAAATGTGGCAGAGAAAATAGTTTTTTCGCCATTGGATTAACACAAAGGCACTTGAGTTTGGAGACCCGCGGTCCAGCGCGCCCATTCTCCCTTAACATGATTTTTTCTACTAATTTATAAGAAAAATTAATGTAGGGCGATAATGACATGAACAGTAGTGAGAACTAGAGGTGTGCAAAGCCACACAACTTTCAATTACCATTTAATAAAGCAATGCATGTAAAGGTAGTTATATACCATATCTAAGTAATTTAAATAATTTGACTGGTATTAGTACTCTAAAACTAAATTTAAAGTCTCTAGCTCTTTTAATTCGAGCTGTGGAGTTGTTTTGACAGAACGGGCAGTGAATGTAAGTTTATATCGCAATGTATAATTATATCGATATGAATATGTGGGCAATTCCATGCGTGACGGAATGACAACTGTAGAAATGAAGTAAAACAATCACCACTATTTTCAAAGGAAAATTGTTTTTGTTTTCAGTTTATATATTACTGCTAAAGATTAAAAGATTATAAAAAAAGTTACGAAATGATATTTTTGCAACCACGACTGCATCCTGGTACTTCAAAATGGAAAATTCTGTGAATTAACAATACATTGAGTTTTTAAACTAATGCATATCTTAAATATGTTATATAAGCTATGCAAATTATAATTTAGAGCAATCTACCTGTAACATGGTTTAAGTTATTAACTGTCATTTGATGTGACGGATTGACCGTTACGGCATGACTAAAAGTTTCATAAATTTTATATTAAATTAAAATCTGTAAAGTAATAAAATTATTTTTTTTATTATCTAGAATATTCATAAGATATTGAATATTACATTATATACATTTATTCACATGTGAAAGGTTTTTCAAACACTTATCGAGGTCGATTTCAAACTAGTTGAAATGCGCCTGAATTTGCTGAGAAAACAAATCTTTTTTGTCCACAAGGCATCAATCTCCTTCTTCGGAAAATGTGAATACATGTCCCTTATAGCCCTGATTTTAATATATTTTTTGGATTTGCTTAGAATATATTTTTAAACCTAATTTGTAAATATTTCAAAAAAGTGACATTTCAAAATTTGACATTTTTATGGAAGTGCCCATGTATTATAATTATTTATTAAATCAATATAATTATATTAATACATTGAAGAATAATTTCTGGGCCAAAAAAATCTAATTACTCACTATAGGGTTAACTCCAAGGGACTCAAATTATGTACTTATGGGATAGTCACCAATATGAGGTTATATGACATTATCTTAATTTTTGTTACAATATATTATGACAATATCTTTTTTTTAAAATGTCGTATGAACTTAAATTAGTCATGAAGACCTATAAAACAATGATGTAGGTAAATCAACAGCAATGATAAATCCATAATGAAAGTAAATTAATAGAAATGACAAGTACGAACATGAAGTTTAAATGTTACAATTAAAGCTAAACATTTCGTTGAGTAGTGATTAAAATTAATTTTGTTATTTGTGTATAATTGAAAAACTATCTAACACTTATAATTACACATGTTATTCTCACAAACAATACAATCCTTCATTTTTTTTATAAAAAATAATAATATTAAATTACTGACAATTATTTTTTTTTATCAATGATTCAAAATGGCGCCTTTTTGTGCGATAGCTGTGTAATATAATTTTTTTTTAATTATTTCAAATTAAAAAAAATTAAACTAACATTCAATGTGTCTTTGTCTTGTTTAAATTACTTTCAAATAAATATTTACTATTTTTATAAAACTAAGTTTAATAAATATTTATTTTATAAAATGACTTTTTTCCCCTCAACTATGTAATTGAGGTTTCACTGCATTAAATGTCCTATAAATACAAAACAACATGTACAGAGACAATTTAAGAGTATTGTCTGAGAGAATATAAATTAATAATAGTTTTACGACAATTTTTTACTTTTACGATTTTAATCACACGATTATCAAATACTTTGATTATCAAATAGATTATCGGCATCGCACACAATTATCAAATACTTTGAGAGGAAAAATAACACAAACGTAGACAAATCCTCCTCTAAAAATAATCCCAATCCAACAACAATCCCCAACGTCGCAAGAATCGCCGAGTGAAATAGCCCGTGGCAGGAGAGGGGATGGGTATGCAACATATTCGATTGTACAGAATAGGGCAGACGATAATATAGATTGCAGACGATGCAAGAGAGGGATAGGGTGATTGACGGGGGGAGTTGGGGAGATGTGATAGGGGAGGGGGGAGGAGTTGTAATTGGGGGGATGGTAGAATGGGGTTTGGGGGAAAGGGGGGGGATAGATGAATATTTAGGAAAAATGCATGTTTTTATTTGTGGTTTTTTGATTAAAATGAAAATAAATTTGTAGCAAATGATAGTTTTAGAAAAAATGGATCATAGTAATTTAATTTTTAAAAAATATATGTTTAATATTTTTTTCAAAAAGTACGTTTACTAATTGACATTTTGTAATGGAGGTAGTATATTAAATTGATGAATGTAGTTTTTCATAAAATGAATTTTAATTTATCAATACCTATTCAGTTTATACATATTTTTTTTCTTTAAAAAGAACTAAAGGATTTACCATAGCAATAACAAGCAGAATCATGTTGTCCATTCGCTTTTTGTTAACGAAAATTCTTTTCAATGTTGGGTTTGGATTTTATTATTAGATTTATTATCATAATGCGAGTATGCATACGCGTGTTACTAATATACTCGAAACTGTGTACATTTTAATGTGCCTTGCATTAGATTTTGAAGTAATTTTTTCTTTCTTAAGAAAAGTTCTCATATACATTTTTTACATTCTCTCTTCAATGCCAACAATATAGGGGAGAGTGGGGGCTAATGGGACGCAGGTAATGTAGATATATTGTGTAGATATATAATGTAGACATATATTTCTACACTACAACATTGTAACAGTTAGACTTCACATTTTACCAACCAAATATTAGCCATTAACAGCACGTGTTGAAGTGGAGAGACGAATTGTTGTTTTGGAGAATCTAAAGTAAGTTAAAAGTGTATCTTTTATTACACTTTTAAAATATTAAATAAAAACTTTTCATGGATTAAACTATAGTTTTAGGTAGAAGGCATTACATATATTAAGATATTATGTGTCAAATACTGTGGTGAAATACATGTGGTTCTGTGTTGGATCATTTATAAATAATAACACGCGGTGGGGTCTAATGGGACAGAAACTGTGGAGTCACATGGGTCACGAATAAACCTAGCTTTGTATGCTTCTCTTGAACAATCTTTATAAATCTCTATTAACTTATTCAGTTAAGTTGTCAAAAAAAAATTAAAACTTTTAATTTTAAACTTTTTGAAATTTTTCGTTGCATAATAAGTGAAAGTTCAAGTAGCTTTATTGGTTATATACTCGAACCCTAGTAAATTTATAAATTCTATCTGAAAAGGCTTGGTAATATAAATAAAAGTGAGCTTGGTGAAGGTAAAGGATTTAGTGTTGGCAAAATTTACAAAAAGCAAACTATTATTTATTAGCGATCGCTTTCTATTTCAGAAATCAATCCATCGCGATGGATTGATTTCTGAAATAGAAAGCGATTAACTCCGGGTAAGCTGTTTGAAGATAGATACGGTCTTTTTTAAATTCACGTACACTGCAAAACAGGACATGTTTGGAATAAATTTTAGAAGATTTAGTTACAAAACTATCCTTTCCAGTGATTGAACAAAAATTATGGGAGCATCTTCGATTTTGAGTAAAACTTTGATATTTCACCTTTCAATGTTGAATAATTGTCTTAAAAAATATAATTTCATTATGTATACATTATGTAAATGTTGTTTGTGCTTTAAAATTTTATTTCTGGTTATTTTCTGATTCCTTTTACATTTTTTGAAATTTTAATTAAGGCAACATTTACCTTGTCCCATTAGCCATGTACCCTGTCCCACCCCACATATGGGGGCTAATGGGACATTTACATGTTTGTTTTAAATGCTCAGAAATTAAAATATGGTAATGTTTTAACATTTGTCGAATTACTTTTTAAGTAAACGAATGTTCAGTTTATGAGTTTGTAAAAAAATAAATTAAAATTCTTGTATTTTTGCTGAAATACAGAGGTTAAAAAAATTTGCCCCATTAGTCCCCACTCTCCCCTACATAAAAAACATTGAATTCTTGTCATATCCTTACCAGGGGATGGTTTTATAAGTATATTAAATAATCCTACAGCTAAGTCTAATGAATCCTACTTCTTTATTTTTTTTAAAAAAAAAATCAATTTCAATATTTACAATTAAGAAACTTTGCGCGTACGCCGGTTTATAAATAGCCAAAAAAGTTTCTCTAGAAGAAACGAGATTTCATATAGAAATACTAAACACGTATAAAAAAATATTGCTCTCGTAGACGCTGTGGGCTGGGGAGCGAAGTCGGTCAGGCGTCCGCCTAGCATGCGAAAGGTCCCAGGTTCGGGTCCGGGCATCGCCGAAATAACTGCCGACCTATAAACGGCCCTGGCAGCCAAAAATGTCCGACTAATAATACCCCGTGTAGAGGGAGTGCACGTTAAATATCCTCCAAAGTCCTAACGCTGCGTACGATGTCGCCCTTAACGGTGCGTTGGGTGCCTACCTAGGTGTTGGCTCGTCACTCGACTGAGGTTCTAAAATACGACGCCCGTCGCCAATAGCCCTCGTGTAGCTTTAGTGCGACGATAATTCCAACTAAACTAAACCTAGACGCTGTATTAAGAAGTACAATAATATAAAATTTAAATATAAACCAAACATTCCCCAACCTTGTACATTTACTTAGCAAAACCATTCAAATCTTCAACAACATTTGCAACAAGAACGATTTTTTTTATTCCTTCACTGGAAGATCTAGGCACTTTTTTTGACAAACAAAATAACAATTTCCAAAATCGATAACCAAATCAAAATTTAAAAAAATGTAAAAAAAACATAACTAGTTTCCCTTTACAATTTTTAAGTAGTTAGCAAAGAAAACGTTCTTAAAAAAATTCAGACTTATCTTGAAAAAACATCTACACTTGAAATTTTGAAAAAACACTGCAGTTTTTGCTTCTCTACGCGAATTTTTCAAGATCACACGATTTCCCTAACTCAGCACATTTACTACTCCAAACCATCCTACAGTTTAAGCAACGTTTACAACAACAACAGCATATCCGTTTCGTTTTAGTCCTTCGCAAAAATCAGCCAGGCATTTTTGCGGAACACATACAATAGCTCGAATCGCACTCGTACGTAAAAGCATAGGACCCTAAGGCTACAAGAAAAAGAGCGTTTCACTGTAAAAGCTTTTCGTTTCAGCCCAAAGACCTTGCTTTGGATTGTTTTGAGCTTTTTTCAGTTCAGTAACTGCCTTTTAAAGTAAGAGAGGAGTAGATCTTAGGGACATGTAAAGGACATACCGTATTGGTGCTTTTATCTGTTGTTACACTGTCTGTTGTGATTAGTGCTTGGGACACAGTACCTCAAAAACGGCAAAAATTGCGATTTTTTTTATTTGCTGAATCTTGTTAATAAGTCTACCAAGATTCAAAAGTGTAGTTATATTTTTAAAAAAGTTATTCCACTTTTTATGCGGAAAGGTAGGATAAAAATGCAAACGAAAGAAAACTTTAAACGTGTTTTTCTCGGTGTTCATTTTTCCTTGATGACAAGGTTTTCCTAACGCTAAGGCTTTTTTTTTATTATTTATAAAAGTCTAAGGAATTTTGTATGCAGTCTGTCAAATATGTTGACATTAACAATTGGTATCAAAATTGTTTTCAAAAGTAATACTTTTTTATAAAAAAAATACTAAAGTCGAAATTTTCTAAATATGCTTTAAAAAATTCAGATTTTCTAGATAAATATTTTTAATGAAACAACTACTGAAGAAAAATCAAATTTGGATACCAATTCTCATGTAAAACAGTTTAAAGTACATGAGGAAAAAAAGAGTTAAAATATTTGTATTTAAAAAAGCCTAAGCATTTTAAAAAAGTTTGAAAATTTTTAATTTTTTTTAAATAACTTTAAAATTAAAATAGTTTTTAAATATGTTTTGTCATATATTGTTTTTAAATATACGTTGAACTAATAAAACACCAATTTTATAGTAAATATGTCAAAATTAAAAAAAAATGAAAGTGGTACCGGGTCCCCTTAACTGAACAGGAGAGATTTGACTCAGACCATCAGAATCTGGTACAACGGATAAGGCCGACATTAACCTTTAAAAGTAAGAACTTAAAAATAAATTTCTTTGATGAAGTAGTATTTTTATGTATTTTCGATTTGATAATATGTGTACTTATAAGTCAAGGCAGAGTTCCCACCAATTAATACAAAACATAATATTGTAAATAAGTATATTTAAACAAAGTCAATAGCTCTGGCCATACAAGTAGACATCATACAATTGTAGAGGGATCCTAGGAACACATGGATTACAAGCCGTATTAGTGCTTCTATCTGTTTTTATAATTCAACAGGTGGGGATTAGCCCAGACCACTAAAATCATTCTAGGTCACAGCCTAAGTCCTGTATGCATATTTCTATTCCTTACATGCAAATGCACTTCGCCAGTTACGTCATGCGGGCGAGCGAACCCGAAACGAATGTAACCAATCATTGTCCATTTCGTAATGACGTCACATGGATTGTTTGGGTTCGGCAATAAGACCAAATTTTGATAACATGTGTAATTTAAATGAACTCAGAGTTCAAACAAATTGAATAAAACGCACACAATCGTAAATAAGAGAGATCGTAAATAAGAGAATTTAATAAAAAGATATTAAAGAGACCAAAGTACAGACTTAAGTTACCATAAAGGAACAAGGTGGCCCAATTGATAGTACTCAAGATATTAACATTAAGTGAGGACTCTGACTGTGGTTCTAAAATATGACGCCCGTCGCCAATAGCCCTCGTGTAGCTCTAGTGCGACGATAATTTAAACTAAATCAAACTTAAGTGAGGACTCAATACTCATTCATTCACACATTTTGGATTTCCATTTAGTTTAGTTTATTTTGAATTATCGTCGCACTAGAGCTACACGAGGGCTATTGGCGACGGGCGTCAAATTTTAGAACCACTTGGATTTCCATAATGTAAACTAGTCCTCATCAATTTTATTAAATGACGTTCTAAAGAACAAAAAAAAAGCTCTTAAAAACACAGTAACTTGCAAGAACTAATCCGTATAACAGAACAGCGTGTATCGCATCTTCACAGACCTCTACTTCAGTTCTCAAACCGACTCAAGAGGGTTATGAAACGATGTTCTTCCCGCATGGTGCTTTTGTTTTTCGCACTAGAGCTTCCTTTATATAAGGGATGTTACTAGTGCATTTCTTCGAGTACAAAGGGGGATATTTATACATCCGAGGCCCGGATGTCCAAGTAGGTTTGATTGCAGCTCATTAGGCTAACAATCAGACACTGTACCAGGTGCGGGCTCAATTCCAGCCTTCATCTGGGTGTACTGTCTCTTTCTGTGTGAGTAATAAATTCTGCCTGTGTCTGTCTTACTTGACGAAGGTTTATAATCTGGTCTCTGATCAAGCACACATTTCGGAAAATGCATGTACCAACCCACCTACATTTCACGGAAGCATCATAGTTAGAAATAGAATTTTGTGAATAAAATTAATTTATGTTTATTTGCCATTAGCACCTATTGAAAATATCCGAAATGTAGTTTAACTAAAAGATTAAAAGTAACATTAAATTGGCGATTCGTTGTTTTTAGTTTAGTTTTAGTTTGAATTATCGTCGCACTAGAGCTACACGAGGGCTATTGGCGACGGTCGTCATATTTTAGAACCACAGTCAAGTGACGAGCCGACACCTGAGTAGGCACCCAACGCAACAGGGCGATATTGTACGCAGCGTTAGGAGACTTTGAAGGATATTTAACGTGCACTCCCTCTACACGGAGTATTATTCGTTGGACATTTTTGGCTGCACGAGCCGTTTATAGGTCGGCAGTTATTTTGGCGATGCCCTGACCCGAACCTGGGACCTTTCACATGCTAGGCGAATGCCTAACCGACTGGGCTCCCCAGCCCCGGTTAATCGTTGTTATTTTAATGTTAACAATGACAAATTTTTTAATAGTGTTAAGGGCTGCTGGTACGGTATGTGTAAACTTCAAAAACAAGACTTTTTCAACTTTAAAATCAAGAATTAAGGACTCAAGAGTATCCGTGATCTTTTAAACTGAAAAACCGTGATCTTTGAAAACTCCGATACATGTATAATACCTTTCTAAACAACGATAAAAAAAATTGCAATTTTTAAATGCTTAGAAACGCCCATTTAAAGAACTTTCATCATTGCTTAAAAACTGACAAAAAATTTTATACATTCACGTTTTGGAAATACAATCACTGACAATCACGACGAAATTGTTATCCTTTCCGAAGTACGTGCAGTAAATTGCTAGTAGAACTAAAATAACTTATCTATAATAATAAAAGAAAGAGTCTGTCTGTGTGTCTGTGTTCGGATCGTAAAAGACCTACTTATACTGCCCTCAGAAATTCGAAATTTTTAAGATAGATTCCCTTTAATACCAACGTGTGCACCTGAGGCTTAGATTTTTCATATTTGTTCCATTTTAGTGAAAATTCGAATTTTCTGAAAAAAATACACCCCTTTCGCTCAAATCCGATCATTTTTTCTCTTTTCTGATGCCATCGGCTGAAAAAATTAAATAAAACTTTTAACGAAAACATTTAAAATTCAAAATGTTTATTTTATTCTTTTGCCATTACTTTCAGAAACTAAATTCATTATTTGAAAAATAATTGACATGTTTCAAGTGACGTAATTCCGCCAGTTTTCATTCCCGGATTTTATTGTGGGTTTATTTGATGATTTTTTCATTGATTTTTCAGTTGACTGCATGTATGCATATTTAAGCAATAAATATATAGTTAAGCTATTACTGGAACTATGATGGTTAATAAAGGCCATCGCACTAGAGCTATTAGTGTTTTAAGTCTTTATTTTTTCGCCAAATACTTTGCCAAACTCGCCAAATTATTAACTAAAATTCGCTAAATAGGCAATTTCTTTTATAAATAATTTATAAGCTGGTCGGCTGTTCGAAGGTCATTGTGTTAGAGCTGTATAATGGGTGTGTTTGTAGCTATATCTATTTTCTCGCCAAATTATTTCCCAAAAAGCGCCAAATGAGCTAAAAGGTTTTATATATTTATGAGGGAATTGTGATGACATTTATGAGTGCATTTTATAGCGTATTTTTCATTTTGGAATTTTAAGGCAATGAAACGGAATTTTATAATTTATAACGAGCGGAAACAATAATAAGTTTATGATCCTATAACAGGTTATATGGTACACATATTTGGAATCTATTTGATATTTTTTTATTCCGTGCGAAGAACGGGTATAAATTTGCTAGTGAATAATAATGAAAACAAAATGTTCTTAAAATATAGATCCTTAACCATTAGAATTGTAAATGTAGACACTCTGATCAATATAGGAGCTAATTATATTTCCAAAACAATATTTTTGTACAAATTTTAAAATTGTCCTGAATTTATTTGATTACCAGTACGTCAGTTAACCTAGATGAAATATAAGTTTTATAAATCTAATTACATTTTTCTATGATGATGTTATAATTGAAACTTTATTAAAGTTGCTGAATTCTCGTGGATTTAGCATCGAATCTTAAAGAAATTATGGAATAGCGGTATCGTGGATGGACCGTGTGATTATAATTGAAAATTGAGATTTTTTAATTAATGAACATGGCATACTTCCGATTGATATCTATAATAATAAAAATGAAGTTTTGTATGTGTGTGTCTTATAGATTCATAAGTGTGTCATAAAGATTCATTTCATAGACAATTGTTTGACTCGTAACTTGGCACAAATGTGTAGTTCATACTTAAGTTACAGATTTTGAACTTTCAGAGCTCAAAATATTCTATTTTTAAAGAAAATTTTAATATTCTGAAAAAAATGCACCAATTTTGCTCAAATCCGAACATTTTTTTTACTATCCCGATGCCATATATCTCCTAAAAAAATTAAATAAAACTTTTAACGAAAATATATTTAAATTTGAAAATGTTTATTTTATTCTGTTGCCATTACTTTCAGAAACTAAATTCAGTATTTGAAAAATAATTGACATGTTTCAAGTGACGTAATTCCGTCCAGTCTCCATTCTAGGATTTTATTGTGGGTTTAGGGGATGGATTCCTTCATTGATGGTTCTGTTGTTTGCGAATGTGCATATTTAAGCTATTTCCATGAATTATAACTATGATGGTTGTTCAAGGCCATCGTACTAAAGATACGTATATTAGGGTTTTGTTTTCATTTTTTCGCCAAATATGTCGCCAAACTCGCCAAATAATCTTTTTTTTTAATTTATAAGCTGGTCTGTTCTTTGAAGGCCATTGTACTAGAGCTGTGTATAATAAGATTGTTTCTAGCTATATCTCTTTTCTCGTCAAATTTTTTTGCAAAAACGCGCCAAATGAGCTAAAATGTGTTATATAAATATGAGGGAAATTACGAGAACTTTTATGCGTGCAATTTGGTTGGTTTGTTTGTAGACATTTATTTTCAGGCTTGTGTGCTTGGTCACAAAGACCCGCTTATAAACTATCGTCAAGAAGGACGGACACGACATACACACACATACAAGACAGATGCTGCCATCTATCGCCACCTCCACAATTTAGACATGTCCCTGAAGGGGAGGGAAATAGTCTCCAGGGTCCTGTACCCGTGGGAAACTGCGCAATGACCGTCCACATGACTTTCGGACCCAACAGATTTAACGAGCGCGTACTCCGCATATACTCGACAAACACAAACGTCCATGCCTTACCGGGATTCGAACCCGAACCCAGAGGCTCCAAATGCTAGCTCCCTAACCGTTGCGCCGCCAAGTCGGCCGTGCATTTTATAGTGTATTTTTTTATTTATTCTGTTGTCATTACCTTCAGAAACTAAATTCATTATTTGAAAAATAATTGCCATGTTTCAAGTGACGTAATACCGTCCAGTCTCCATTCTAGAATTTTATTGTGGGTATAGGTGATGGATTTCTTCATTGATGGTTCTTTTGATTGCAAATGTGCATATTTAAGTTATTTCCTTGAATTATAACTATGATGGTTGTTCAATACCATCGTACTAGAGTTACAAATTATTGTTTGTTTTCATTTTTTCGGTGCTAGAGCTGTAAAATAAGAGTGTTTGTAGATATATCTTTTTTCTCGCCAAATTCTTACCGAAAACGCACCAAATGATTTTTATTTAAATTTATAAGTTGGTTTGTTGTTCGAAGACCATTGTGCTAGAGCTGTATAATAAGAGTGTTTGTAGCGATATCTCTTTTCTCTGCAAATTCATACCTAAACGCGCCAAATGAGCCATTTTTTTAAAATTTAGAATGTTGGTTGATTGTTCGTAGGTCGTCGTGCTAGAGCTGTATAATAAGTGTGTTTGTAGCTATATCTGTTTTCTCGCCAAATTCTTACTAAAAATGCGCCAAATGAGCTAAGAAAAATTTATATGTTTATGAGGGAAATTACGATAACTATTAAATTGCTATTAAAACGTTAACGACACACTCAAACGAAAACTAAATAATCCTAAAATAGAGATTTTGAACCGCTTGAAATGTAAAAGTAGATACTTCGATCAAGAAAGAAGCCCTTTATCTTTTAAAAAAACACATTCCCACACACCATTTGTTCTGAATTTATTTGGTTACCAGTACTTTATTTAAACTGGATGTAATATAAATTTTAGTGATCAAATATTACTCTCTCCCGCCATACCGGAGGTGGAGGTAGCCACGCTACCATGTACTCCTAAATTTGTTAAACGTCGTTCATTACTCTTCATAGGGTTTCCTCAGGATGAAGAATTTCTAAGTTGCTGAATTCTTATGACTTTAGCAGCGAATCATAAAGAATTATTTGAAGATCAAAGTAGAACAACGTGTCATTAGACATAATTAAAACATTGAGATTTTTGAGTTATTAAGCATGGTATATGTCATTTGATGACTTACGACCGCACATTGTAAAAAAATGAAAATAAAATAAGAACCATTAAACACTTAATATTTATAAAGACAACTTCAAAAGCAAAGTTTATTTGTAAAAAACATATCGGTATCTAAACAGTACAGGACAATCGCCTCGGTACCACAGTACAGGACAATTTATGTTTAAGATATTAAGTAGCACGATCAGCGAATTTGAGACTTTAAATTATCGCTTTATTTCGGTAAAGTTGTTAATGGTATTCACAAATGAGTCTTTATTGGGTTAAACATATCTGAAGTATGTATATTTCAAACTCACAGACACATCCAAAACAGAAAACTAGAAATGGATGTGTACTTTATCATTATGTAGCTGGTTTCTCACCTTCGGATGCAACTAGGAACCACCCTCCACCCCTAAAAATGATGCACATTGTCATTTGGAATAAGGGAATGGTCGATGTGGACTATCTTCAGGGTAATAGAGATCACGTGCCCCCCCCCCGCTTCTCCCCCCTTTTCTCACTTTTATTCAAAGTGTTACTTCTTTAGAACTGTGAGGTAATGTACTCATTAAGATACAATAATCTTCATTAAAAATGATTCTTAACCTGTATAATTTTTTAAAGAAATATTAGAGCTTTTGTTTTTCAAAATCACCAATTATTATCGTTTATTTTTACTTTTTAATACCACTTAATATAATAAATTAATAAATATATATTAAATTTATCTGTTTCCAATTTTTTAGGAATAACAAGAGTACAGCTACTTGTTAAGTGGCTGAACTTAAAAGAGTTTGGCCACAAAAATGAAAACATAGCAACATGAGACACACAAGTAAGAAAAAAAATAACGCCTAACCTTGCAAAACAATGGCGCAGAGTTGAATTTTCGTACATCTGTTCTATTTGATGAGCTGAATAGTTTACCAATAATCGCCCATGTAATTTTTTAGAGGGATTAAAAGGGGGACTTTTGGGGGTTTTAAATTTTCAACGCATTTTACGAAGCTAAAAATTTTTATGCACATGCACACATTTCTTACTTCTTGATAGTCCAAACAAGGATCTAAAACTTAAAACCACTTACAACACTCGGACATCCAGTTAAAAAGATCTTATGTGGAAGATCCTACCGGGCGATTAAAGCTTAAAGACCTTTAAAATAAAAGTTGAATTTAAATTCGGTGTTTGGACATCCCATTCAACACCCTGATTAACATAGTAAACTTTAATAAGCCATAACATTGTGGAAGTCAATAAAAACTGCTATACTTAGGCGCCCATTTAGTAGCCCCTTTGATTGGAGTTGAAGGCCACTTGGAGTTTAAATTTAAAACCATTGTTCATGTGGTGAATCTTACAATAATTCATTTCTATTAACTTTCTTTGTTTCGGCAGCCCATTTTGAACCTCATTTGGGACGTAAAACTTTTGCACACGGTACTTTTCTTTGCACCCGAATCCTGTAAAATTACGAACCAAAACCTAAGATCGGTCACTCAAATTTCTCACCCAATAGTATCAATTCTTATATCTTCTTTTAACCAATCCCTGCATAATAAAGGCGGGACAAATTAATTCCCAGTGAGGTCAATTATCCCTAGTTGCATTTTTTTGTTTAACCCCAAAACAAAGTCATTTGCGAATAATTACATTAGCACTATTATGCATGTAACTGTAGCTAATAGCATGAACTAAACAAGTAACTAATTGAAAAAATCTTTCCTTTAAACTAAAAAATGTAAACCGAAAAACCTTAGGGTCTCAATAATTTAGTTTTAGTGCATTAAAACGTATTTCTTCGCATAACTAAACACATACGCAATGATTCAACTCGTTTTAAATGAAACCTTTAAGATGATGCATAATAAAGGCAGGACAAATTCATTCCCAGTGAGATTCCAACCGAACAAGACATCACTTTTGCTCCTAAACTCAAGCCAAAACGACCTGTGGGGGGGGGGGGGGGGGGGGGGGGGACAACCATATTCTTTTATTCTTATTGTTATGTAGTTAGTGCTGTGGTTAGTTGTAATAAATGTCTTAAAAACCTTCTGATCATTTCCACCATGACTTCTCGACAACACCACCGGTCACCTCGCATCATACAATTTTTTAAAAAAAAATAGATAGCATGCAGCTTGATAGCAAAATCAAAGTGATTTTTATATGTTTATTAAATTTGAAGGACGAGTACTAAATAGCTATTAGAACATGCTATTAGAACATATAGTATGTTACCGTACTTAATAGCGACTATTAATTGCATATTTAAAACGATTAAAAAAAGCCCAGTTTCAGGACTTTTAGAATTGCTTCAAATATGTCCAAAAAAAATTCAGATACATTTGTATAATCCCGACAAAATTGTTGTCCCATGAAAAGTAAGGGTATTAATTAAGGGGAATGGGCGCGCTGGGCCGGGGGTCTCCAAAGCCAAGTGCATCAGTGTTAATCCTGTGGAGAAAAATATATTTTCTCTGACACATTTCTCCGGCTGTATTGAATATTTTTGCAAGCGGATTTTTTTGTGTGATAAATGTAGCTGACTTACAGGTCCCGACCTTCACACTTTTTGAAATGGGTTCGAATAAATATTTTTTAAATTTTCAATAAATATATTTACACAAAATATTCGAAGCAATTTTAAAAAGTGGGAAGATATAGACCTGTAAGTTATCTACATTTATTATTTAAAAAAAAAACCGTTTGTAAAAATATTCAATACAGACGGAGAAATGTGGCAGAGAAAATAGTTTTTTTCCCATCGGATTAACACTGAGGCACTTGAGTTTGGAGACCCGCGATCCAGTACGCCCATTCCCTCTTAAATTGCTAGTAAAACATAAACTACATACTCAAACAAGAAATTAATATTCTTAACATAGAGATCCTTTTACAATTTTAAATTTAAAATAGATACTTTGATCAACAAATGAGCCTATAAACTTTCCAAATCACATCATCCATTCAAATATCATACATGAACAGATAATTGATTACCAGTACGTTAATTAAGCTTGACGTAATTTAAATTTTATTAATCCAGTTCTGTAATGCAAGTTTTCCATAATCAAAAAATTTCGAAGCAGCTGAATTCTTGAGGGTTTAGCAGCGGATCCTAAATAGAAATTTGAAAAGCTTAGGAGAAGAACCTGCTATTGAGCACAATTGCAAGAAATTTAGTTTTTTTTGGGGTGAAGGCGTTCGCCTTGCACGAGGAAGGTCCCAGGTTCGAGTCCGGGCATCGTCAAAATAACTCCGACCTATAACACGGCCGTGCAGCCAAAAATGTCCGACGAATAATACCCCGTGTAGAGGGAGTACACGTTAAATATGCTCCAAAGTCCCGACGCTGCGTACGATGTCACCCTTAACGGTTTCGTTGGGTGCCTACTCAGGTGTCGGCTCGTCATTTGATTGTGGTTCTCAATTACGACGCCCGTCGCCAATAGCCCTCGGGTAACTCTAGTGTGACGATATAATTCAAACTAATCTAACCTAACATACTAATGTTTGTATTGTTAAATAGATAAATAATGCTTTTTTAAATAAAAATTAAGTAAAATAAATAAGAAAAATCAATTTGTTATAGCATGTTTGTATTGAAAATTTAACTACTTAGTATACTAAATACAAAACTAATTGCACAAAAATTAGTTTTTAAGAAATTAGTGTATACAACAACAGGTTTGAAACATGTATTAGCGAAGTATTTCGTGAAAATAATAAATAAAAAGTTAATTCAATTTTTTTTTTAAGGTGCGAAGTAGCTAACTTATAAACATGGCAAACAATGACTGTATATCTGGAAAATCACGTAATAAATTGTTAAAAAACTTACCAATTAATTAAACTAAACTAAAAAACTAAACTCCTCGGCGCAACAGCCCATTAGAGGGCCAAGGCCTGCCGTGCCCAATTCAGCTTTCGTGACCAAGGGCTCTGGGGTGCTAGGCATATGTCCCGGTTAGGTGGTCAACCTAAAGCGGGACCCACAGCTTTAGTCTTTTGTTCGACGATAATTCAAACTAACCTAACCAACACATGATAGTCTTTAAAATGCCACCTTCACAAATATAATAAGTCCGCAACTTCAAAAATTTTAACGTATATTTTTTTTATATCACTTAGGCAATTGCAAAAAAATAATAAGAAGAATTTATTGATTAAATATAGAAGCTTATAACTTACTCTTATTTTCCAATCTTGCTGTTATGAAATTTGATATTAGAGAAAAAGCACGAAAACTCCCGAATTGAAGTACACTTATTTTTACTTGGATAATGTAAGCAAACTAAAACCCTTAAACGTTCACAAAATATTCATCGTTAGATTGCACGTGTGGAATATAATCGGCGCCAACCCCCAATTAAATAAAAATACAAATAATTTCCCAAATCTTATTCGCGTGGAATTTTGTGATTGGCTAGTTTTCGTTATTGCTTTTCTTCATTTTATTGTGACCTCAAAGATTTGTGAACTCATAAAAAAACGACAAAACAAATGAAAAATAAATCGGCACCAACAGTTTGAATACTCTCTTCTCTGCTCTAACGCTTTTTAAAAAAATTTGGTTGAAAAAGAAGATAAATTAAAAATTTTGTCTTAATTTTGTTTTCAAAAATAAAAAGAAGATTTTCAAGAGAACTTGAGGGGGGGGGCGCCCCTGCGCCCCATGGCTAGATCCGCCACTGGTGGGTTCTTCCCGGAGATTTCCAGAATGGGAAAATCGTACATGCATGATTGATTATTGCAATATGTCATGATTACAAGGCATGTAAAATCCTTGTAAATTTACATAATTCTTGCTTACTATCCCTTATAAATCGTCACGAGTACTTTGGAAATATTATTAGTACGAAGTTTTGAAAGAACTAGAAAAACCTATTTTCTTTTTCAATTTGTTTTATTAAAAAATGCGACCGATGCCAGGTGCCTGTGGACAACTATTTTTCTTCTCCTCCAACTTTATCGCTGAATTTGATTTATTTTAAAAAATAGTCAACGTGTTCTTTTAGAACTGAAAGGATGTCATTTAGCGATAAGTTTTTAAGACATTCACATTGATGTATGAATGTGTGATGCTTTTTTTTATATGACTTTTCCTTTACTGTATAGGCCAAATTTAAAAGGTATCCTATTCCATTTTGTAAAAATATAACAAAAAAAAACTTTTCTTTTCAAGTCAGTGAATTAGTGAAGACATTTTTTTTTCTTTAAAGCAAAATTTGTCGGCTTTGTGTCAGTTAATTGTTGCCTATTTTAACACAAGTATGCTAAAACGGGATATATAAGTGTTTAGTAACATTTTAAATGTCTTTTTTACTATTTAATGGTCATCAAAATTGTTTCGAAATGCTTTTTGGGGCTTCAAATATTGTAGATACAAAACTAGTAGTTTATTATTTTCCTAAATAAATTTTACCAAGGAATATAAAAGTGATAATCCGTTTTGTCCAACATCTTATTTCTACAACTACTACAAATTCAAGAACGTGGTCATATTTTCTAATTATTATTATTTAGAAATCTAGAAGGGAATTTGCATTTTTTTTTACGAGATGATTCCGAACAAGGGACGTGAAATCACAGGCTTTCGTACTGGGAGCAAATACAAATATTGTCGACCAACAACAGGCCAGAAGCCCAGCAAGGTTGGCCCAAAATAAATCTAATACTTTACTAGTTTCCAATGACTATCAAGTTTCTTCTTAAAATCTTCTACTCACTTCGAATACACCACATAATCTGGTAAAGCATTCCACTCATTGAAAACTCTATTGTAAAAATAATGTTTTCTTACCTCCCTTCTAAAGCACGATTTATTCATTTTTTGATCATGTCCTCTGGTCCGGCTATTTAAGGTAAAACCTAAGCCCTCCATGTCTCCCTGTTTGATGAACTTGAATAACTGTTTTAAATCACACCTAGCTCTCCTGTTTTCCAGGGAATACATGTTTAAAGCTCTTAATCTGTTATCAAAATCAATACCAGATAGACCCTTAATCATTTTTTCAAGCAACTCTATATCTTTTCTGAGGAAGGGAGACCAAAACTAAACAGCATATTCCAGATGTGGCCTTACCAATCCCTTATACAATGACAAAATAATTTCCTTAGATTTAAAAGTGATACTTTTTTTTAATATATCCCAACATTCGGTTGGCTTTCTTACTTGCTTCAACACACAGAGAGCTCTATTCACTCAGCTTGCCGATTTTACAACCAATGAAAACAGTACACTCTACAGTGTTTAAAAAGATTTTGAAAATTATTTTCTGACTTGCAGCATGCTACTGAGCACTCTGCTTTAGTTACCTTTAGTAGTAAATTGGGCGAGCAACACCACTGATAAAAATATAAAATAAAATGTAAATTTCTCAAATAAAAAAGTTGGTAACAAAACAAATTAATGTATTAAATATCTTCGTTTGAAATGAGTGAAAGTATAGTTTAAACCCGAAACCTAAAAAACTAACTAGAAATAATATGTCTTTCAATCAAGGAGTAAATTTATTGTAATAATTTATAAAGAAAATGCACGCAAAATTGCCTCCAATTTAACAACTATGGTAAATATGAACTTCTTTCAAAAACTAGTATCTGACTCGACCTAGAGCAACAAAAACGCTTGTAAATTTAGAAAAATGGAAATAATATCCCGTTTTGTCTAACTCCACCTGCCCCCCCCTTCTTCTGCAAATTCTAGATCATGACCATCACAATTTTTAATTATTATTACTCAGGGGCCATTCAGGCAGAGATATACAATTTCGTACTGTTTTAGAATATGGGACATGAAATAACAGACTTTTTTTTACCTAGGACAAGGGCTACTTAGTCTGCCGCTTAAAACCCAATGAAAACACTCTTCATTGTTTGAAGGATAATTTGTTTTAATTTCTTACAGCATGCTACTAAGCAAGCTGTTACAATTAACTGAAACAAAAGAACTTAACAAAGAAAGTCGGTAAATTTTTTATTAAATTGTTAACTTCTTAAATAAAAAAATTGGTGACAAACTAAATTAGTCAAAAACATATTTGGATGAGTGGAGTAAAATTATAATTTAAATTCCAAACCTGAAAATTAATCATCAATAAAATGTCTATCAATTGAGGATTATAAATTTAAAATTTAAATTTTTAAGGAAACCCGACATATAAACGTGCCTCCTAATTAGAAACTATGGTAAATGTGAACTTTTATCAAGAACTAGTATCTCATTCAATCTAGATAACAAAACCATTGTAAATTCAGGCAATTTTTCAGCAGTTATGAAATTCGTAATAATACAAAAATAAAGCACACGTTGAAGGAAATTTAAGCTCTCTAAAATGATGCTTTAGATCTACGGTACTTCCGAACCCTCTTAACCATTTAGGAGCCAATTTTGAACACCATCAAGACCGGGAAAATAAATGTGTGAAACGAATCATCGTGAATTAATGAGTAAAATGTAAAATTTTGAATGTTAGTAATTCATTTTATTTCTAATGCTAATTTGAAATAGTTAATGAAAAATTGCATTTAAGCAATTAGTTGCATTTTCCAAATTATTTGCATTTACAAATTATTTGCATTTTACAAATATTTGCATTTTCCAAATTATTTGCATTTTACAAAATATTTGCATTTTACAAATTATTTGCATTTTACAAATTATTTGCATTTTACAAATTATTTGCATTTTACAAATTATTTGCATTTTACAAATTATTTGCATTTTACAAATTAATAAAGCTCATTATTAAAGCCACATTATTGAAGTTTCTTTGGTATCAAGTATTGCTTTAGTAATCTGGCAATATAAATGATTGATTGTTTACTTTTTCAAAATACGTCTGTTTGCAGAATCGAAATTTCCTAACACATTTCTGAGAAATGTAAATTTTGCTTCACAAACCTAAGTGAAACCCAGATGGATAAAGAAGGTATGTTGCTTGTTTACTATGAAACAGGCACAGGTTGAGTGAAATTTTGGCGACACATTGTTAAAGATCTCGCTTCAACTTGCTACTTAACTTAAAATAGATTGGAAGAAAAAAATATTACAGAAGGAGAATATGGGTTCACTTTAAGCAAACTCTCATTGTCTAAGCAGTGCAGTTTACTACATTCAAATAAAATAACATTAGTAAAATATTAGTTCGAAAGGGACCACTAAAAAGGTTCACTACAAGCGAGGGTTCATTATATCCCAGGTTCATTATAGCGGGGTTCGACTTGTATTTTCTCATCTAATAAGCAATTGATACAATTATGTCTTCATATCACAAAAACAAAACACCACATTATTGTCGAAACTACAAGACACTTTCGCATCCAACACTACCTCACTTTACAGAACCTTAAAAACATCCTTCAATACAGACCAATACTTCCGAAATACAGATACCATAGGAAAACAATACAATTCGGCCAATAACATTGTACAAGTGAGGGATGTCCACCGAATACAGATGATGTATAAAGGGCACTTAAAAGGGGAGGCATTGTCCGCGCGGAGAGGACAGGCCGTATCGTATTTCACGTCTATAAAGGACGTAATTAATAGCGAGGGCATTAGTTGCATGACGGCAATAAAACGAGGATTGGGATCGGGGAGGTTGGGTTGGGGTGTATTGGGTTGGGATAGTTATTTTATGCTTTTGTTAATATTTTTAACCTTTTGTGGGTAAGTCACGCCCTCAGAATAAAAAATTGTGTTGAATTTCAATGCAAAACATTTTGTGTGTCATAGTTGTTACGAGTTGTGTTGAAAGAATTCTTAAGGGTGAATGGGCGCGCTGGACCACGGGTATCCAAAATCAAGTGCCTCGCTGTTAATCCAATGGCGAAAAAAGTATTTTCTCTGCCACATTTCTCCGGCTGTACTGAATATTTTTACAAACGGTTCTTTTTAAATAATAAATGTAGATAACTTACAGGTCTCTATCTTCCCACTTTTTGTAATTGCTTCGAATATTTTGTGTAAAATTATTTATTGAAAATTAAAAAAAAATTCGAACCAATTTCAAAAGGTGGGAAGGTCGGGACCTGTAAGTCAGCTACATTTATCACATTAAAAAATCCGCTTGTAAAAATATTCAATACAGCCGGAGAAATGGGGCAGAGAAAATATTTTTTTCGCCATTGGATTAACACAGAGGCACTTGAGTTTGGAGACCCGCGGTCCAGTGCGCCCATTCCCCCTCAATTTGTTATGTGACCAAATAATAGTGCATGGTTTACACAAAAACTGTGTTGAAGGTGCAGGTCACCTGCATTCTGCTGAAATGCAGTTAGGCATGTAGTTGGTATTGGTCCGGTGAACCAAAGTTTATATCATAGTAATGGTATAGTTTGGAACCAAAAAATAGTTTTTGGTGAACCCAATATTCGGCCTATACGGTGCTGTAATTTCCAAAAACATGTGATCCAGTTTAAATTTCCAGCTTAGCGGAAGAGATGAACGCTGACTCCAAAGTCATGGCGTCTGAGCATGTGCAAGCTAAGCCAATGCAGCAAAGTTCTGTAAAACTGTGTTTACAGCACCAAATATAATCAGATACAGCATAATTCACTCATACGGAAAATCTAGATGTTTGTATTTTTTCAGATTTTGTTTCGCAGTGTACGTTATAAAGAGTCCACCAACTCTTTATAACGTACAATCAAGCCAACTCTAGTCTATGCTGCGGGAAGTCTGTAGGCAGGGGAACGGCAGTAACCACTATAATGAATTTGACAATTTATGCGCTGA
The DNA here is from genome assembly GCA_019343175.1 of Oedothorax gibbosus. Classification (NCBI taxonomy): domain Eukaryota; kingdom Metazoa; phylum Arthropoda; class Arachnida; order Araneae; family Linyphiidae; genus Oedothorax; species Oedothorax gibbosus. The sequence continues at coordinate 13,736,714 of CM033275.1, read as the reverse complement.
AATAATCAGTCTTTCAGTATAATTTCTTATAGGTTAGAGTTAATAACATCGGTCTAAAGTCATTAGTCTAGATACTTTAGTTTACCTGCCCACGGCAGTATATTTTATAGAATAGAATATATATCTGGTTGGTTGGTTGGTAGACATATATATTCAGGTTTGTGTGCTTGGTCAGCGACCCGCTTATAAACCTTCGTCAAGTAAGACAGACACAACAGACAACACACACACATAAGTGGATCCATCTAATTTTTAGAGACAGAGGCCAACTAGAGGATCCCCAGAATTGGCTTGTCACCCCCAGAGGTATTGATTTGGTATGGGAACTTAGAGGACTTTCGGACCCAACAGATTTAACGAGCACGTACTCCGCATATACTTGGTAGGTCTTCAGTGGTACCGGGACTCGATCGCAGGACCTTCCGATCCCGAGACCGAGACGCTGACCACTAGGCTCACTAGAGAATATATATCTATTATATTACTTCAAGGGGGGCTGGGGAGCCCAGACGGTTCGGCATTCGCCTAGCATGCAGAAGGTCCCAGGTTCGGGTCCGACAACGCCAAAATAACTGCCGACCCATAAACGGCCCGTGCAGTCAAAAATGTCCGACGAGTAATACCCCGTACTTCGGGAGTGCACGTTAAATATCCTTCAAAGTCCTAACGCGGCGTACGATGTCGCCCTTAACGGTCGCGTTGGGTGCCTACTCAGGTGTCGGCTCGTCACTTGACTGTGGTTCTAAAATATGACGCCCGTCGCAAATAGCCCTCGTGTAGCTCTAGTGCGACGATAATTCAAACTAACCTAACCTATTACTTCAAGCTTGTCTATTTTTATCTAAGTCACAAAGTGAATGCATACATGGGGTCACAGATATAAGAACTAAGACAATCTTGCCAAAGTTGGGCTTGAGCATTGGTTTACGTAGATAAGAACTTTGGCAATCGTACCATCTTGCCAAAATAAGTCCGTGGGTTTAGCTAAGCTTTACTTTTGCTGTGTAAGAGCTAGTAATTTATATTGCTTTGTAGGGATGGTCAGTCAAATTGACCTAATGCATTAATTGTAAAAACCCTATTTCTAAAAGGTATTTCTTTATTATTTAAGCCATTTTTCTACAGGCATTAAAAACCGCAATAACACTGAAATGAAATAAGTTTGACGAAGATATATTATCTGGTGTTAAATAATATTTTTTTAAAAGTTTTAAAGTAACCAGTACTGTCCACAGATGACTTGTCGATTTTAGAAATTAAGAATTAAGTAACATACGATATTTTTTTAAGATGATGCTTTTTTTGTATTATGATTTTGCAGAGATTCGAGGGAGAGAGCAAGTTTATTCATTATCTAGGCGACTCTTGACAACATTTTGCTCTAATTCTATCTATTATAAAGAAAACTGTTTTCTAAACGTGAACTATATTTTCTGAATTCCAGTTCTTGTCCTCTTGTTCGACTATTGATATTCAATATTAAGAGGACCTGAATTTCCGAAAATGAATCTAACGCGTCCAATGCTAGCATATAAAAAAACTAGATCCATTATTTTACTACTAGTAGTCATATTTTTTATCCTATTTTTTGGAACTTGTCGCTATACATAGGTGTTTATAAAACCCACCTTTGTGCTTCTGTAAACTATCTCTAGGTTAATTCTATTTTTTATAAGCTTACAGGTAAAACAATGGTTTACAGTGAATCTATTAGTTGACTAGACACAAACGTAAATACTTCATTGAGCATTATATTTGTCTTGTTCCCATGGGTGCCCAGTTTAAGATCTTTTTTATTTCTCTATAATCCCTTCTTTATATATGTCTTAGTCACGAAAGGCGTTGATATTTTATACCATATAAGAATTTTTCTCTATCCATTAACGGCGGCTATAGAATATCATTACCACCATCATTTCCGACAAAAAAGTTAAGTTTAGATTTTTTTTAATTCGTTTTTCATGTAAATTAATCTGTCCTGTGTAAATTGGGCAATACAAAAACATTTATTTGTCTAATTTTTTTGGTTATTTAGATAAACCCAAGCAACAAGTTAAATTTCACATGACAACGTCATTAGTATTTAAATGACTTTCAACTATACTTCCCATACTTCCACTCCAGGGATATAACATGTGCAATGGTATGGATCTGCACTGTAAAAATAACCTATAACTTTTGATCGCAGTGTGATAGTAAAGGTGTTGAAATCACACTGTGCTATTAATTTACATCTCTTGTAAAATTTATTGTGTGTTACTAGCAAAAAACTTTCCTTCACTAGCAGTGCTTGGATACAATCATCTCCGACGTTTGAATGCTAATGGAATAAGTTGTTCATTTGACTCTCTCTCTCTCTGTTCAACTTAAACCACGGCCTATTCAACTACTAAGGCCGAAGAAGCTTTCTCAAACAAGCTCGGGGACGGAAATTTTGACGTCATAGTTCCGAGTGACTTTGTTGCGAAGATGAAGACAACCTGTCTCGAAACCTGTTCGGAACCACTCGTTCACGGCTGATTACATTTTTAGTGTTCCGAATGTGTCCGAACTAATTTTTCGATTTTCAGCACTGGAAACAATGACGTCAAAATGTCCGTCTACACTCATGTTTGGGAGAGCTTCTCTGGCTTTAATATTGAAGTTGCCCGTGCTTAAACACATAAATTTTCTTTTTAAAAAAACATTACAACAGTGTTGTGTAAAAGTTAATCTCAACATATGGTGCAATTTTACATTATTTTGTACAGTTTGCGCTGAAACACATACCTGAAAATCCATGTATCATACAGGGTGTCCGTAAAAGAATATCCGAGTTTCAAATTGTAATTGTCGTTCTCCTGACATCACGCCTTGTGATTTCTTTCTTTGGGGACTTCGTAAAAGATCGGGTCTACGTTCCACCCCTACCCCACGATTTACCAACCTTGAAAGGTAGAATCGCACAGGCTGTTGCTTCCATCACTCCGGACTTGCTGCAGACAGTATGGGGAGAATTACATTTTCGTTTGGATGTGTGCCGTATCACTAAAGGCGCACACATTGAGCACTTATAGGAAAAACTAGGTTAGTTTTCCTTCAATGTCATGTATGATTTGTTATAATTAGTATAAAATAAACTCTTGTAATATACCATTAAAACTCGGACATTCTTTTACGGACACCCTGTATTTGTAGGTCTTCTCACACCAGAAGAGCATGACAAAACTAACCCACCAATATTGCTTCAACACCGCCCATTCCAACAAGAGTTCGCAGAGTTATAGATCGGACATACCATGTCATTGGGTTTAGATTAAAGCTGTCATATACGGCTTCGCAATTAAGGCTACCGGTCGTAAGTTGCTGCATTTGTTGCTGCGATGGACATAAAGACATTGGGACAGGAATTGGGTTTTTTGGTTGATGGAATTGATTTAGTTGATTTAGATGCGAGATTTGGTTGGGGGGGTCATCGTATGGGTTTATGATTGTGGATAGGTTGTCTTGATGTAGTTTGGGAAGGTATTGGTTGTGTTGTATGATGTTGGGTCATATGGGGGTTTATGGATCAATGTATCGGATATAGTTTAGTTGTATGTTGTGGGTATGATTCATTCTATGAGATGTTGCTGCTTTCTGATACATTGTATCTAAATATTGATATTTTTTGGTTATTGTGTACTTTTTATTGTTGTTCTTAATGATATGTAAAATGATCAAATGTTTTATGTCAGAAGGGTGTACTTATGTACTTACACCAATTGTTCTCGCATGTTGCCCAGTGTATTTTGAAATCATCATTGAGAATAGTTAGATTCCAAAATTAACTAATAATTAAAAAGAAAACTCCATGCCTTTCGCAATGAATGACATATTTATGCTTTTAATTCATAACTTCATATCCCAACAACTTTTCTTGTTTCCATAACTATTCTGAGTACATTTTGTAAATGTGTATAAGCTTGTATAGGGCTAGTACAATAAATTCTTATGTGCACAATCCTAAAGTGAAAATTATAAATTTCAAAACAAGACTAGATTAATAATTTCTAATTACTAAAAATTATGCAATCGATTTGAAAACGATATCAAACGCTGCATTGCAAAATAACTGTTGCACTAATGCATGGTAAGACATTTAAAACGCTTTTATGAATCTACTATTATTTTAGAAATAATTCAACTTTGAGATATTTTTGACCGATTTATGAGTTCTAAAGGCCCTAATACCCTTTAAATTTGTGTAAGACAATCCAATGCCGGCCGTACTGAAACACAATCCTCTTCAGCACAACACACATCGCAAAACTCTCCTAGGATTCCAATCCGACATACCCCCTGAATCCATGATATAACACCCAAAACATAATAAAATCCACTTATATTTTACTCTCTCGCGTTCTGAAATGGAAACCCTTAAGCCTAACAAATGCCCCGTTCTTTTTACCCGCTGAAACATTCCTTTTCAAGATGATTCGTTAAAGGGTCAAGTTTTAAGGAATATTTCCAGACACGCTTTTTCCTTCGCTAAAATGTTGAGAGGAATGACTTTAAAGGGAAATTTCCTAAAGGACTTGACCATTTTTAAATATAACAAATGCCCCCGGTTTTTTTACCCTCTGAAACATTCCTTTTTTAGGATTAGACCACTAAAAAGTCAAGTCTTAAGAAATGTTTCCACACACCCTTTTTAATGCGCTTAAATGTTGAAAGGAAGAACCTTAGAGGAAAATTCTCCAATATACATGACCATTTAGTACAATCATTTATTAGTTCTATACAACAAAAGGGAAAATGTTACAAAAAAAACCCTTTTTAGATTATTTCACAATTTCCTGTTGGGTCCTTCACAATTGCTGGCCCCGGTATGGTCCTTCTTCCGTGGCACTTGTTATGGGGGATGCTTGGGGACACAATAGATCGTAATGGGACATGTGAAGTAATGAAACGTTTTGTTAATATGTACTTGTTGCTTTTGAAAAGCATATCAGTATACACCACATTGGACTATCTAATTTGTTTTTTTATGGTTATAACAATTTCAGAAATTAGGGTGCTGTGGTATAATTCTTTATTTTGTTTAACATTTGTTTATAAGAATCTTAAGAATTGTCTAAAGATATATATTTTTTAAAATTAAATTTGAGTTAATGAAATATATCGAGGCGTTTTACCTAGTGATCTCTTCCCAATGGGTTGTTTCACGTGGTGGGTGGCAACTTAAAACAACGATTTGTTTTCATTTGTTGTCTGGAATTACTTAAGTTTTGGTATTCCAAAATGAGTTTTCTAAGAATATTTTACAGATTAAATTTTTTAAATGCAAACTTCTAGCTGTGCCGTTGGTTGTTCAAAATATTTAATAAAGGAAGCTTCCATAGAAAGAAAAATTATTTTCATCTATATTGATCATTTTGTTAGTGAAACCGAAGCAACCGATGAAATCGTAGTACCGATACAAATGAAAACAAGAGCGTTACATCACTTGAAACATTGTCATTACAACAATGTCCAAGACAATTCAAATTAACTATTATTTATTTTTTGCAAATGTATCGCTAAATGCATAAAGTGGTCAAGTCCGAAAAAATTCTCAATACGCTTACCTTTTACTTAAACAAGTAGGTTTGTAACAGAATCTGTCACTTAACCGGCTTTCAAACAACAGTTGTGTTTAACAGGTAAAAAGGCGACAAACACAGCATTGATATTCTATATTAAACATTTACATGCTAAATTTGGCTGGTTTCATTTATTTTATTTCGAAAATTCAATAATTATTACTTATCGTTTGCAAAAATTAATTTATATTTCAAAGAATAAATATGTAATATTACTCGCTTTTAAATAGAATTAAAACATTTCATATCAACGTACAAAGAATCTCGTAGTGAATTATATTTGACGTCATTTCAAACTGATCGATGTCACAAAAATAAATTTATTTTGTTTATTGTCTAAAAGAATGAAAGTTTCTCGAGCGATTGTTACGAATGGCAATGGTGATTAAATTGTAATAAAAATGGCTTCTTATGCTTTTTAAATGAGCATTAAATTTTGCAGTTTTTTAAATAATTGAAGTACTTCGAATTCGAATTCTTTTCTGAAATTTTCAATGTATTCTAATTTCGATGCGCTGAATTTTTTGACGTATCACACTTGTCCGTAGCATTTGTAGGTTGGGCTATGAAAGTGGGCGACATACGGACAGACGGACTGAACGATTATAATACCTTCCACTTTTTACGTTATAAACGTAGCGTGGAAGCTAAAAAGTAAATATAAATTGAAAATAAAGTGATATGCATTTTTACAAAGAAATTCTTTTTTAAGTAAAAAATGCATATTTCCATGTACCAGTATGTTTTAAATATCGAGACTCTAAACATTTACAAAATTGTATATAAAATTTTAAAATTATATTCGTTTGATAAAAAAAAAATCGAAGAGTTTCTTCAAATAATTTAAGTGGTTGACGAAACTTAACCACAATCATGTCAGAATAACTCAGTAAAAAAATTTCAGCTTGTGTGAAAGTATTTTTTCCTTGCGTAAACAATTTTTTTATCACATATGACTAGAGTAATAAGCACAAGAAAGAATTGAAGGAGAGATATCTTGCTTTTCGTTATTGATAAATGTTAAAAATATTGTCGAATTATGTCAGCAATTTATTCTCATTATAATTTAATGAAATCAGTTGGTATTTTTTTTCTCGACATGTTTTACTTTGCTACTATTACAATTTTCAAGTCTGGGAAGACAATTCTTCCTGGTAAAGCAATACCTCGAAAAATCTTAGTATTTCGAAAATAATTCATTAGCAATAGAACTGACTGTCATCTTAAGTAACAAGAACAACTAATAACTGTTTCACGAAAAATAACAACCCACGTCTCATTTTAAGGAGGTAACGGACAACATTGAAACAGTGTTTCCGTTCTATGGCTCTATTTCAGAATGACATTTTTTTTTATCTACCAGCAAAATATATTTCCTTCGTTCCTCATAGTCTTCTGAAGGATGAAGAGAATATAAAAAGTGGTAGAAAGGATTTCGTATTATATGTCAGATTCTTCAGAAATCTCTTTAAAAGATAACAATGGGTAAGCTAAAATCATTGATATACATTAATAGGGTTCGATCTGAAAGGTTTCTATGGAAGGTATTTTTTCCCCTTTAAGTCTTCAAATTCTGGTGTTTCAGGTTACTTCAGAGATGTATTTTTATTTCCAATCATAATTTTTAATATAGGTGTTTTAAATTAAGTAGAATATGTGAATCCCAAAATGAATTGATATGGAGAAAAATATGCAGGGAATTACAAATATATAGTATATCAAATACTAATACACAAACCACTAGTGCCTCAAAAAAACAGTATTACCATTATAGAACAAATCTTAAAATCCAGTAATCATTATTATTGGGCAAAAAAACTTGTTTGTCATCTTAAAATGATAAAATCTATTTTAAAATAAATCTCTTTTCCCAATTATCGTAGCTAAGTTAATTAAAGATTTCAATGATATCAGACATAATTTTCGCAGATATCATAACATCATTAGCTTTGCTTAGGCATGCGTGAAAAATACTGATACAAAATGCAATACCCTGTATCTTAGTCTTCATAGTGGAGGACCTTCTATATGTACTTTTATATATATTTGATAAATGTGTGAAACAAACCTGTATATAAACTGTATAGTAATTAACAATAGGCAAAATTGAACATTCTCTTCAATGTTGAATACTATAATACTTACAAAACTACTAAATACGTTTCAAACCAAAACGAAACAGCACATTTGTGTTGAATATTGGTTAGAAGAATTTTTAGCTATATAATTGTAGGAGAAACTAAAATAAATATAAGTTAAAAAACATTGTAGGCAATAAACATGTATGTAAACATGTATATTAAAAGATGACATAATTGAACACGCGCTACTATGTTAAATAACATAATACATACTTCCAAATCTATTTAATCCTTTACAAACCATACAAACACAAACCTGTGTTAAATAAAGTTTCGAAATTTTTTTCATTAAGTAATTACTTTTTGCTGGGTAACTCATGTTAAAATAATCAATTTCGTAAACGGCATTTTTAGCGTACTTCTTAATTTTTAACACTATACGCTATTTTTTCATTAATTAAGGGGATACGGTACCCAAAACATTATTTCTAGAAATAATAACATTAACTTGTAAATTATTGTGGTTTTATATAACGTTCACTCTAAATAAACATTTTCTAGCAATAAAAACAAATATATACAATTAGTTTTTCATTTTAAAAAATGTCAAAATTTTGAACTTTTTTAAAACGCTACTCCTCTTTCAATTTTGAGAATAATTCCACCAAACTTTTATAGTTTGCTTTTAGAACTATTTGTTCAAGAACTATGCATCAATTTTAAAATGTGAGTTACAGTTAAAAAGTAACATGCATTTGTACTGAAAATTACAAATTATTGAATTCAACATTTAAAAAAAAAACTAGACATAGTAGACATTATTCCATGCACAATTTTTTGCACTATTTATATAAGTACACAGGTTAAAAATTTCAAAATTCTAACCTAATTAGCAAAAAAGCCTTAGGGATTTATTAAACACAAGGATTGAAAAGCGCGAAACAGAGAAAACAGGTTGAAAGCAGACGAAATACGTATTCAAACTCATAGGAATGACTCCATAAAATATTTAATAACTTTTTGTCTACAAAAGATATCATTATGAATATTGTGAATAATAAGAAGGTAAAAACTAAAAAATCGATATTTTGACCAATTTTTGGGTACCGTATCCCCTTAAACGTTAACTCTAACTGTATGCACTTGTAATGCCTTTGATTAATATCATTTTCGCAAATACTTGAAGAGAATCTGAGTTTTGTTTGTCCTTACAAAATCATTTGTTTTAAAGAAGTTTCGATGGTTTTAAAATCCGAAGCGAATTTGATTTGAGGTTCCCATGTTTTTGGGCAAAAGACAAGTGTCATTATTGCATTTTCCATAATCAGATCCCTTAGAAGATGCTACGTAATATCTTTGTGAAGCTCTGAATAGTTTGATTGGAATTAATGGTTTGAGCATTCATTTAATGATAGCTGTATGGATATTGATGATTTTTAATTATCAGTTCATTTTTAATAATAATAATAATAATATTTATTATGACACACAGCCTAACAGATTTTCATCCAATTATAAGACTGAGATAGGTACAAATTACAACCACGAGTTACCCGGGAATCGCACCCAGACACCAAGCTCTGCAGTCCAGAGCTATAACCGTTACACTACAGGGCGACAGACGTCCTTGTTAGACAGGGTTTTCTAACAAGGACGTCTTTCAAAATAGAAGCAGCAAACATCAGTTCTTCCAATTTTTTCATTTTTCGTTAATATTATATTTAGAAGAACATCTACAGTCTCAAAAATGATTCTTTCGTTATCCAAAATTTTACCGGCGACTTTTCTGCCGGAATATTTCCGCGAATTAAATCTATTTTGTTTGTTTTTATCTTAAGTCAAAATTAAGCAGTACTATTTATGATTAACTTAGTTTTAAAATTATTCACATCTATAATAATAAAAGAAAGAGTCTGTCTGTTTGTTTGTGGATCGCGAAAGACCTACTTATACTGCTCGAAAAAATTCGAAATTTTTAATATAGATTCCCTGTAATACCTACTTGTGCACCTGAGGCTTAGTTTTTTCATATTTGAATACGATTTTTTAATTAATATAATTATTTACAAAAATACGTCATCCACCTGAGGTTGAGAGACCGAAGCAGGGGCTTGACGTCATCCGTAGATAAACATGAAAATCCAGTAAGAAGAGCCGTTAAAAAATTAACACGAATTCGATTTCTACTTTTAATTTCCAATTTGAAAGAAACTTTAGCGCGAGCAAAAATTAAGTATAAACACGAAAAATCAAGAGGATTTAATTTGTAGATTGTTTTTTGACTAACATTATTTTATTTTATTTATTGATTGTAGAATGATTACAACATTTGGGTTGTTAAATTTTAAATAAATATTGCCAAAAGTCGCCAATGAACAGATCGACCATTTTATTATAGCTGTATCAAAAACAAATTACAGTTATTAAAGGTTAACCCGTGTGACGCCGGGTTTAGAAAGCTAGTAATTACATAAAAAAAAAACCGTATAAATGTTCTTTATAATAACATTTTCAAATTAACGATTTCCTGAACTAATAAACCGTGGCATTATAACGTGAATAAAACTATTTTTCAGGAAAGTTGAAGGGTGTAATATTTTGGCGACAGGTCGCATTTCATTATGTATTGCATTTCACAATTATAATTTTGCAGATATAAAATTACGAAAAAAAATTCTCGTTGAATGACTTTCAATACCACTATAATAAAAGAAATAAATTGCATGTACTTTTTCATTTCCAAAATTACTTTAATGAAAAAAGAAGGAAAAAAATCAATTATATCATATGACAATTCAAAAACTTTTCATACCAATTTCAAAGAAATACAAAACTTTTTACGATCTCCCGCCTAATCTTGCAATTAAATTTCATTCAATTATATCATATGACAATTCAAAAACTTTTCATACCAATTTCGAAAAAATACACAACTTTCTACGATCTCCCGCCTAATCTTGCAATTAAATTTCATTCAATTATAGAAAGAGCGACGACTTTCGCACAAACCCTCGCAAGAACCAAGCTCTTACAAAAATAATCGCCCTACAATGGCGCCCTATAATTAAATCCAATCTTCCAGCCATTCTTCAAAAATAAATTTAAATTATTGCGCTGCTTTTCAAATTGGAATAGTGGGATCTATCAAAGTGGTGCTGAAAAACTAATCAGAACGCGTTACCTTTTCTTTTGTAATGATAATGGATGTTTGGGTTATTGGGAAAGAACATGTGTATACTGATACTGTTTTTTTGAGACAGTTTTTTTCCACACCCTTGCTATCTTAAGTTTTTTAGAGGGGCCGGGGAGCCCAGTCGGTTAGGCACTCGCCTAGATGCGAAAGGTCCCAGGTTCGGGTCCGGGCATCGCCAAAATAACTGCCGACCTATAAACAGCCCGTGCAGCCCAAAAATTCGACGAATAATACCCCGTGTAAGGGAGTGCACGTTAAAATCCTTCAAAGTCCTAACGCTGCGTACGATCCCCCTTAACGGTTGCGTTGGGTGCCAATTCAGGTGTCGGCTCGTCCTTGACTGAGGTTCTAAAATACGACGCCCGTCGCCAATAGCCCTCGTGTAGCTCTATGCGACGATAATTCAAAACCGAACCTAACCTAAAGTTTTTTAGGGTTAGGTTAAATAATCGTCGCACTAGAGCTACACTAGGAATGTTGGCAAAGGAAATCGAAATTTAAAATGAATAGAATGAAAATCAAGCTACCGGCCGACAACCGAGTAGGCACCCAAAGCAATTTTTAAGGGCAACATCTTACGTGACGTCCTGACTTTGTAGCATATTTAACGTGCATTATCTTTACCACAGAGTATTATTCGTCTAACTTTTTAGCTACACAAGCCGTTTATAGATCGGCAGTTACATTAACAATGCCCGGGCCCAAACCTGGGTAATTTCGCATGCAAGGCGAACGCCTTAACCTACTGGGCTCCCCAGCTCCCCTTTTGAGACACCCTTGTTATCGAAAGTATTCTTTCTTACTGTTAAAATTTTTTCTCTTAGTTTCACCAAAAATAAGTAGAAATAAAGTAGAAAATATAAATACCTAGTAGCTGCAAATGCTGTGTGTGAAATGTTTAACAATATTTTCAGTATTCGGTTACTCAGATTTTTTTTCCCATAATCCTAAATTTTTTTCAACCGTATACCGAAAATATGGTGCATCTTCGGCTGTTGGAATGCAAGCACTAACTAATTACTCTTGAATCTTTGATGAATACAGAACAATTAAGGTATCCGACTACGTTTGACACTCATTTTTTAAAATAAATTTTAATACATATGTTTTATGTATTTTTATGTTCACCAACACAACTAATAATAAAAATAAGTGGCAATTTTTATTTTAAATAAATATATATTTGTAATTTAAAAATTTTTAGGTAAATTTTGATGTGTTCAAATTTATGATAGACTTTCAAACTAAAAAAAAATTTAAGATTCCTTTAAAACAACTATAAATAAATAAATAAATAAATCTCCATTTGATACCTATAGAATAGACTACAATCTAAGATATTTATCGCACCAATAAAAAGTTATGAGTTGTCGAAGTTAAAGATTTTTATGTACTTTTTTTCTACTATTTATGATCGTAAGTGTTATAATTTCTGTAATGATGCTTAAAATTACTAGTCTGTAGTCTATTCTCTAGAAAATAGTATAAAAATATGCATAAAAAAGTTCAAAACATTCGGTTATGTACTTTTGAGAAGCCTTGGTTTGCCAAGAAGAGAAATTTGTCAATTTCATTTTGCAGAAAATCAATTAGTAAACAAATTGTGTAGAAGAAACAGCTGCCGTTTGTTAATAAAACTTTCATAACTTCTGTTACATTTTATGCAGAGTCATTATCGAGACAGTTTTGGATTCTTACAAATCTCCGCTATAATGTAAAATAATGAAAAAAAACACATAATTTCTTCAAAAATGGTCATTTCAACGTACCTTAAACATTTTGATGACGGAGTTATGGGGCAATGAAACACTAAATAAATGATTACCTTATTTAGAAGGAAATCCATTAAGTAGTAATTATAATATTTTCCTTTTGAAATTTACCAGGGCTTGCTATAAATTCCCAATGCATTCAAATTTTCGCTCAAGCCGTAGGCTGCAACTATGGCTACCACCGACAGGGCGCGGCGTGGCGCCTAATAAGTTAATTTGAAGCCTGGCATTGACAAAATAAATCTAAAAAATAATCGGTAGGATTTCCTTTTAACTGTTATCACTGAGATAAAGATCATATTTTATAGATTGTTTGTATAAATTTATGACAATAATCGACATAATAACAAAATATATATGTTATCGTGCATTTGAAACAGGAAGTTAAATTGTAAAAAATATACATTTTCGAAAATCATATTAAAGTAATAGGCTGAAGTGTAAACTTGCTTTCACTACATGATGTTAAAATTTCGCTTTTTAACTGAAAATGTAACTTCTTTAAATTTTATAAGTTATATTTTTGTTGTTGTGATAATTATAAATGACTCCCCTGTTCTTTATGACTTAAAATTTAGTAAAATTTAAAAAATATAAATTTTTAAAATAGTGTGTGTTGCTGGAAAATCAGAAGACTGGTTTACAAGTCTGTACACGGCCAACTTCAATAACAAGGCCAAAGAAGCTCTCCCAAACATGAGCGTAGACGGAAATTTTGACGTCACTGTTCCCAGTGCCGAAGATCGAGAAACCAGTTCGGACGCATTCGGAACCCTAAAATTGTGGTCAGCCGTGAACGAGTGGTTCCGAACAGGTTTCGAGACAGGTTGTCTTCATCTTCGGAACATAACGTCACTCGGAACTATGACGTCAAAATTTCCGTCCCCGAGCTTGTTTAGGAAAGCTTCTTCGGCCTTAGTAGTTGAGTAGGCCGTGGTCTGTACCTCTGGAAGGATTAACAACCTGCCCTAAACACCTAAAAAAAAACTAATACCAAACATCATTACAATATTTTCTTCATCACCCTTTTGTACCAGAAACACAGTCCCAACTCCTCAAAAGAGAAGAACCCTCAATACCAAATTAATTTCCCATTGCCACCCAGGGTTGGAAAATTGAATTTGCATTCCAATGGACTCCCCCATTGAAAGAGACTCTCTCAAAGTTGTACCCTGGCAATTATTGCGTCTGTCGGTGGCATAATAATTAGCCTCCTTTAGCCAGGCATTGTACTCGAGAATTTATTTATCTTATTTGGTAATGAAATCGGTGGGAAGAAGATTTGTTTCAAAATTTTGGGGTTTTAAAGTAAGGGACTGAATATTTTTGTGTTTTTGTGTGGAATATAAATATTATGAATTCTGGAGTTTTTAGGTTTCAAAAAGACAATAGTGTGCTATAATTCGATATACTTACGGTAGGAGCCAAGTGATATAATTCGATATACTTATATAGCTATAATGTAGGTTTTAGAAACAACCCTTTTAAAAATGTAAACCATTTCCTTCTTTTTGTCGACCTTATAACTTGACCGTGGTTCTAGATTACGAGACGTAATTGGCTGTGTTAAAGCTCTTTTTGAGGCTAGAAAAAACAGTTGGAGCCTAACCTAACTTGGTTTGGTTCAACCTAACCCAACTTGTAAAAAAAAATTCTAGTAAACTTTATAGAAGTTAGACACCAGTTCAAGAATAACGTTTTAAATTCCAATGATATAATAACTTTACAGAGAATACAACATATGCACATGTATAAACCCACAAACAAATCACTAAATTTTTCAAACTGCAATGAGACATATGGTAAAGTTTACGTGATGCTTCATGTCCTTTAATCTTCAGCCCAAGCAGAACAAACCGAATGTAAAATGACATGCGAGTGCAAGGATTCAGGTAAATTTATCACGCTCAATCACTTATCATATACTTTTTCCGACAGAGAATATATAATTTCCAGAATCGCTGAGTCAACACAAGAATCTATTATACTGCCGTGGGGAGGTAAACTGCAGTAACCAGCTTAATGACTTAGACCATTGTTGCAAAGACTCAAGTACTCTAGCCTATTGTAAAACATTGGGAAAGACTAATTATTTCAAAGCAAAACTGGTATTATCCATCGTCATGGTTACTCGAGTTTACCCGCCCACGGCAGTATACTGATTGAAATCAGAAAACTGTGATCTAACTAATTTATTCACTGATAAACAGAGGAATAAGCTATGTAAGAGTCAACAATTTTTAGAATACGCTCGAATTTCGGAACACTGATTAGAATAAACATTAAACACACGTGTCATTCTTTGTACGCGTGTTCTAATATATACCCATTGAGCCGCATGGGACACGCATTTGTTTGTAAACAAATGTTAATTAAACTTATCAACGTTGTAACACTTTGATAACTCCTATTAAGTATAACGTCTTGAATATGCATGGGTGGGGAGAGCGAAATACAAATAGACTCTTTAAACAACTTAATTTCATTTTTAATCCCATTCTTTTTGTGGTTAGAGTACGATGAATATGATGTCTGTTCGAAATGCAATGGAAATTTTTCTTAGCAACTGAAGCAGTAATCGCTTCCCCGGTACACCCTAACAGACACTTAACCTATTATTTGGCACAACGTTGCAACTTACATCTTAATAATGAATTAAAGCATTAAGCCCATGCGTTCATTCCCCATTTAAAGAGCGTAGTAGTTTAAGCAGTTTTGGGCATTGGAGTTAAGTGCACTCAGTAGTTGCTGTGGAGTCAACTATTGAGTTTGTAAAGGACCATCAGATCGACAAGAAGGACGGACACGACATACACACATACATGACAGATGCTGCCATCTATCGCCACCTCCACAATTTAGACATATCCCTGAAGAGGAGGGAAATAGTCTCCCGGGACCTGTACCCGTGGTAAACTGTGAAATGACCGACCACAGGACTTTCGGACCCAACAGATTTAACGAGCACGTACTCCGAATATACTCGGTGGGTCTCCAGAGGTGTCGAGACTCGATAGTGGAACCTTCCGATCCCGAGATCTTAACCACTAGGCTCCTCACTGCCCCAAACCGCATTTTTCTTATTATCAATGTGTAGTCACTTGGCTCCCCTAGACTCCTCATTTGTTCTATGTACAGTAGCACAAAATGTCATTTTTAGCCGACTCCCAAACCTTAAAATAATATATATTTGGTTAAAAAAAAGTATTTCGTGTGATTAGTTGATACCTCCTAGACGGCAAACCTAATCAAGGTAAGGAGCTCATAAGCCGATGTAAGGACCCTCACTGTCAAATATTGAATCAAATATCTGCAATGCATCTATATAAATCGCCACATTTAGTGCATAATTAATGTTTGTCAATAAATTTAGCCGATCTTTTACTTTAAATATTAGTGTGTGGCTACAGGTACGTAGTTTTTTTAATTCTGTTGCTGGTAAAGAATATGTTTTACTTGACATTTTTTTTAATGTATCTAATATATCACTCTAATTTATATTAAATTATAATATTAAGGTATTTCTTTAATAAATATCGGTTATTGTCTCAGTTCCTAAGGTACAAAGGCGCTTGATTGAATATTTTCCGTGAAATTTTTTAAACTGATCAGACTACTTTTAACTTCCTCCTCCACTCTTTTTACAACCATTGAAATTACAGTCATTTTCTGACTTTTCGGCCTGTGTGGTTGTGTGCTTCTGGCTAGGACTTTCTTTTAAATAATTTAAAATGATTTGTTTATTATTAAATATCGCTCGGCGTCCAATATATCCATGATTACTAGCTATATAACCCGAAGGGCCTAGCAATTAAAAAAATACATATACAGACTGTTAAAGTGATTAAATAAGAACGCCCAACTAAGAAAACCACACAGTTAAAAATGTCGGCGCATGATTGCACCGGAATCCTGGAACTTTCTAGCTGCCACCACTATTTTGAGCGTTAATTCACCAATTTTGCTTTGCATCAAAACTATGGCTTCACCACAAAATTGGTACATTCACGCTCAAAATAGTGGTGGGAGCTAGAAAGTTCCAGGATTCCGGTGATATCATGCGCCGACATTTTTAACAGTGCAACGTTCTCTTCGCTGGCTTTAAAAGTTGTGGTTCCGTCAGTTTTTGGAGTTGGCCGAGAAAACCCACCATATTAAAGAGGCGTCGAAAACACCAAGCGTCGACCATTCGAGATGAGAATCGCATATTTTGACAATCGATGTCGGTCATTCGATTAGGGTACTTGATAGTAGCGCTAAAATACCTTCCAATACGAATTAAATTATAGTTTGAACCCAAATATAACAAACGTATATACTTTTTTGCAAAATAAATCTTTAAATAATTCATAAAAATCATTTTCAAATTGCCTTTTTTTCAATGGTACGTCACGTGATCACAAACACTTCGATTTGGCTGACGTCACTAGTAGTATAAACAAACCGGTGTGATGTTTTTTTGTTTGTAATTAAACTGGTTTTAATCTAACTTACTACTAAAATAAGAATTATATAGATAATGGGTGGAGGTTTTACAGAAGCGGACAGTTCAAATTTGCTTAAAGTAGATTCCAAAATGGTGTTTCAAAGTTTGTTTATAGTCACTAGTGACATCATAGATACCACGTGACAACCACAAAGCGTTTTCGGAAGTGATTTTTCGTCCTAATTTTAAAATTCATTTTTCCCTCTTTTTATGGGGTATTTGAAAAAAAGAAAAAATACGGGTCTAATATTTTTGGCATAAGAATATTTTAAGCCAATAAATTTTTTTTAGTCAAGTACCCTATTGCCGAAGAAGTTTTCTATTCGAATTAGATGAGAATCAGGAACTGAAAATATTACCTTAGTGCTGTTGTTTTGGGTGTGTATCCTGGATTTGGTGACATCCTCACTTTTTTTCCACGCCAAGCATCTCCATCCATTCCCACCCCATGTCCCACTCTCTCCATTATGTATGTCACTTCCCTCAAAAACAGTAACACACATTGGGAACATTACAATAATTAGACCAGAGCGGCAAGATAAATAATTAATTTCACAGGGACCTGATTTCGGGGGCACGCGAAGGAAATGCAAATGCAACTGCTCATCGGTTCGAGGGAGTTTTAAAGTTTTAACGAAATTAACTTTCAACGCAGTACCCCACGGCTAATTACGACGCTTGTCATCAGATGTGAAACCGGGGAACTGTTTGCGTTGGCAGAGTCGGAGTGGTGTATGTTTATATCGGAGTCGGCCTACACTGTTAAAAATTAGGCACTTTGTTTCATCAAAAATATGGTTCCTAGTAGCTGCAACGGCTGTGTGGTGAAACATTAAACCATATTTTTGGTATTCGGTTGAACCATTTCTCAGGTTTTTGTTTCCAAATCCAGAAAAATGGTTCAACCAAACACCGAAAAAAATGTGAAACATTTCACCACACAGGCGTTGCAGCTACTAGGAACCAATATCATGGTGAAAGGAACCAATATCATGGTGAAACCAAGCACACAATTTTTAACAGTGTATGCTTTTGCAGGTTACTTCAGATTTTAGTTAGCTGGAGATATGTTCAAATACCTATTAAGGATACTCAGAACTCTAGAATAAATGAAAATATCGTTTTTTTTTGCTGTCTTAAAATAGAATTTAAAGACTCTAGTATGATTTTTCCAAATTAAAAAAAAAAGAAAAATAACAAATAAAACAAGTTTATTTTCTAAAAGAATTTTCCACCCAAAGTTAATTGTTTTAATTGTTTTCACTCAGTTTGCAATAGTTCGAAACATATCCAGGTACATGTTAACAATAATACAGGTTATTGTTTGTCATGCTCAAGGTTTTACCAGGTGGAAATTCCAAAAATAGACTATTTTCTGCTTAAAATTACCGAAATTAGCCGATTGTAAATTTCATAAAGCCACTTCCGATGAATCAGTACTTCCGGGGCGTCACTTTTGGCAATATTAACTAAATATGCAGAATGTTTTTCTTCTAAAGGGCAAGTAAATACACATTTATTTTCACAAAACGAACACAACCTAAAAAAATAATCGGTATAGAACATAAAATAAAACTCAGCGAGATTTTTTAAAAGATTTAAACCACCAAAACAGTTTTAAATAATGATTTAAGTTCCGATTTTTTAAAATCTGGCTTTATTGACAAAAATTAATTCATGGACAATACAATTACAAAAGTAAAAAAAAAAAGCAAAACGCTAATAGACTGGTCCTTATATAAATGCAAAACGGAATTTCAAAGCAAAGAAACTCCAAAAAAAAATTTAAGACACAAAACAATGCAGAAAATTCCTTACCGTCCCATATCCCGAAGTCAAAAAAATTAATCTTAGGAACAAGGCGAAATTAATATTTTAATATTTAAATTTTTTCCAAAATTAAGCAGAATCTTACTAACAAAACCTTATCTAGACACACTGGAAATAGAACATGACGAAATCCTTCACAATTCTGTTGGGTCCTACTTATACCATTATAACGCCAAAGACGCCAAAACGCCAACAAGCAAGCTTTTCATTCTACATATTGTGCTTAGCCTGACTTACTCATACATTAACACCTTATCACTCAAAAGCATGCTGTTTACTGGTTTGACAATGGCATAACTGTGTGATACTAGTTCGGTAGCAAATATCAATGGTTGATATGTTAATCACACATTCCAAAATTAAGCATGGATATGCTTCGTTTAAAAATAAAAAATGTTAGCTGTGGTAATTAGCGACCATGTTGATTATTGAGCAGTACACAGTAATAGGTTGCAAAGCTTTGATACGAAACTTTCGAAATAAATTAACAGGAGTATTTAGTCGCCATATACTAAATTAGCGCATTAGCATTATTGAAGCAGTTAGCTAGTAATAGAACATTAGCTTTGAAATCCTACCTATTCCTTAAATTGCCGGAAGATTAATAACTAAACTTTAGACCAGGAAAATCGGCCGCTCGGCGAATCAGCGTCTTATCTTCGCTTGGGTGTATGTTAGAATTCAGTCTAGCGATGCATCCCGACATAAACAGGCGTAGTGAGCGAAGCCACTGTTATATCTTCGAATAGGTAGAACATCGCCATTCGCACGTTTGGACGCTCGAATAACACACTGATTCGAGATTACGGACACTGAGATCAACGCTATTAATTGGTGCCGCGTCATGTGACAACTAGGGCCAATAAAAAGCAGGAATTCGGACGCGCAGCTCAGCGTCGATTTTGGGTTCTTACAAACCAGGGCTTACGTGCTCGAAACTCCTTTTATCCGCATATAATGGTTGGGTAGCCTTCACGCTCATGTGTCTACATCGTGACGTGACCGCGGCATTAACTTTCGAGACCCTTTACAAAATAATTTCGCATAGCTCTAGTGCTACGTTATTGCAATACAATATACGAATTGTTTAAGAAGGATGTCAGTCACGTGGAGCTAATGCAATAGTGTTAAAATCGCAACGTCTTCCGAAAGTTTTGCTTCGCCATGTAAGCATTTTTTCACCCGGTATGAGAATCGAAATAACAACAAAAATAAAATAAAATAAAATTAAAGGGAAAATAGCATTATTTTTTTTTAATTATAAATTGATAAATTTTAAAAATAGAGTCGCCCTCTTCAGAAAAATTTTTTGGTAATTAAATTTTAATATATTATTAATAAAATTAGCAGAGTATATTCCCCTTCATTTTTTTTTATTTTGTTGTTATAACGTTTATCGTATCTGGTGAAAAAAAATGCTTACATTGCAAAGCAATGCGTTCGCAGACGCTGCTATTTCAATACTAAGGCATTAGCTCGATGAAAGTAACCTTATAACATAATGTTTTAACGTTATTGAAATAGAGTAGCACTAGAATAAAACGAAAACAATTTGTAAGGACTCTCGAAAGTTTATGCCGCGGCTGACGATGTAGACACATATGCTAGGTGCTTACGCATTCTTAGTGCCTACATTGAATGCGGGTAAGGACTTATGAGCACGGAATATGTAATTTGCATCAGTTATGTTTGGACGGTGTAATTTTTTGGTTTTATTGGTTTTTCGTTTTCTTGAAATAAGAAATGCAAACAATAAAACCAAAATTACTTATTAAATAGCTAGAACGATGACAGTGCTTGAAAGGTTGCCCTTATACAGTATGATAACTTAATCAAGGCATAGAGACTATTGGCGTATCACCAAAGCCGTCTGTCCGAGTTTTTAATTTTAAGAGACGAACAAAACAGACAAAATTCTAGTTTGGTTGGTTGGTAGACATATATTTTCGAGCTTGTGTGCTTGGTCACAAAGACCCGCTTATAAACCTTTGTCATAAAGGACGGACACGACATACACACACATACAAGACAGATGCTGCCATCTATCGCCACCTCTAAAATTTAGACATGTCCCTGAAGGGGAGGGAAATAGTCTAAAGTGACCTGTACCCGTGGTAAACTGCGCAATGACCGACCACATGACTTTCGGACCCAACATATTTAACGAGCACGTACTCCGCATATACTCAGTAGGTCTTCAGTGGTACCGGGACTCGATCGCGGGACCTTCCGATTTCGAGACCGAGACGCTGACCACTTGGCTTCCTACGGCTCCAGACAAAATTCTAAAACTTTCGGTTAGAACTGCGTTAACCCAACCCAACCAGCTTCGAAAACGGGTATTTTCTTTATTTTACTTGAGACAAACTGGAACTGATTCCTGTTTATGAATTCGGGTGAGGAGGTTGCCCCACGCGGTTTATAATGGGGCTTGTGGCTTATTTTTAGGGGCCTTGTGTCACTTTGGGAATGGGTGTGGTCAAAGATGATTCCCTGGGCAGTTGACGTCGGGTGATGGTAGGCGCTGTTTTATTCATTGGGAGGTGGAATGCTAAAGTGAACGGAAGAGTCGACATTTTTGGTCACAGTAAGTTAGTGAGGATTGATATGGGTAGATTGGATCTACAAACTAAACTAGCAAAATAGTGATTAAAACGCAATACTTGCCTACACTACACTTAAAACATTACTTACCAGACCTGATAGTAGAAAATAATTAAATTGATTTAGTAATTCTTTTTAACATTTGTATCTTTATTTTTATATATAATGCGTCAATATTAAAAATATATATATAATATTGGTGGTTATATCCAATCAAAACTAGTTGATAAAAACAGAAACTTTTTTTCCAAATTCTCTTTTTTTATTTAAGGATATTCTACACTATTAAAAAAACAGTTATGTCAATTATCAGACCATAGGTTCATTTCCAATACTAACAAATCCATTAAAAAAACCAATGTGGTTTAGATTGTTGTCGTTTCAATTTGGTAGTTGAAAATTGGTTAAGGTTACGGGGAACATACCGAAGCTTCAAAATATCAAATTTTCATCACTAAGTTCACTAATTTTCAATCAATAAAAGGAATATTTACGAAATTTTTTATAAAATACGCACCTGAATATGGTGTTGGTATTAGAGTTCGCAAATTTGGTAGTTAATTTCAATATAACTTTTTTTCCAGCTTCATACGTAATTATTTTAAAACACCGATTTTTTAGCTTTTAAGTACACTTTCCAGCACAATTATTGTGTGTATCTAAAAATTTTTTTACAGAAATAAAAAAAGTCTATTCAACGCAATGAACATCAAGTTTGACGATAAAACATTCATAATTTTAAGTTATTAACATAAATAGAAATTTTGCGCATTTCTTAAATTAAAAAAATCGTTTTATTTTTGCTCACTTAATATTTTTTAGAATATTTTTGGTTCACTGTGTTAAATAGACATAAGTACGACAATACGACATCACAGAAAATTTCAACCCTTCTAGTAAAATAGAAAAAGAGAAAAGTGTACTTTAAGGCTAAAAATTGGTGTTTTGAAATAATGACATTTAAAGCTGGCAACAAAGTTATATTGAAATAAACTACCAAATTTGCAAACTCCAGCCCCATATTCAAATGTGCATCATAGAAGTTTTTCGTAAAGGCACGATTCAGTAACTAAAGTTGAAGTGAAAATTCGAGATTTTGAGTGGTCGTTTTGTTCCCTGTTACCTTAAAAAATAAGACTTCAACGAGTAAGTTCCGGCGTGGGTAATATGACGAAAACAATTTTTCTTTATAATCCACTTTGTCTAATTTCTAGAAACGTAGTTAATAGTTTTATAAAATGCATAAACGTTGAACGAAGTGTCTCGTACATATGTTGCTGAAAAATGTTAGCTTTTTTTTTAAGTTTCAATATTTTTAGACTATAACATCAACATGCTTACGGGTCAGCGGAACATTTTAAGCCATTTTAGCTCAAAAATGTGTTAGTTTGAACACTAAACTAAAAATTTGACTTTCGGGACATGGGGCGGTAAGGAATTTTCTACATTGTTTTCTGTCTTAATTTTTTTATAGTTTCTTTGCTTTGAAATTTCGTTTTGCAATTATATAAGGGCAAGTCCATTAGCATAATAAGAAAAAAATGAAAATAAATATTATTTTTTTCAAAAGCTATGCCCAAGGGACATAAATTTACCTCTCTGCCACAGAGTCGTTAAATAAAATTAAAATAAGAGGACTATTTTATTATATTAATGACAATACAACATATCTCACCACCCATACAAAATATATTCCCCCGTAACCAAAAATGGCTACCCTGTCTAGCTCACCCTATCACCATTTATTCAAATGACCAGTCGCTATTCCGCTCATGCTGTGACACTGTTTCTCTTTCACGTCACGCTTTCAGCACAGACGAATTAAAGCCTCGCCGAATAACGTGAAGATTTACTGTGTGTTGGGGCTATTACTACCAAGAGCGTCGATAAGAATCCAGCTGCAGCGTTAACTATTAATTACCCGCATTAACTATTCGTATTGTTTAAAATAGGTTAGCTAATGAAATCTTTAGGGATTTTTTTAAAGAAAGAATGGACTTGGTTAGGGTGATTATAAAGTTAATTGTTGGTTAATTATTCCGTTTCTGTGATGAATTAGGATTGCTAATTCAGCATTTGATATATTATTAAGTAAATTGAGTTTGTAATTTGTATTTGACTTAGGATCAACTAATGTAACGTAAAAAAATGGCAAAAAATTTTGTTAAATAAATTTTTTAAAAATGAATGAATGAGTGAATGAATATATCAATACATAAATACAAGGTTATATCTGCACACTTGAATCCTATATCATAGAATATCATATATCATATATCCTATATCATATATCATTTGAATCCTATATCAACAGTTTTAAAAGTTATTTGAGCAGTAATTTCTTTTAATGAATTAGGTTATAATACATTACTTAATTTCCATATTAAATTCAACTGAAAGGTATTTTTTAAAATCTATAGTAATTTTACAATACAAATTAATGTGAGATTAAAAAAAGATAAACTTATTGGCATTCTTTGTTGCAGGTGTATTGATGTTAATTTGTTCAGTGAAACACAATTAACTAATTCGAGCGAGTGAATTTTTGAAGATATATGAATGAAATTTCGAAGAAAATTTTAATAATAAGTTAATACTTTTAACAAGTTCTACGCAAATACCAGGTATTTCTTAATAAATATTTTTTTGATAAACAATAATTCACTCAAATTTCACCCAAATCTTATTGAAATATTTTTTCTATGACATTTACAATCGGCCCCATTGGAAAATGTTCCCCCTTCTGCAAAATGTTCATTTGAAGTCCCTGGATGTTTGTTTTACCTAGTACCCAACCGAAGGATTAGGAGGAAACCTGTTTCTGTACATGTCGTTTTACCTTTGTAGTAGATTAGTAGTAGCAAAAGCAACATTCGCGTGCAGTCCTTGGACAAATTATTAGACGCACTGCAAGATTTTATGTAAAATATTAATTAACAGGTGATATTGTACCGTTTTATTATTTTAAATTGATTTGTTTTTTATTTTTATATTATCCAATCATTTACGGATTTATTTGACATAAATAAAACAGCATTAATTTAGAGAAGCATAAGTTTTAAAGAAAAGTGAAATTAATGTTAGTAAAAGTCAATATTTAGTTGAGCCACATTTAGCCGCTATTAAAGCTTTATTTGAGGATGATGATTCCACACACAATAATAATAATAATAATATATAAATAATTAATAATATAATAATAATATATAAATAATTAATAATATAATAATAATAATATATAAATAATTAATAATATATAAATAATTAATAATATATAAATAAATGTTGCCATATGTTAAAAATAAACACAAATATGTAGTCTACAACAATTCTTTTAAATAAAAATCAATAATATTGTAGTTTAAATATACCATTATTGCATGAAAACTCCTAAGAAACATAAAATTACTAAAAAAATACAGTGCGTCCAATAATTTGACCAGGGACTGTAACATTATTAAAGTTACTTCTTCCAACTTTTGTTAAAAAAAATAATGAAAATAAGTGAAAAAAATAAAACTATCAAATTTCTTTTTACTAAAATTCTGGTCTATAAAATGCATTTTGAAACAGTGAGAGTAAACTATTTTATATTTCACATAAATTATACAAATATATTTATTAGAGTTATCCAGAACCATCATCACACTAAAATATCATACACAGGATATTTAAGTCGATTTGGCACTTTGCGGATATTACCATAGATATCATAGTTAAAGTATTAGATTGGCAGATCACGTGACCTCCAATGCTAACGACGGGATGCGCAAGAAGAGCAGAATAAGAGGGCAATGGGGCCAGTGTTGCCACCAGTTTTAGGAGAAAAACTCTACGGATAAACGACCATTTAATTCCAAAATTACAAAAACATACCATAAAAATACTAGCAAAGTGTATCACGTTTTTTTTTTAAAGTCAATAAAAAATTCCAAAATGCAGCTAAAATTTTTATGGTCTTTTTTTGTAATTTTAGAATTAAATGGTATTACTTCGTAGTGTTTTTCTCCTAAAACTGGTGGCAACCCTGGCCCCATTGCCCTCTTATTATGGTCTCCATGCGCGTCCCGTCTTTAGCATTGAAGGTCACGTGATCTGCTAATCTAATACTTTAACTATGATATATATGGATACTACATTTTAATGCCTTTAACTTGCCGCCCCACTTGCGACTTGACAATTTAGTTTTAGTTATAAATATAAGTAGTTACGAATTGAGTCCATGATAATGCAATATTGTTTTTCTGCATTAGTAAATAAAAAACATTGTCATAAACAGGCAAAAAGTAAGTACTAGGTTAATTTTCCTAATATGCATAAGAAACGACCATATTTTAAAACCATATTTTTTTCTAGAAAACCAATACATCTGATATTTTTTTTAATGTAACTACCAATATTTTAATTTTGCAATAATTTTTATAAATTTTGTTTCGAACTATTAAGATGCTGTTCTAATGACTTCGGACTTTTTTAAATCTGCAATTTAGATATTACTAAATTGTGCATGAATAAAACTTAAGAATACTCCTAATGAGAAAGATATAATTTTGCGGTCCTAAAGTTTCCCGAAACATACACGAAAAAAATGCAACACTGTAGCAAGTCTCGTTGTGTAAAATATTTATTTTATGTATATTTTTATTGAAAATGAAAGAATTAAAAGTATTCCATGAGAAAATAATTCATTTATATTTTACAAAAGCTCAGGCTCTTTGGGCTTTTGTATTTGGCGAAATAATGAAAACGTTAAACCCTAATATGCAGCTCTAGTAAGTTAGGCTTTGAACATCCATTATAGTTGGGCCGTAGTGAGCCTAGTGGTCAGCGTCTCGGGATCGGAAGGTCCTGCGATCGAGTCCCGGTACCACTGAAGACCTACCGAGTATATGCGGAGTACGTGCTCGTTAAATCTGTTGGGTCCGAAAGTCCTCTAAGTTCCCATACCAAATCAATACCTCTGGGGTGACAAGCCAATTCTGGGGATCCTCTAGTTGGCCTCTGTCTCTAAAAATTAGATGGATCCACTTGTATGTGTGTGTTGTCTGATGTATCTGTCTTACTTGGCGAAGGTTTATAAGCGGGTCGCTGACCAAGCACACAAACCTGAATATATATGTCTACCAACCAACCAACCATCATAGTTATAATTCACGGAAATAGCTTAAATATGCATATTTGCAAACAACCTACAATAAAATCCTAGAATGGAGACTAAACGGAATTACGTTACTTGAAACATGTCAATTATTTTTCAAATAATGAATTTAGTTTCTGAAGGTATTGGCAACAGAATAAATTAAACGTTTTTAATTTTAATTATTTTCCTAAAAATTTTAAATAATTTCTTCTGCCGAATATGGCATCACGAAAAGACAAATAAGAATGAAAAAATATTCATTTTCTTTCGTTCCCAGCCTCGTAAAAAGATAAAGCAATATTTTATGTAAAACGAATGCACGTTAACGAGGTCCCACGTTCCAAAGCAATTGCCACAAAGTGCAAAGCTCCATTAGGAATCCAAACCAAACCCACTCTCACCTCACAGAAAATCCCACCCACTTTCCCAAATAAATCCCCTTAACACATCCAACATCATTTGCCAATCCTACGTTAAAATTACCAATTACCGCAAAGTGCGAGCAATTTCGGAAAGCGTCAATTACGACAATTAAAAACGACGGTTGTCGCCTGTGACATTTGTTGATTCGACCGCCGAACTGAATTCTGACGCGTTTGCCTGTGACACATCCACAGTCCACAGGGGTTTGAGAAATGAATAGCTTGACGCACGTAGATATGTGGTTTGTCTGGTTGGAAAGAGCTGTAACTGTAACACTCTACCAAAAATACATTTCCAAGTTGAAGATATGGGTAGTCAAGGGGCCGTAGGGAGCCTAGTGGTCAGCGTCTCGGTCTCGAAATCGGAAGGTCCCGCGATCGAGTCCCGGTACCACTGAAGACCTACCGAGTATATGCGGAGTACGTGCTCGTTAAATCTGTTGGGTCCGAAAGTCCTGTGGTCGGTCATTGAACAGTTTACCACGGGTACAGGTCCCTGGAGACTATTTCCCTCCCCTTCAGGAACATGTCTAAGTTGTGGACGTGGCGATAGATGGCAGCATATGTCTTGTATGTGTGTGTATGTCGTATCCGTCCTTCTTCACGAAGGTTTATAAGCGGGTCTTTGTGACCAAGCACACAAGCCTGAAAATATATGTCTACCAACCTACCACCAACCTATGGGTAGTCAAATATTCAATTGCATCACCTACAGAAAAATACTGGAAAAAATTGGGGGAACACATTATTTAAGAAGAAAAAAAAATTGATTCCGTACCAAAATATTGGTATTAAGTGAACAAACTGGAAGGCAGTTATATGTCTGACAAGCCAATTTAACAACCGTTAATTGTCGTGAACTAGATTTATGGAAGACAAACATGTAACGTCAAAAGAATTGGTAATCGGATAGTTTACATGTCTGGTATGAGAAGTTCTAATATTACTTGCAAAAATTAAGTAATTTTATTTTATTGTAAGGTGCAATTCTTTCTTCTTTCTTTTCCTATCCCCAAAATCCAGCGGAGCTAGACAAGGTCCATGAGCCAAAAAAACCCCAATAAAGTCCAGGACCATATCAGCGGACTTCCCAGGAGATCTTGATGGCTGAGCCCCAGGCACTCCAAGATGTGAGATGGTGAAGCCTGCTCAGAAGAGCACTTGGAGCATGTGTCAAATATTCTTGAACCACCCGAGAAGGTCATACTTCTGAGGTGCCCACTGAGGAAACAGGAGATTTCGGTTTGTATCTGTCTGTTACATTTTAGTGCCAAAGAACAGCCAGGACGATGGCCCCGATACCATTGATGAAGTGGTGGAGTAGACTATGTTATTTTCCCACTCAACTTAGCCTGTGAGAAAATCTCAGTGTAGGTAAGAGGCTCAAGTGGAACCAATACCTACTAGCTCCCGCTTTGTCAAATGCATCTGCAATTTCATTCCCCTCAAGATCGACATGAGAAGGAATCCATTGTATGTGGATCTGATGATTCAAAGAAAGTTGTTTGGGGGGAGCCTTTTGAGGATGGATACTGCCACCCTGTCTCTTACTCTGGACCAATTGGCCAGATACTGTATGGAACTCTTGCTGTCAGTTAGTATCCAGACATCTTCTCCCGAAGCAAAGGTCGCAATATGGTTCAGGCTTTCGTCTATAGCTACAAGCTCGCTACGGAAAACAGAGCAGTCATCAGGATTCATCCTCTGAATCTCCATGGGATTACTATTTTTAGAAAGGATATAGATATCACTTCCACTTCCTTCCAAGTGTATAACCGGAGTTTATAAGTTGAGTTACCCTATAGTGTGTTTGGAATTGAAAAGAATTGGGTTCTGGACACTGCAGTTTGTTAATAGAACAGTCTGAATAGCCTCTTCGGTATAGTATCTAAAACGTAATAATAAGTTCGGGGTGAGTTCCTCGGCTCTTCTTCAGCTTAAGTTATTTTTAAACAAGCTATGTATTTAAATTAGCGTTTCACCAGTACTGTTAACTTATGTAAACTTCTATTTGGATTCACCAATACTTCTTTATTTTACTTACTCATATCCCACAATTCCTTTATTCCATATAAAAGCGATAAGTTTTTACCGATTAGGAAGTTTTACAGGTCCAGCTGCAATAATCTACACTCGGTTTAAAACTGCATGTTTTCCCTACTTGCTTTATAACTCACCGAAAACATTATTCAAACAAATTGAAGCCCAAAATTATCTGACATCAAATAACCATTGTCGATTGCAACTCAGTCAAACTAATCGACACCATGAACATACCCCCGTGTCAATGCAGCATTAATTATCGCTTCTGGTCGTTTTTGCCATGTCCATTAGTACTCTGGACTTATATAAATGAATCGTCAAAGGTATTGTTGGTTTATTCAGTATTAATTCTGGCGACGGGTTGCGTTTGGGACTGATGGTCTAGGGCTGTCAATGATAAATTGTATTGTACTGGAATACAATAGAGGTGGCAGGTATGGGGTTTGAGGATTTCATTAGTTAATTTGATGGTTATTGTTGTGTGAATGTCTGTCTAAAACTTCCAGGCTTGACCGACTGCATATTAATGTTGAAATTTCAACTAAAAACTATTACAAAGAATGTGATAATTTAGTAATCCGGTGTTTCACTCATATAAATAAAAAAAACTTAGTAGACATTTAGGGACTTTATCATTTCGCGGGAGCAAATCTCGCCAAACGAAAGATTTTGCGACAAACGGATTTTTTTAGCTACGAATCTCAGTATACACATTACACATATTTAGTTTTGAAAATTTGTTGGTTAAAGACCATCGGAAATACCCGTTTTGCGGCTGTTTTACAGGCGGTTGTAATAATTCTGGCGACGTGTTGCATTTAGGACTAATGGTCTGTGGATGTCAATGATAAATTATATTTTACTGGTATAGACAATGGGGGTGGCAGGTTTGGGGTATGATGATTTCATTAATTAATTTGATGGCCATTGTCTGTCTAAAACTTTCAATATAATGTAAAGCTTGATGCACTGCATACTAAGCTTAAATTCTTGCTAAAACCTGCTGCAGAGTTATTTAGTAATATGTTGCTTGACTCATGAAAATAACTAACTTAGCATACATTTAGATATTTTTTCATTTCACGGGTTAAAATCTCACCAAATTGTATCTTTATCGACAAATGGAATTTTTCGGCGATGAAACACAGTTGACTGGAATTGTGTTGAATTATCGTCGAACTAGAGCTACACGATGGCTATTGGCGACGGGCATCATAATTTAGAACCACATTCAAGTGACTAGCAGACAGTAATACTCATAAGACTCATAAAAACAGTTTAAAAAATAACGCAATTTCTGTATTGATATTTTCTACACAACTCCCCAAGCCGACCTCAACATGACCGGAGAAAGGGAAAAAAAAAGATTTCGATCAAGCCTGCGATAGCGCGCGGAAATACTATGTCTATAATTTTATCCCCACCTGCCTCTGGCAAACAAACTACATACTTTCAGTGATAAATAATGATAGTAGTTACGTATTTTTCTGCCTTGGTAAATTAATAAACTTTAAATAAACAGAGTCAGTCTCCTTTAAGGACTAAAAAAATGAGGACTTTTTTTTTTAAAAGAAAATCGAACAAACTATTTTTTTTAAGCTTTACTACCAGTTTTTTACTTAACAATTAATAATTATAATATTTTTAACACTTTTAGCCGCGTCTCGCTATATCTTAGGCATTTTTAAAAAGTGCAATTTAGTTATTACTAAATTGCGCCTAAATTTGCGAACTTGAGATGAAATATTTTGTATTAGTGTATGATCTCTCTATGGTAGCCATGGTGTATGAGTATTAGCTTCCACACTACGTGTATAACGTAAAAAGTGGATGGTTTTATAATCGTTCATTCCGTCTGTCTGTCCGTCCTTCACCCACTTTCACATAAAGAACTACAAGTCCCACAGACAAGTGGAATACGTCATTTTGAAGCAAAAAATCATATTAGGCTACATTCCAAATTTCATTAAAAATTTAAATTAGAAGTTTATTTAAAATTTAAATAACTAAATTTTTTTTTATCTATATTGAAATAACATGCAAATTCCATTTTTATTCATATTTTCAATGTTGCCATCCACAAGTCCCACAAACAAGTGGGATACGTCATTTTGAAGCAAAAAATCATATTAGGCTACATTCCAAATTTCATTAAAAATTTAAATTAGAAGTTTATTTAAAATTTAAATAACTTAAAATTTAATCTACATTGAAATAACATGCAAATTTCATTTTTATTCAATATTTTCACTGTTGCCATTTCGTTAAACGTACGAGAAATTTTATTTAAAAAAATACAAACATTTGAAAGAATATTTATTTATGTGATATAATTCAGTTTGGATTGTTGTAATATCACAATAGAGTTCTTTTGATGGTTCATTATATATGTATGAAGAAAGATGCAAAGAGAATTCTAACTTGGCATAAAAAATGTGCAAAGTTTCGCTTTTATTTTTAAAGCATCATTTGTACCAATTATATATTTTTCGAACTGTAATTTAATTAAATGTAATTATTAAAACTGAGAAAGAAGATTAATGAAAATAGTTAATTTTGGCGTTTAAAAGTTTGAATTACAAATAGCTAAAGTCCCTGTTTGTTATTAGAATATCACCATTGCCATTCGCAACAATCACCCGAGAAACTTAATTCTTTTAGACAATAAATTAAAATAAATTTATTTTGCGACATCGATCCGTTTGAAATGACGTCAAATATATTTCACTACGAAATTCTTTGTATGTTGATATGAAATATTTTCGTTTTATTTAAAAGCGAGGAATAGTACATACTTATTCTTTGAAATATAAATTAATTTTTGCAAACGATAAGTAATAATTATTGAATTTTCGAAATAAAATAAATAAAACTAGCCAAATTTAGCATGTAAATGTTTAATATAGAATTAATGCAGTGTTTGGCGCCTTTTTACCTGTTTAACGCAACTTTTGTGTGGAAGCCGGTTAAGTGACAGATTCTGTTACAAACCTACTTGTTTTATTTTTCAATTTGATGATATTTGTTTTGCAAATGTACGTCAAAAAACCTCAATCATGTATTTTCTGAAAGGTCCTGCATTGCGTATAACTTTATGAAGTCAAAAAAGTTACATAATACGATTCAAAATAGTACTTGCTACTAATGATTAATGAAAAGAGGCCTTATTAAGACTCAATTTTTTATCTCTTTGGAAAGGTTCATATTTTAGTAGGAATTACATCCAAATGCATTTGATTATTTCTAATTTGTACTTCGGTAGGTAATTAAAATTTAAGTTTGAGGCGTATCATTGCACAAACAATGGAGCTCCATCTCTCCGTACATTTCTGAGGAAGCTATAAACTTCGGATTTTCAATTACGACGATTTCAACAGTTTTGTTTTAAATCGGGAACACAATAAAACCTCAAATTTACGACAAAGTTTGGCCTGAGAAATATAATGTAAAAGGGTCAATCGAAAGCTAACAAGAACCATTAACCGTGACATACTGTTTCGAAAAGCCTAAACTAAACTCCTCGGCGACACAGCACATTACTGGGCCAAGGCCTGTCGTGCCCATTTCAGCTTTCGTTACCTAGCTCTGTGGTGCTAGGCATATGTCCCGGTAAGGTGGCCAGTCTCACGCGGATGTTTAGTTCCCAAGCATGCTTGGTACCCATTTTATCGACCCACTCAAAGGATGAAAGGATGGATCAACCTCGCCCAATCCGGGATTCGATTCCCGGACTGCAATGGGCTTCCTTCACTGGGCCTTCGAAAAGCCTATATCGGTGAATATTTATTAAAATGTTAACACAATGACACTTGTTGCTTACCCAGCATTTATTTTGCAGCGATTTGCTGAAACGAAGCAAGGGCGGCCTTTAACTATTCGTGTCAGTCGTGGCTATACATGTTTTCGGCATTATCGTTTTTAGACCGCAGCTACGAGACATAAATTTGACGTTTTAATGGATTCCCAATATTCACGGTGTGTTCGTGAAATAGTCGTCGGCGAAAATCAGAAATTCATCGCTACCTCAGATCTACATTTAGGTGGAGTTTCATTGCTCGGGGGCCTACATGCACAAACTCACTATGGGTATGGATAGGGTACATATATGTTCCGGCTTGTGTGCTTGATCAGAGACCCGCTTATAAGCCTTCGCCATGTAATACAGACACAGAAAGAATTTTTACTGTCACAGAGAAAGGAAAGTACACCCAGGGCGAACGCGGGAATCGAACCCGCACCCGTTACAGCGCGCAGACTGCTAGCTTAATGATCTAAACCACTCGGCCATCCGGGCACCAAACTCACTTTATGCTGATAATCTGCAATTGTTGTAGCAGTAACCGATCTAGACAGACATTTACTGCCTTATACGGACCGCTTTGATTGGTTGCCCATTTCTTGATTTCCATACGTTCGATCCCATCAGTTATTTTGCGTCTTCAAAGTATCTTCTTGAACACATTTGTACCTCGTTAGGAGTTTTGTCTAATATATTTAGTCGTTTTTTACGTACACGTTATAAAAAAAACTGTAATTAAATGAGGGCATGTGGCGCAACGGATAACGCGCCTGACTATGGATCAGGAGATTCCAGGTTCGAATCCTGGCAAGCTCGTATCTTTTTATATTTTGCAAATCACTTCTTTTTATGAGTACTTTACAAGTTTAAGGAATTTGTTTAAATGTAGTTGGTTGAGTAACACATTGCAACTATGTTTCAATATTTGATCATTTTATAAAATCCTTCTTGCCCTCTGTAGGATAAGCAATTTGGCCGAAGTGTAAGCTTGTTTTCACTGCACGAGTTTTTTATTAAAAATTGACATGAAAAAATATGTTTTTAATTTTTTAGCAATTACATTTCTACAGTAGGTGGTTATAAATTGCTCCCCCGTGCTTTAAAATTAAATAAAATAATTTAATAAATTTTCTTTAAAGATTAGGTGTGTTTAATGAAAACCTGACGGTCAAGTGATATATTAAACTGTATGTTCTATCCGAGGGCTAGTAGAGAACTTAGATGAATGATTTGCCAGACTATAGTTGGTTAGATTAATGTTACATCACGGTCACGTCTTGCATTTAGACTAATGATCTAAAGGTGTCAATGGTTCATTGTGCAAGTTATGCACGCTATGTCTGTATTGGTATACTGTAGAGTCTGATTGGTATACACTGTGGCATATAATGTGTGAATACTTCATTAGTCAATATTATGGTCAATATTATGCATGAAAAAAGAAACTTTATGTGTGGTTTTCAGTAACATACATTAAAAAGCTAAGTACACTGCGATGCAAAAGTTTAGACAATGACGTTTTTTAGCTGTAAAATTTAGAATTGTGATAGTAGAATTACAAAACACCCCTAAACATATTAAATAAATATTTTGAAATGCTATAATTGAAACATAATTGTTTGATTTGCTATACAATTTTTTTTTCATAAATAAAAATTTGTACGATGCAAAAGTTTAGACACAAATGCGAGAATATGCAAATTTAAAGTAAATATTCGCCTAATTTCGCATATTTATTGATGAATTGAATTTGATAAATTGAAAAAACACGATATCCGGTGAACTAAACAGATTTAATAACGATATTGGTTCAATTTTACACCAAAAAGACAATATAGCCACTTTAAATATTTATTCAAATCATATTTGCTTCAAATGTACAATTAACATTCTAAATACGAACAGAATACCTACCAGTCCATCACCTTAAACTTTTGGCACGAATTCGTGGATTTAGAGACATACATTGACTGATTTTCATGATGAAAAGTGCAGTCTTTCCCGTATAAAATCACAAAATAGCGGCATATTATTCTTTTTTGCACTTTAGTACAATGCAGAGATAGTCACCTCTTCAAAAACGACAAAAAAGTTGTTCATTTTAACGTGAATTCACTCCACACCATTACGAAAGTTCCTTCTTTATGCTAGGGTTCTTTCGTAATGAATGTCGTATAAAGGAACTGTCGTAATGGTGTGGAATAAATTTACGTTAAAATGAACGACTTTTTTTGTCGTTTTTGAAGAGGTGACTATCTCTGCATTGTACTAAAGTGCAAAAAAGAATAATATGCCGCTATTTTGTGATTTTATACGGGAAAGACTGCACTTTTCATCATGAAAATCAGTCAATGTATGTCTCTAAATCCACGAATTCGTGCCAAAAGTTTAAGGTGATGGACTGGTAGGTATTCTGTTCGTATTTAGAGATGTTAATTGTACATTTGAAGCAAATATGATTTGAATAAATATTTAAAGTGGCTATATTGTCTTTTTGGTGTAAAATTGAACCAATATCGTTATTAAATCTGTTTAGTTCACCGGATATCATGTTTTTTTAATTTATCAAATTCAATTCATCAATAAATATGCGAAATTAGGCGATTATCTACTTTAAATTTGCATATTCCCGCATTTGTGTCTAAACTTTTGCATCGTACGAATTTTAATTTTATGAAAAAAAATTATAGCAAATCAAGCAATTATGTTTCAATTTTAGCATTTCAAAATATTTATTTAATATGTTTAGGGGTGTTTTGTAATTCTACTATCACAATTCTAAATTTTACAGCTGAAAATCGTCATTGTCTAAACTTTTGCATCGTAGTGAATTTATCGAAACTTTATACTTAAATTTTAGTGAATTAAATAATTAGTTATTTAAAACATTATATGAAAATTTTTTTATAAATAGCTAGATAATAAGTAAACAGACACATTAGTAATTAATTCATCGCGAGCATTAATAACGAATTATCAGAATATAATTATATTTGTATTAATTACAGTGAATTATAGTGTTAAGACTAATAGTCAAAGGTTGTTGTTAAAACATTTTACATTCTTAAAAAATTCAGTTGATCTCTTCATGTGATCCGTAACTTAGCTTGACCATTCCCTTTGAGGACATCTGATGATAGGTCAATTTGGTAAAACGTCGGGTTTGTGCCATACTTCATTGAATTAGCCTTACAGCTAGAAAGTTATATGGAAATGTAACAAATTCATAAATCATAACCATCGTACTAACACCATTTTTAATTCGTTAAAATCAAATATCAAGGTAATCTGTGGCCTTTCTGATGGCCGTCAACATTTCAGATGGCTTGGCATCTTTGAAAGTGAAGAAAGAAGTTCAAAAAGAATGAAAATAGCCTATTTTCCAATTACTAAAATGCTAACTGAAATTCTTATCGGAAAACAGGTAGGTTTGTAACAGTATCTGTCACTAAGGACCGCTTCAACACAAGATGTATTTACATTAGGAAAAATAGACAAAAACAGTATCCAGTTTTAGTTTGAAATTTTAAAGGCTAAATAATTTTTTTTATTAATTTTCTTTCGCTAATTAAATTAATAATATTTATCTGCCTTGTAGTAAACAAATAATAAACAGTCAAAGAATTACATTGGGCTATATTTTATGACGTCATTCCAAATTGATTTAAGACCAAAAGAATGGCTTCAAATAACATTTTAACATAATTTTCTCATGCCATTGTTAAAGTGACAACAGCGATTTAAATGACTAAAAATTAAATTTCATAGTTAGTTCAATGGGTAATTCACCAACAGACAATAGGCAGATGTCCGCCTGGATCCGTTAGATCATACCTTTCTTTAAAAAAAAAAAGAATTTTCAAGATCTGATGGATAGAACTGATTTTCGGAGGGAGGTTAGGACAGACGATCAGACGGACAACTTCAGCCCGTAAATACCAATTTTTCCCTTTTTTTTTAAAGAATTCTTTCGAATTAGAAAGAAAAAGATAAGATAAAAAAAATTGTATTAAACACCAGTATTTTTGTAGCGCAAATTGATAAATAATAATAAAAAATATTTTTTTTATAATGATCGATTACCACCTGACTATATTTAAAAAGTGCTAAGAAATTAGCAACATTTTTATAAACTAGGATCATATCCGCGCTGGAGTGCTATGGGT
Organism: Oedothorax gibbosus; assembly: GCA_019343175.1. Lineage (NCBI taxonomy): Eukaryota > Metazoa > Arthropoda > Arachnida > Araneae > Linyphiidae > Oedothorax > Oedothorax gibbosus. The sequence goes on along the minus strand of CM033275.1, from coordinate 13,699,575 downwards.
CAGTTTCAAATGGTCCTGTTATCCCCATTAATCTGTTTGGACTCTCCTAGACACAGAAAAATATTCCAGGTCATTCAAAATAAAACATATTTAAAAATATCTATATTAACACAACTTTATACATAAAAAAATCATTTTTTTATAATTGCGTGGAAAAAATCCGATTTTTACACTATAATTTTAATATCAGACACGTGCGAAAAGTTATACTTTTTAGAAACAGTGCTAAAAATTTACTTTTTTTCACCCAAAAGCAGTGAAAAAATTTACTTTTTTTCACTCTTTTCATAAGATGCCAACATTTCAAGTAAAATTTTTATTCTATAATATTCATAAAATCCAGAAATTTATTGATATGCTTTATTTATAAATTAGTCCAGCAGCAAGTGTGACAAATTGTGCTTTTTGAGAAACATTTATGAAACTTACAGGATTTGTAGACTAGAACAAGACGATCAATTTTTGATATGGACGTCGCGTCGGCTGGGTTCCGACCCGTTTGGCCGCCATCTTGAAAAATGGCAGAAAATCTATTTTTGATTATAACTCCTGAACCGCTTGTCCAAATCTAATGAAATTTGGTTTAAAATGATCGCAAATGTTTTCTAAATCTTTTTTGTAATGCATTTTAGGGCGTTTTATCCAGCCGTTAACCCGCTAAGTAACTTTATTTCAGAAAATCATGTAATATTTAAGACGTTTACTTATTTATTTGGACACACATAAAACTTCGCTAATAACATGTATTTACAAAGTTGAAGGTCTTTTTATTGTTAAAAAAACAGTTTTGTTTGATGCAATTCGGAGCAGTACTTCTTTAGATACGCTATATGTAATACGACGACTAATCGATAAGTGTCGCGTCATATGATTGCAAAATACGTCGATGCTGTAAAAACACATTACCAACAAAGGACAAGCGTAAGCACACTGACTAACCCATGGACGACGACTTTTGTCAGTAACATTAACACTATATTTCCGAATAAAAACGTTAGCTAAAATTTACTTTTAGTGTTACTTAATTTATCTTACACATAACTTGTTCAAGATTATGTCCTTCATTTGTATTATATTTTGTTTATTCAAATAAATGTAACAGAATTATCAGTTTCGCGTGGCAAAATTTGCTTACAAATCAGCGTTAATTGTTTAACAAAAATTCTTAGTTTCTTAATAGGGAATTTTAGTTATTGCAGTCACAGGAGCAGAGTTCGGTGCATTTTAGCCTAGGCGTTTGCATTTACACCGCTCTTTGCAAGTTTTTGTGCAGCCACATTTAACGCTCTTGCATACATCAATATACCGTGTATCTCTGAATCAGATCTGCGAGATCTTCTGTCATATGCTCGTTTGGATCTGATGTAGATAATGTGATGAATGCAGGTGTTACATCGGGGTTACTATTCCACACGTTCCAGGAAGTCTTCTTTCCTCGCCCAACAAACGCCGAAGTCGTATCACAGCCTGTGAATGCGTGGAATCCTAGCAGAGCATGTGATTTCTCAGGGCTAAGAATAGCACTTATTGTATGGGCTGGTATGTATCGTAAATCATATCCTTTTCCAAAGGCTACCCACAATTCTTCTATGCTTTTTGCTTGAACCAACCAGATTGATAGCACCACCAGGTCTGTATCTACCGTTCTGATCAATATTTTTCGTTTTCCAGTGTTTAAAGCATCACAAACATGAAGCATCGTTCTGGTATCAGCTTCTTCATGTGTGCAAGGAGATAGAAAAGTCAATTCATGAGCAGAAGAACAGACAACTGATTCACCTTTAGTAATTATTAACTCATTTCTACTATGGATATTCAAGTTAGCTGCAGCTTGAGTTAGAAAATGAAACAGCTCAATCTTGTTTTCATTATTTCGAAGAAATAACTTCCAATCTGTAGGTATCGTTACATCAGCTGCAACTCTGCGGCGAATACCAAGGCCCTTGCCTAGCCGGGTTTGTTCTTTGAGACTGTCATCCAGGTCTGTATCCCACACCACATCAACACGGCTGGCACGTTGAAGCTATGAAGTGATGTATGGAAGAAACACTTTTTGTGTATACTCTACAAATGTTTTTGCAGCGCCTGGACTTAACAGTTGAACAATGACTGGACCATCAAAGATTATTGCATCAACTGCTGGCGCTTCTCGTTGAGCTGCAGCAATTTCCTGGAGACAGTCCATTAGGTCAGATTTGGTTCCCAGGTACAGGTTACCTTGTGTTGAGAGAGAGGGAGGATATGGTAAATTTTCGTGTTGGAAAAAATCTTCCAAATTTCCACCGCTTGACAGGAAATAAAAAGCCTTGAAAACAAATCGCTGTTACACTTTACTATGGCTAAATGTTGTTTTTGTTTATCAAGAGTCCGAGTTCTGGAGTTCAGCAATGTCAAGTTATTGCGCGAATAAACGTCATGAATACTCTAAGATTTCTTTATTAGACGCTCTGTCACAAAATCATTAAACTGTGTTTTTCCAATCTGTAGAGCATTCTCCACGGTTTTCAGAGCCTCAGAAAAAGTAACTATGTCTCTGCTGTTGTGGAGTTTACCTAATTCGCTAGTATTTGTTTGTTAATAATTTTTTTACAAGTCACTGATTTATAATGAGTTTTTTTTTAATATATATAAAAAAAATAAGTAAATTTTTTAACAGTGCAATCCACCTTTGCTAATCCGGTGCATTCGACGTCGGATTCCCGAAAGCGCCGGATTAAAGAGCTTGGTTGGTCGGCTTTCTTAGCTGTATAATTTTGAGGTGTTTTTATTTTTTTTAAATTTAAATTGACAATATCCGATAAATATTTTTTTCATTAAATTATTTTTTTATTTGAAATGTTGCAGTCCTACTCAACATAGTGGATATCGCGTCTGAATCCAAAACAGTAGGTCCCGGGTTCGAATCCGTTGGTAAGCGTATGGATGTTTGTCATGCCAAAGGAATGTTATTGGTCTATGTCTTTGTCTTTATTTGTGTAAAAAACGCTCAACCTCTTCGGAGGCTCTGGCAACCATCTTCCATGGGATATCCATGGAGACGACAACAACAACAGGTGAATAGTTCGAATAGGCATATTAAAACTCCTTAACTTTTGTTAAAAAAAGTATTTTAAAAGAAATGCTTCCAAATTACGCCATTTAACCAAAACACAATAACTAGAACACACTTGAAGATATGTCAATAACATTGAAAATTATAAGAAATGTGTGTGTTTCAGGTTACGAACAACTTTTATATATGTATCATAATATCATTCTCACTGAGCATTTAAAATCGACGTCATTAAAATCATTTTTAAAATAATAGCAAAAGTTTTATTTGTAATTATATGAAGAATTAAAAATATACACATTTTTACTTTTATTAAGGTGCAAAACCATCATATACCTTCTGATTACATGGAAAAAAATTGAAAAATAAGTCTTTGGCAAACTGCGATTTGCGACCATGTTTAAATTATAAAAATGGACGGATAGACATTCAGACGGACATCGTCAGCATGTAAATACCTTTTTTTTTTTTTTTTTTTTTTAAATTCCGAATTAGAAAAAAAAAGTAAACTTAACACCCGTAACTTTGTATCACAAATTGATAAATAATAAAAAGTTGAAACAGTAGTCGTTGGCAAACTGCGATTTGCGACCATGTTTAAATTATAAAAATTATAGATGGATAGACAATCAGATGGACATCGTCAGCATGTAAATGCCTACTTTTTTTTATATTTTTTTTAAAAAAAATTCTTCCGAATTAAAATAAAAAGGAAACTTAACACCAGTAATTTTGTATCACAAATTATAATATATTAAAAAATATTCCTCTATTAATAACTCAGGCCGCCATACTTATCTAAATTTATTAAAAGTGCTAAGTAATTAGCAAAAAGTTTTTTAAGTCTGATCGTATCCGCTCTAAGGTGCTATGCGTCAGCTTCAAAAGACATCTTAGTTTTTCCGAAAATACAAAATCTTTTAAAAATAAAAAAAAAGGTACTAAAAGCCGTTATGTGTCCATACACAAAAATATATCAAAATACCTACATTTTAGCTTCCACACTACGTTTATAACGTAAAGAGTGGAAGGTATTATAATCGTTCAGTCCATCTGTCTGTCACCCACTTTCACAGAATGAACCGTAAGTCTCACCAACAATTGCGATACGTCATTTTAAAGCAAAAAGAATCAGACTTTCAAAACTGCATTCCAAATTTCATTAAAAAATTAAAATTAATGGTTTATATAAAAATTAAATAACTAACAATTTAATCTTCATTAAAATAACATGCAAATTCCATTTTTATTCAATATTTTCACTGTTGTCATTTCTTCAAACGTACTAGAGACTTTATTTAAAAAAATAAAACTCTTAAAAGAATATTTATTTATGATATATAATTCAGTTTGGATTGTTGTAATATCACAAAAGAGTTCTTTTGATGGTTTATTATATATGTGTGAAGAAAGATGCATAGAGAATTCTTACCTGGCATAAAAGATATGCACAGTTTCGCTTTTATTTTTAAAGCGTCAATTTTACTAATTATATATTTTTCGAACTGTCAATTAATTTAACAAACGATAATAATAACTGAATTTCCTAAACAAATGTAATGGGAAATTGTGGCGACTCAAAAATATTTATTAAAAAAAATTACATCATTTTTCTTCGAACTTCACACAAATTTAGCAAACAATAAAGACTAATTATTAAATCTGATAAAGAAGGTTAATGAAAATAGTTAATTTCGGCTTTGAAAAGATTGAATTAGAACTAGCTAAAGGCCCTGTTTGGCGAATTTCTTTCCCGGTTATATAAATAGTTTGTTTTCTGTTGAGCATAAATGTTAAGTGGAAGCGGTTTAAGTGACAGATTTTGTAACAAACCTACTTGTTTATTTCACAACTTTATATATAAAAATATATTCATTCGAAATATTAAAAAAAAAAATGTAAACTGTTTTTCAACTGTGCAATCCACTCTCGCTTATTCGATGGTTAATACTCGTCGGATTCCCGAAAGCGCCAAACTAAATACGCTTTTTAAAAGCGTATTTAGTTGGCTATCGCAAATGTTTAATTTTAAGGTATTTTTAGTTCAATGAAATTGACAATTTCTGTATATTTTGTTTTTTATAAAAAATCTTTTTTTTTGTTTGAATAGTTGCCGCCTACTCGGCATAGTGGATAGCTCGTCTAAATCCCGGTTGGTAAGCACATGGATGTTTGTCTTGTCAATGAAATGTTATTTGTCTATATGTTTAAACCATCTTCCAGGGGATATTCATAGGCTAGATGACAGCAGTTGAATAGTTAGAATATGCATATATTAAAAAGTCCTTCATTTTTTTTTATCTTTTTAAAAGTATTTTAAAAGAAATGTTTCCAAAATACGCCATTTAACCAAAACACAATAACTAGAAAACTCTTGAATATATTTCAATAACTTAAAAACTCATAAGAAATATGCGTTTCAGTTAATGAACTACTTTTATATATGTATCATATCATAATATCATCTCAGTGAGCATTTAAAATCAACTTCGTTAAAATTATTTTTAAAATAATAGCAAAATTGTATTTGTAATTATATGTAAAATTAAAAATAAACACTTGTTACTTTAATGAAGGTCCAAAGCCTTCCTATACCTTTTGAGAACATTTGAATAAAAAATGAAACTGTAGTCTTTCACAAAAAAATGGACTGATAGACGATCAGACGGATAGCGTCCCCATGTAAATACATACTTTTTTATTCTTCGGAATTTAAAAAAAAAAGAAGCTTAATACCAGTACTTTTGAATCACAAATTTATAAATAACAATAAAAAAAATTACTTATAAAATACCAGTATTTTTTAAAATAAATTTATATATAATTAAAAGTCCAAGCAATGACTGGCAATAGTTGTACAAGTGATTCTCCATTTATTAAGTGAGTGAGGTATCTTTGCCTCAATCACACTAGAATTCTAATTAGAAAATAACTTTACATCCAGAGGAAAGATCTAATGGTGTATTCATAAAGGTTAGAAATACCAAGCCTGTACTTTAAAATTGTTAAAATATATTTCCTTTTTTAGCTTCAACACTACGTTTATAACGTAAAAAGTGGAAGGTATTATAATCGTTCAGTCCGTCTGTCTGTTCGTCAACCACTTTCATAGTCCAAACTACAAATGCTACAGACAAGTGTGGTACGTCAAAAAATTCAGCACATCGAAATTAGAATACACAGAAAATTTCAGAGAAGAATTCGAAGTATTTCAATTATTTAAAAGAAAAACTACAAAATTTAATGCTGATTTAAAAAGCATAGGAATCAATTTTTATTAGAATTAAATCACCATTGCCATTCGCAACAATCGCTCGAGAAACTTTAATTCTTTTAGACAATAAATTAAAAGAAAATTATTTTTGCGACATCGATCAGTTTGAAATGACGTCAAATATATTTCACTACGAGATTCTTTGTACGTTGATTTGAAATGTTTTAATTCTATTTAAATAACAACATGAAGGTATGTAAACATGGATATCAAGCCTACAACGATATGAACGCTTTTCTGGTCAGTACTAGTCAAAAAATAGCAATTAACATCCACATATATTTTTCCTGCCTTTAGTAGATGCATCAAATGTTTATAAAATAGAACCCATGAAAGAAACAGCTAAAAAAAATCATCAGTGGGCTTATTGAACACTAGAAAAAATCCGTCATACTGCCTGGCCAATTACTTTGTAGAAAGCTGAGGGTTATTTAATGTTGTAAAGGTGTAGAAGGGATAGTTTCATTTTGTTTGTGAAGCATGTGCATCTTTGCCTGTTTGTGGAGAGAATGATGAAACCCCCCTACATTTTCTAGGGAAATGCCCAATTTTACCTTCCCCTCATCGGAGTTCTTTGGTTTACCTAATATAAACTTTGATCAAGTCCCTTCTTATAAAGGTATCTCTGGTCTTATTGGATATTTCAATTACAAAAGACATCTTGTTTCTTATTACGCAGAATCGATGCATGGTGTCCATGGCCCTCTGTGAGGTTAGGTTAGGTTCGAATTATCGTCGCACTAGAGCTACACGAGGGATATTGGCGACTGGCGTAGTATTTTAGAACCACAGTCAAGTGATGAGCCGACACCAGAATATGCACCCAACGCAACCGTTAAGGGAACTGGGTAGTCTGCGACAGGGAAAATTTGCAAAATTGAAGTGCTTATTAAAAGCTGTACCACACATTTAATATTTATTTAATTAAAATAATTTTTGTTATGCAGATTGTTTGAATATATTTAATAAATAATTCATTAAAAAAATTAGTTGAATAAGTTCTAATTTATATTAAAAAGAATTATTTAAACATATGTTTTTATCGGTTTTCACAAAGTGACTCTGGTTAAGGTGCGCACGAAGAAAAAAATTAGCATTATAATTGACTTTTCTGCACATGTTTGTAATAACAATAGTTGAAATTTTATATTCATTATAAATTTTTATTGAAAAAGAAAATATTTTTAAAGTTTTGGCATTAAAATTACACAATATCTGAAAAATCACAATTTTCTCCGATATAATATCCCGTAAAAAAAAATTGGAATGGATTTTTTTACTGTTTTTTGTTTTAACATAATGATTAGAGATAGATATAACTACATGCAAAATTTTAAGTTAATATCTTTGATACATTTTGCGTCGTGCGCACCGAAAGTTGAAAAAACGACAATTTGTGAAAACGGTAAAAATAGAAAATGCTAGCAATATTCACCTATATCTGGAAATTTTAGCATATTCCACTGCCATAGAGTGATGTGTCCTTTTTTGCGACTGTCTCCAAAACCCTTTGCTGATGCTTTTTTTGCTTCCTGGCCTCTTTGGTATTGCTTTTAAAAATTCGTTCAGCTTCGGCAACTCGACGCCTGTCAATCCGCTTGAAACACTGCAACATGTTGTAGCCCGGTAAAATGCCTAATTTTTCTAGCACTAATTTGCGATTACTAGAGCCGTCGTTGAAGCATATTACTGCATCTCTCACACCGATTTCTAGAGCAGCAATTCCTGCAAAAGTAGTCTTTGGTAGTCGATGCCACACAACTCTATTGAAACTCTCATTTGGGTTTTGCGTTCTCCCATGAAGACACCTTTCTAGCAGTTCTTTCTTCGACAATGCACGAAACACAGGTTTGATTGCCAGCATAACTGGTTCAGGCAAACTATTTCTGTGGCTGTAGCTGGGTCCGCCATGAAGGAGGGCTTTCTGGTAGTTGCACCACGTTTCTTCATCAGTCGGACAAAGTCCATGCTGTGGATAATCGTCGGTAGAAAGTTTGTGGAAATAGATTGCCCACACGGCTCTGCTCATTGTAGTTACATCTTTGTTGACGTTATCTCTGATGGCCTTCCCATAATACCTTTGGAAAGCATCGATCTCTTCTTTAGTCAGCCGGTTTCTTCCGCCAAGAGACTTGCCATCCGACAGCTTCTGCTTCTTGTAGTCTTTTACTACACTCCTCAGACGTGTTCCCATCCGCTTCTGGACGTGTCCTATACATTCTAGTTTGTTTATCGCAACGTCATTTCCATATACTTCAGCTGCGGCAACAGTGTCGTAGGCCTTCGAATCACCGTCGCCAAGGTAATTCGTATACCGGACAAATCTAGATTGCTCCGACCTTTCGTAGATATTCATGACACCATAAACTTCCATCCCTCCACTTGTACCAGAATAGTTAGCTTGACACTCATGAGGCACAGCTGGTTTCCGCGAGCACAAAGAACAGTATTTTGTCAAGGCTTCCACGTCGAGCACCTTACCTTCGAGAGAAGTCACGACGGCAACACCATTTTTTGAAGTATGTCCTCTCTTCTGCCAAGTGCCATCAAAGGCCCCACAAATATCCCTGTTACCTTCGTTGAGATGAACAGTTTCTTCCACTGCAGACAGCATAGACTGCTCCGAAACAGCTTTCACGCCATCGAGTAGTTTCTCGTAGTAGCTCGCAAACTTGGTCGGTGGAGGCGGCAAGTTGAGAATACCAAGAAGGGTCTTTGCAGCATTTTTTGCCTGCCCGATACAGCGCATGCCATACACAAGACGAACATTCACATCATAAGTATTGTTAGTTTGCGATGACGACATGGTGCTTGAAGCATTATTACATGAATTGCACTTTATAAGAATATTGGAAGCCAGTCCTTTTCGACTACCTACAAGTTCTTCGATAACAATTTTACCTGTAGTATCACAAAACTTACACTTCACAAATTTGTTGATAAACGAGGATAAAATACCAACTTCAATGATAACTCTGTTTTCACTCATATCACTTTTGATAGGCTGTTAACACTGTTGTGGCACTTCTATCTTTTTTTTGGATGCACTGCAAATTTCTTGATCTAGCAAATAATTTTCGTATTGCACAGAAGAATTCCGGTGTTGATTTGGTTTGAATTTCTTCTTACCGAATGCTTTTTGTCTGCCCATATTTTTATAAAATAAGGAAATCGATTTTGAAATAATTGAGAAAGATCGCAATTGAAAAATATAGCACGTGAAAATAATAAATATCGCACGTGAAATAAATAAATACATGCGATAAGTAGTCGCAGTTACAGTTAAACTAACTTCTAACATAAATATTCCAATATATCTAGTTATTTAAAAAAAATTCAGATTTATAAAGAAAACTATTACTAAAAACGAAACCGAAACTAAAATAGTGTTTTTTAATTTATTAATTTTACCCGGTTCTAGATGGAATTTTATCAAAAATTTGATATCATTCGAAAGCTTAAGATGTCCTCCAGGAAGGCCAACCGAAATTGGAAATTCGAAATTTTGGTGATTTTTGACTACCCAGTACCCTTAAGGGCGACATCGTACGCAGCGTTAGGACTTCGAAGGATATTTAACGTGCACTCCCTTACACCGGGGTATTATTCGTCGGACATTTTTGGCTGCACGGGCCGTTTATAGGTCGACAGTTATTTTGGCGATGCGCGTACCCGAACCTGGGATCTTTCGCATGCTAGGCGAATGCCTAACCGACTGGGCTCCCCAGCCCCCATTTATTTGTTTAAATTAATAGCATTAAGTTTCTGTTATAATGGCATCCTTGTCATAAATGAATATTGTTCGGAATAAAAATAGGACTTCGAAGGTTATTTAACGTGCACTCCCTTACACGGGGTATTATTCATCGGACATTTTTGGCTGCACGGGCCGTTTATAGGTCGACAGTTATTTTAGCGATGCCCGGACCCGAACCTGGGATCTTCAGCATGCTAGGCGAGCGCCTAACCGACTAGGCTCCCCAGCCCCTGTGAGGCTCAGACTTTAAAGGGGTCATTTTCTAACCTCGTGTTTGTTCACTTTACAATTTTCATTTGAATATTGTTTTATTTTAACTTGCAGGATTGTGGCAGAAATTGTGGCAGAAAGATGGTGAACTGCCCATTGGAACAGAAGAGGAGTGAAACCGCAAGTGGCCTGTCCACTATACCGTTGCATCCATAGATATCATAGTTAAAGTATTATATTTGTAGATCACGTGACATCCAATGCTAACGACGGGACACGCATAGAGACCAGAATAAGAGGGCAATGGGGCCAGTGTTGCTGCCACTTTAAGGAGAAAAATACTACGAAAAAATACCATCTAATTCTAAAATTACAAAAACATACCATTAAAATACTAGCAAAGAGTTTGACGTTTAAAGTAAAAATATCGTTAAAATACTAGCTGCATTTTGGAATCTTTTTAGTGACTTTAAATCCGTTTCTAGTATTTTTTGTAATTTTAGAATTAGATGGTAGTTTTTCGTAGTATTTTTTTCCTTAAAGTGGCAGCAACACTTGCCATTTTGGACTCTAATTTGGCCTCCATGCGCGGCCCGTCGTTAGCATTGGAGGTCACATGATCTGCCAATCTAATACTTTAACTATGATATCTATGGTTGCATCATACACTGCTCAAAACAATTAGGGGAACGCATGGGCTAAACCCTTTCACCTCCAATGATTCCATTTAGAATCACCAGCTTGCGATTTTGTTCTCTAACTAAGTTGAGCTCGCACTTATTTATCGTTAGATGGAAGAATCCTGCCTTTTGAAGAATGAAATAATGTTTGTTTTAATTAAATAAAAATATGAAAAACACTGGTAAAATAAAATTAACTTCCCAATGAAATATTTTGACCCTAAAGTCTTCACGCTTTCAATCTCCGATGTTTAAAAATTGATTTGAACTTTTTTTTTTAACAAATACAGTTTTGAAAAAAATATTGTTATAATTTATTCAAATTTATGATTATAATTTTTCCCCCTTAAATTTTAGTTTAAAAATTTGAGATTTTTCCCTGTTTTTTACCATTTTATTCTGGACGCATAATCATCTATTTCACAAATTTTTGATGAATAAAAAATAAGAAGTTGGCACTGAAAGGGTTAACAAAAGTACGCAAAGTGTTCCCCTGTTGTTTTTCTTTTATTTTTAATCTGCATATCAATAGGTTTAATTTAAGACCAAGATCATCGATTTCTATTAATTGGTTTATTTTTATAAGCATTTTTCAGAAACTATGTATATCAGTTCTTACCTATACCTCACTTTTCTTTTGCGTTTCCTGAAATATAAGGTGTTTCAACATTTAGGAAAATTTTTCTCAGGAACTATTAAAGATATCAACATGTTTTGTTTTATTATTTCTTCCCCATTAATAGCTCTTTGATTTAAACTGAGGAATTTTAAATATCTCTGCTAAAAAAATTAGGGGGGGGGGGGGTGGCTTGCAATATTACCATGTACCCTTCTAATTCATCATCCCCATTCCCCGCTAATTATATCGAGTAAATTGACCACTAACATGTTTTTCTCATCCTATGCGTATAGAGTGATAGGCTACACAGCCTACACTCTTCCCTCCCAGGGCGCACCATCCTCTTATGTTATGTACGGCTAGCCATTTACCTTGTAGTGTATATTACTTTGTAAATGTATAGAAATTAATAGTCCATTTTGTTTGTGATGTATGGGTATTTCTGGGTCTTCTTGGATATTATTCGAAGTTTTGGCGTGTGTAGCATATCGGCTAGTGTTTTGGTGTCTTTGTAACGGGGCAAAGCAATTCAGTTTCCTTCATGACTAAAAAGATCATATAAAAGTCCGAAACTCATTGGTGCCACATTGCTCGAAGATGGAGTTATATTGCTCGTGCATCGCTCTTTAAACTTATTTAAATTGCCACGTTAGCCAATGTCTTGCTGTTTATGTGTACTTTATCAACCACAGTGCCGTGCTTTAATACAGGAGTTTATTTTATACTAAATATAACAAATCATACATGACATTGAAGGAAAACTAACCTAGTTTTTCCTATAAGTGCTCAATGTGCGCGCCTTTAGTGATAGAGCACACAAATTATGCATCGTAAAAATAATAATTTTAACTATAAAGAAGTAGAGATTATAAAGTTTTCCCTTCTGTTTTTCTTTTTTAACCAAGTAATAACTAAATAATTTTATAATATAAGAATATATGTATCGGTTGAATGAAGAAACCAAAGCAATTTATAGAAAACATTTATTTTTATTTCAACAGAAAAAAGTATTACATTACTTACACTTACCTTGATAAATTTTTAACAAAATAATCCAAACCTTTCCAACAAATTTTTTTTTCAGAATTTTCAGCACACATATTTTTAAAAACACGATAGGACTTTTTTGATAGCTATAATAAGACATCAACAACAATTCAATTTTCTGGTATGGAAGAGCAAAACAATTGACAGATGTTTTCCGAATCAAATCGCGGTTTATTTTCACTGCATTAACTTGCAAGCGTCGAATATGTTTATTTTTCTTTTCAACTCTTTCTATAAAAATCAGCTGCACATTTTTTATCGCACACATCACCTGCTGGCGAAATTCATACGAAAGATTGGCGTTATAAAATTATCTTCTTTTTTAGTTGACTTCGAAGTTATAACACATTTTGTACATTTATTTCTTTTTCTGAAAGCCATAGAAGCCTTTGCCGTAAAAATATTCCACAGCGAAAAGAAAACACGAACCATAGATATCATAATTAAAGTATTAGATTGGCTGATCACGTGACCTCCAATGCTAACGACGGGGCGCGCATGGAGGCTTTTTTAGTAGGCATAATGGCCATTGTTGCTGCCACTTTAAGGAGAAAAATACTACGAAAAAAATACTATTTAATTCTAAAATTACAAAAAAGTACTAGAGAAGGATTTAAAGTCACTATAAATATTCCAAAATACAGCTAGTATTTTTACGATATTTTTTTGTAATTTTAGAATTATTCTAAAATACTAATATGCTATTTAAACTTTATAACTAAACTTTTAACTTAATTTTAGAATTTATTTTAGAATTATTCTAAAATTACAAAAAAATATCGTAAAAATACTAGCTGCATTTTGGAATCTTTTTAGTGACTTTAAAAAAACGTGAAACGCTACGCTAGTATTTTTATGGAATGTTTTTGTAATTTTAGAATTAAATGGTATTTTTCGTAGTTTTCCTCCTTAAAGGGGAATCTGTGAGTCATCATAGAGCAAAAAGCATAGTCTATTGTAATCCATGAAACATGTTTCGCAGATTTTCTTTAGCATGTGGCCACTTGGCCATTATGGAAAAAAACCTCTACGTACAATCGTTTAACGAATTGTGAGGTCACTATATTCCAATCTATATTTTAATTTGTAATCTATACACAGAAACTAAGAGATACATATTAATTTTAATAACTAAAAGGAGTTAGGTTAGTTTAATTGTTTCTAAATATTTTCGAATACGTAGAATTATACAAACATATTTGAAGTTGTGATTCAAACTAATATGTTATCTGAAGTCCTTAAATGGTGGAATTGTTGAAATCAATTTACATGCAACAAAACCGCATAGCTATTGCCAAATCCTCCGTGAACCATAATATTTTTTTCGTATTTTTCCTTAATGCAGCAACTGGCATTATCTACAAAAAGCTCTGCGGTCTCGTTAACATTGGAGGTCCTGTGATCAGCATCTAATACTTCAATTATGATATCTATGACACGAACGAGTGAACTATTATTTTAATAAAAGGCAGTTGGTAGTACTATACATTCTTCAAAGTTTTTTCAACATTTACTAATATTTGAAGTTTCTATAAAAACTATCATTTAATTTAGTAATGCTTTATCGTAATTCAGCAAAACTTTTTTGATATCTGTTTGCATTTTATTATACCATTTTTATCACTGTTTGATAGAAGTTGCGAAAACAAAGCGTTCTTTGAACGCGCTAAACTCAATTCAAGAACGTAGTGTAACTGGCAGCTGAAAAGCAGTTTCAATAGTAACATACTATATTCGTATATCTTATAATATAATATTCTATAAGACAATCAGTTTATTTAGAACATAATTATGTTCTGAATGCAATTAATATCAGCTTTCTATAGGATTTTATATAGCCTAATAAACTTCAGAACCGCATGTTTGTAACTTCGCGTCTTAGTTCGACGATATCGAAAATATTCAATTTAATTATATAAATACAGTTGAGCCCGGTCATAAAAAAAGTTTATTTTTAATTTATGGCCTGGATGTTTTTCTAAAAAATATTTCAGAGAAATAAATAATATTTCGTAAAACAGATATTTGATGTTCGAGTTTCGATGTGTGTATTCTTAGTGCATTATCGCCAATTCTACGATAGGGTAATAAAAGTATGGCAGCTCTAAAAACGGGAAAATTCCGTTTTCATCTCTTCGTTCGTGGTTTACGGACATTTTCCGTTTTTAGAAGGAAAAAAAATCGTTTTCAGTCGTTACAGGAAAGTTCCGTTAAAATCAGTAATTTTTTCTCCTGAAATTTCAGGGGTTTTTTTAACAGTGTGTGCAACGATGTAGCGGTACAAGCGCATGCGCTTATCTGAAACTGTTGGAGTTATTCTGTATTCGTCACGTTAAACCACATTAGAATTACACTTCAACCACAATACTATTACAATTTGAAACTCGGACATTCTTTTACGGACACCCTGAATAATATTTCCTTATGATGTATGTATAGGATGTCTGGGGATTCTAAGAAAGATGTTGGAAGTTGGGGTAGAATTTAGTCCGGTTTTTGGTCATGGAACTTAAATTTCATTTCAAGTCTGGTTGTAACATCATATAAAACGATTTTATTAGTTTTGGTGAACAGTGTATATTGTGTTGGTGAACTGTGTTGACTTAATTAACTGGTTTCTGGTCAACAGTCTTGAAGCGTTTATAATTTGAATTTGATCAGATCAATTCACAATTTGGTTCAATGGTCCCATTTTACGTGGTTTCGGAACATTCGATGATTACAGATGTATCATCATTAATCTTTTATACACGGTGCTATTTTTGGGCGGATTTTTTTTTTGTAAAGAACAATAATTTTAATACTGAATTTTGAACCACTCTCATCAGTTGAATAATGGGAATCGCAGTACCGCTTTCTTTGAGTTACGACTTGCGGCGTTCGTACAATTTTACTTTATTGCCAAGCATATCCACCTTTTTTTTTTTGATAAGTTTAACCACTTTTAAGAAGTCTTAACTGTCGTTCAATACTATAAACCTGGGGTAGCAAATTTAAACTACTTTAAGCATTAAAATATGAGAACTATAAGAGCGTATTTACCATAATCATTAATAAGATAAACTTTTAAATTCTGAGGTAAAAACATTGCAGCAAGAACTTTTAATTGCTAGAATTGTGGATGATCTTGTAATTCGTAGAAATTTGTGAAATTAAAATACTGTTTAAAAACAGTTTTTATTTGGCAGATTTAAATCATAAAATTTATATCTTTAAGATATCCACTGTTGTTTTAAAAGTCTGAGGAATACAACTAAACATCTTGAAATCATAGCAGCTTCACTTGACAATGTGTGACATTTTTAAAAAATATTTTATATACTACCAGTACTTTTATAACACATAAGAATGTATAGTAAAAAATATTTGCGTAACCTTGATTTTGTTGCTAATTTGCTTTTAATAAATTTAGCTGCTATAAATTATCAGCAGCAAGTTTAAATAAGTGTCACTGTGTTAAAGTGCAACAAGGCCGCTTCAATTTAACTGTAATGTTTAATTTATATAATATTGTTTTTTAATGCAACTAGTTCATCAAAAGACAGCAATTATCAAAATATGAAAATAATGAGAAATCAATGCTATTTGTTGCAACTGCCCCAAATGAAAGTTATAATATTTCAAAAATACGGTAGTTTTTTAACTTAAAAAAATATTCATTTGTTTCATACTCTATAAGCTTTTTACAGAAGTTATAATTTCAGTTAAAAGTATATATAAGGTTTTTTTTTTAAAGTAAATTTCATACTACAATTTTTTCATGATTCGTCGAATGGGTTAACTTTGACCAAAGCTTTTTCAAGCTGATAATTTCATTACATGGACGACTACTTTGTGGATACCATTAGAACCTTCAGTTTTGAATAAAAGTGTACAATTTATAGTTTTAATTTCGTTTTTCGTATATCTTAATTTGTGTTACCTAAATTGTTCGGGACAATGGTCTTCATTTGTTTTATATTTTGTTCATTTAGATTAAATGAAGCAGAGATCTTATTTTCGAGTGAGAAATTTGCTTGCCAACCATCGTTGATGAGTTAGTGCAGTCTTTGAAGTACTTGAAATTTTCTGTTTGGGTGTTAACAGTTTCAAAACCAGTTAGTATTAACACCTTCATTTTCAAATAAAACAATAAGTTTTTTAGTTATTTACATTCGGTTTTAAAATATTCGACACACATAAATTATTCATGATTCTGGTTTGCATTTTCGTGAAACTTGTTTATTTGAAATAATGTATGCAGAGAGCTTATTTTCGTGTGGCAAGTTTGCATGCCAAGCGTCGTTATGTTGTTAATTTATTTTGTTTGAGTAGGATAAAAATTATCAAATTTAGGTTCTTAAAGCTATCCTCTGTTAACATAAATAGTTTATAGGGTCATGCACAAAGCTTGCATGCACCAATGTCTAACATACGGGAAATTTGCATGTGGTCGTGAGAAAATATAAATAAAACATAAAAAACTATAAAAAATACATTTGCATAAAAAAATATATTTTAGTAAATATGGTATATTTTAAATTTCCAGTATTTTTTTTTAAATAAACAAAATAATACAAAAAAAATGTATTTCATTTTGTCATGAGTCGTAATAGTTCAGCTTTAACAAGTGATGAGGTACCTTTTCCTACCCAAGCCACAATAATTACAAAATGACACCCTGTAAGCAAATACATTGTGAAGAGATTCTGAATAGTTGGAAAAACTTGCTATCTCATTTTAATGCATTGCTTGATTTTTTATGAAGTCTCCATTCAATGTGTTTGAGTTCACATATTCAAAAAAACCATTCATTTATTTATAAGGTATTGCGACTTACACAATACCTTAAATTTTAAAACACAATTTTAAAGTAAATAGTATTTAAAGTGTTTTTATATGTATTTCTATACACGTATGAATTCACTTAGGATAAGCTGATAATTTTATGAATACTAATGTAAAAATCCAGATTGCAATTAATGAATATATTTTGTATTCTTCTTTAAAATTATCTTATCTGAAACAAAAATATTACGATTTAATTGAGTCAAATTTTATGAATTAAAAAATAATAATATTAATTATAATAACAAAACACTTTTCATAAAAGGTTGTTATTGAAGTTTAAATACAGTTTTTTTGTCAAACACAAATAATATGAAAGGTTCAGTTATCAGTACAAC
Organism: Oedothorax gibbosus; assembly: GCA_019343175.1. Taxonomy (NCBI): domain Eukaryota; kingdom Metazoa; phylum Arthropoda; class Arachnida; order Araneae; family Linyphiidae; genus Oedothorax; species Oedothorax gibbosus. The sequence goes on along the minus strand of CM033275.1, from coordinate 13,681,771 downwards.
CCATGCTGGATAACTTGTATGTACTATAATAAATAATTATACTTGTATAGTTCGCCTGTCACTTATTAGCATCTCAAATATTTTGATTGTGGAAGATTCCACTTTGCAAAAGGGTTAGGAAGGTTTTGGTTTAGGCAAGAGTGGCAATTCATTGCTTTTATGGGCGCGTATTCTTTAAGTTTAAAAACAGATTCTCAATTGAAGGGTAGTGCGAACTTGCATAGGTTTTACTATTTTGCATAGATATTTTTTAAAAACTTAAACGTTTCCCAATGAGTATTGATACTAATGTATTAAAATAATACATACTACAGATATATAATCGATTGACGATCAAATCAAGATAGCAAAGAAATGCACGTGCAATCGTTGACGACAAGTTTTCACGTTTTTCTTAACGATGCTGCCTCTGGTTGATGATATTAACACGCACTAGTCCTACAAAAGGGCATTTGTGCGATGAAAATAGCAGCTTCACACTTGTTCAAACTGTCGAAGCTGATGGACCCAGCACAACCTTTTGGTGACATTGAACGTAGCTTCAGTAGTGCATTGGAAGAAACAAAATGAAGAGCTCAAGTGCAAAACAAGTTAAATCCCTTTTTGAAACAATTGAGTTTGGTTAGCTTTTCTACAGGTATTGTAGGAAAGGGATCCACCAACATTTTGATTTGCAACAAAAAAGTGACTTTTGACAAAAGTGAAAACTTTTTTGTGCAAATCATAAATGTTGATGATCCTTCCTACAATACCTGTATGAAAGCTAACCAACTCAATTTTTTTCCAAAAGTGATTTACTGTTTTGCCATTGAGCTCTTCAAATTAACGATTACAAGTTTTGCATAACCGGTGTTAACTTACCGGCGGGATTTTTTATTTATTATTATTTTTTTGGTTTAGCACAATGGTTTGGATATCAAAATATTTTTTTAATCAGCCAGTTTGTCTGGCACCCAACACAACCATATGGGGACACTGTGTGTGGCTTCAGCACATTGGATGATGACAAATGTTGCATGAATTTGTCTTAAATACACGCTATTAATTGGTGGGATTTTTTTGTCCAGCACAATAATTTAAAGGTGGAATTCAGGTATACAACATTAGATTCATGCGAATCGCTTTCTTGAGGTGCATAACATCGATTTGCGGACTTTGTTACAACTTTATTTTTTACCAAGCATTTACACCTTATCCAACCTCCATCAGTTTGACCACATTTAAGATTCCTTAAGGAAGGAGGGGGGGGGGGGTAGGTACATATATATTCCGGCTTGTGTGGTTGATCAGAGACCCGCGAATGAAGCCTTCATCAAGTAACACAGACCCAGAAAGAATTTCTACTGTCACAGAGAAAGGAAGTACACCCAGGTCGAAGGCGGAATTCGAACCCGCACCCGTTACAGCGTGCAGACTGCTAGCGTGATGGTCCAAACCACTCGGCCATCCGGGTCCCCGATTCCTCGATGGTAAGTCGATATTGTAAAGCGTTGGATTCAGTTGCATATTCAAATAATTACTTGTTGTTATATATGGTAGAAATATGATATTACTCCAAGAACGATATGAATGCTATTCTGGTAGTATATGTCAAAAGAAATAACATCCTACATCTACATATGTTGTCTTTAGTGGATGCATCAAAGGTTTAGAATTTAAAAAAGACCCATGTGAGATTCAAATTAAAAAAAGGCATTAGAGGGTTCGTTGACTACTGATGCAATCCGTCTAGCAGCCTGGCCATTTATATTGTAAATCGTCACTTAAGTTCCCACATGTGCTATCTCATTTTCTCAACTTGGCTGAAGTATACATTGACGCCCGGCAGTAAAGTCGCCAATCTGACAACCCCGCCAAACTCAGTTTTACGGCATTGGGTTTGGCGACAATTTTTGACTTGCCGCCAAACCCGGGCGCTGATATATACTTTAACCAAGATGCGAAAATGAGATAGCACATGTGGGAATTAAGTGATGAAATATTATTGTTGATTTGGGTAAAGTCTGTAGAAGTTGAATAAACAGCTCGAACTCATCTCTGCTTGACTTACTTTTACCAAGGAAAAAAATATTTTTTTTTAAAACACCAGTATTTTTGTAACACAAATGCCTGTATAGAAAAAAAAACTGACTTTATGAAATGGTCCCATCAATAATTACTGGTCAAAATATAGCTTAAGCTGCTACGTGATTAGCAGAAAGAATAAAATAAAGTGATAACTAAGAAGAGAGAAAAAATTAAAGTATATAGTATTTTTAAACTTTTAATATTTTTGGATGAGTTACATCTGTCTACCTTAGCCATAATAAGTTATAAAACAAGTTTGTAAAATGTTTGTTACTGATAGTGTATAAACATTTTTTTTTCTCTCAAACACAAAAATTTAATTATAATGTGTACTATTAAAATATTTTTTCAAGAAATTAAATTGTTATTTTTTGCAAACTTTCAAAAAACCAAAATTGCTTGTTCTAGCATACTGTTAAGTGACCTCTTTTATATTTAAAATTTTATTCGTCTTTTACGAAAACCACTGATCTTTTTAAGTGTTTGAATTAATATTTTTTTAAAAATAAATATATATAAAAAATAAATACCAAATACAAAAAAACATAATCATAGTATCCACCTTAAATACAATAAGCTAAAGGCCGTGGACAGCCTAGTGGTTAAGGCTTCGTTCTCGGAAACGGAAGGTCCCGCGATCGAGTCCCGATACTGAAGACCCACCGAGTACATGCGGAGTACGTGCTCGTTAAATCTGTGGTTCCGAAAGTCCTGTGGGCGGTCATTGCGCAGTTAACCACGGGTACAGGTCCCTGGAGACTATTTCCCTCCCCTTCAGGGACATGTCTAAATTGTGGAGGTGGCGATAGATGGCAGCATCTGTCAGAACGATGCCAAGTCAGATTCCTGCCGTGTAGTCTCTACACGGGCATCTCTTCTCAGGAACCGCACCCATTTGCCTTAATACTTACCCGTTCCGCGGGAAGAGCTTGGGCCACCTAAGTGGCATTAGTAACAACAACAACAATAAGCTAAGATGAATTATTAGGATAAACCATGACTCTTCTGACGGAAGTAAAATATAACGAATTAAATCGGGGGAGCTTGGATTCACATTTTAAATGTAAGAAACAACACAATTAATAAAAGAAATATACAGAAGATGTGGAAACTGCAGACTAAATGGGATTAATTCTATGTGTGGAAAGAACCATTTACTTAACATAATATCCTAAGCTAACTATACAGAAATTGTTTGTCTTTAAAATAAAAAGAATATCTTTGATGGTTGTCCATTATATCAGATCGAATATGAAAGCATCAAAGTTTAGAATTTAAAATACAATAAAGAATCACTTGACTCCTTTATATTATCCGCCATATAGGTTGCTCGTTGAATGTTTTTACGAATACTTAGAAGGCATTTTTAATAACAAGTCTTTAAAATAACAAGAATAGCTTTGATGGTTGTCCATTATATCAAATCGAATATGAAAGCATCAAGGTTTATAATTTAAAAGTCAATAATGAATCAGTGGACTCCCACATTATCCGCCAAATTGATTGATTATTAAAGTTATTTTTTAACCAGTTTAAAGACATCTTGATTTTAGGTCGACAATTTAAAACATGTGTTTTTGGCAGATTTGAATTAATTCATGAAGATACAGATGGATGGACAGAAGACAACATGGATTTCCCCTTACAACTAACTGTACAGAGACATGGTAGATTCATGTACAAAAATAACAAATTACATATATCCTTGCCGTCTCTAGTAGATGCATCAAAATCTCAAAAATTTAAAGTAGACCTATGAGAGATTTACTTAAGAAGGTTATGGGACCAATAGGGTACTTGACAGCATCGCTAAAATACCTTCCAATATTAATTAAATTATAGTTTGAACCCAAATATAACAAACGTATATATTTTTTTGCAAAATAAATCTTTAAATATTAATAAAAATCATTTCAAATGGCTTTTTTTTTCATCGGTACGTCACGTGATCACAAACACGTCGATTTGGCTGACGTCACTAGTATGTATAAACAAACCGGTGTGATTTTTTTTTGTTTGTAATTAAACTGGTTTTAATCTAACTTACTATTAAAATAAGAATTATATAGATAATGGGTGGAGGTTTTACAGAAGCGGATAGTTCAAATTTGCTTAAAGTAGATTCCAAAATGGTGTTTCAAAGTTTGTTTATAGTTACTAGTGACATCATAGATACCCCGTGACAGCCACAAAGCGTTTTCGGGAGTGATTTTTCGTCCTAATTCCCCTTTTTTTGGGGTATTTGAAAAAAAAAGAAAAATTACGTGTCTAATATTTTTGGCATAAGAATATTTCGAGCCAATAAATAAATTTTAATCAAGTACCCTATTGTTAAGTTGAAGCAAAGGTGTCGGCTCGTCACCTGACTGTGGTTCTAAATTACAACATCCGTCGCCACTAGCCCTAGTGTAGCTCTAAAGTGACGATAATTCAACTCACTGAATGCGATCTGTCAAACAGCCTGGTTATGTAGGTAGGGAGACATATTTTCCGGTTTGTGTGCTTGATCAGAGACCCGCTTAGAAACCTTCGTCAAGTAAGACAGGCACGGACAGAAGTTTTACTGACACAGGGAGAAAAAGTACAACCAGGGCGATGCCGATGGCTGGAATCGAACCCGCTTCTTCTACAGTGCGCAGAATGTTAGTATAATGGGTTGTGATAAAAAAAAAACTAGGCCACCCGAGCCCCGGCTGGTCATGTAATTTGTTTACAGATGTTAGGTACTCAAAGCTGTAAATACCAATAAAAAATGAACAATGATCGGAAAACGATCAATGTATAATTGAGTTGAATTGTCGTCGCACTAGAGCTGCACGAAGGCTATTGGCGACGGGCGTCATAATTTACACCCACAGTCAAGTGATGAGCCGACACCTGAGTGGGCACCCAACGCAACTACGATCAATTTATACCTTGACGAGACTTGAATATTTTATAAATGAATTATAACCTTTTCGGAGTTCATAGAATAAAATATTCATATCAAAGCTAAAAAGATGCTAAAAAGCTAAGCAAGAGCAAATAATCAAAGCATCAATATGAAGAAACTCTATATTGCTTAAACCTAAAATGTTCATGTATTGAAAACATTTCTTCTTTTTCTTTTCAAATTTAAAAAACTGTATGGAATTGTTTTGATTGGGTTTTACTATTGAAACGGTTAAATTTCGGAGGTATCCCCTGTTAAAAAATAATTGATTATGTCGTGTACAAGCTTGTAACAACCATTGTTTAATCAATCTATATTTGCATTATGCATCGAATAAAACAAATAAATTAATAAAATTAAATTGAAAAAATAATAAAAACAAGTAGGTTTGTAACAGAATCTGTCACTTAACCCGCTTCCACAAAACAGTTATGTTTAACAGTTGTTTAACAGTTGTAACTGTTTATGTTTAATTCTATATTAAACATTTACATGCTAAATTAGTCTAGTTTCATTTATTTTATTTCGAAAATTCAATAATTATTACTTATCGTTTGCAAAAATTAATTTATATTTCAAAGGATAAATATGTAATATTCCTCGTTTTTAAAAAGAATGAAAATATTTTATATAAACATACAAAGCATCTCGTAGTGAAATATATTTGACGTCATTTCAAACTGATCGTTTTTGTCAAAAGTAAATTTATTATAATTTAAAATCGTCTAAAAGATATATAGTTACTTGGGCGATTGTTGCGAATGGCAATGGTGATTTAATTCTAATAAAAATGGCTTCCTATCTTTTTAAATGAGCATTCAATTTTGCAGTTTTTTTTAAATATTTGAAATAACTTCGAATTCGAATTCTTTTCTGAAATGTTCAATGCATTCTAATTTCGATGCGCTGAATTTTTTGACGTATCACACTTGTCCGTAGCATTTGTAGGTTGGGCTATGAAAGTGGGTGACATATGGACAGACGGACTAAACGATTATAATGCCTTCCACTTTTTACGTTATAAGCGTAGTGTGGAAGCTAAAAAGTAAATATAGATTGAAAATAAAGTGATATACATTTTTACAAAGAAATTTTTTTTTTAAAGTAAAAATGCATATTTCCATGTACCACTATGTTTGTAAAACAAAATTGTATATAAAATTTTAAAATGACTTTTGATATTCCGTACACGTTTCCACTTCGAATAAATTAAGTGGTTGACGAAACTTAACCACAATCATAAGAGAATAACAACACTATTCCAATTATGAACTTGATATCCATTAGAAGTTGTATGCTTTGTATGTTACTATTTTTGTTTTGTAAATACTTATATTTTAATAAACAAGAATATGCGAATAAAAATGCATGTCTAGTAGTGTAATTGGGGCATTGCAAATTAATGTTTCACACTGAAAAAAAAATTCTTGCACAAAAACATTATTGTATGGTAATGGTATTTCTAGTAATAAAACCAGAATACCAGGTACTTAAACCATTCAATTAGTAACCTTACTATTCGTTTTGGTAACGAATTACTAGAATTTCTGGTATCTAAAATTATAGCTCTTTTTACCCGTACGTTTGGTAAGATTGCAACTATGAAAAGTAAGTAAGGTTTTCCTACCATACGCTTTGTTTTTATACGAGAAGCATGGTTAACAATCCAAATTAATTTCCAGAAAGCATCGGTCTTTTACCATATGTTTGGTGATCGGATCATGTTGAGCGCAATGATACCTACCATATACCACTGTATTAGCTGAAATTTTGACTACCAATATACGTATGGTAAATATCACTCATCAAACATGGCGGTGCTGTGTTGCAGTCGTTTGTGGCAACTCGAAAGAAGTCATATAAGCAAACTAAACTAATTATACTAGTAGTATATTTTGCATTTTATTGAAAGTAGTATGGAAATGGAGCTCCACGCGACATTTCCCGATGGATCCGGTACATTTCTTGCGAAATGAAATTTAAAATTTATAATAGAAATACGGTGATTACGCATGTGGTTTACGTAATCTTATTTGGTAATATTAACTTTATGCACGGCAATAATACTATTGTATACGGTAATAAAACCACTATATACGGTAATGAAACCACTACATACGGTAATAAAGCAACTATGTATGGTAATAAAACCACTACATATGGTAGTAAAACCACTACATAAACTTATAAAACCAAATGCGCTACCAAACATCATGGCAATGAAACCATATTTTTCTAGTAATTTTACCATAAAGTCACTACCAAACAGATACTGGTAGATAAACCACATTTTTTGGTGTTCCATATGAGCCAGAAAATACGGTTAAATATACCAGATTCTGGTAGTTGGACTAGAATTTTTTTTCAGTGCACGTATTTTTAAACGAAATATCTTGATATCCTCTGTTTTTTTTTAATTAACATTGTATTAGAGCTAAACAAAGGCTATTGACGACTGTCCATGTAAGTTTGCAACGCATTTCCGAAAACGAACAGAGAAAAGCTTTAGTTCTACTGAAAGAAAAGTTTGCCATCAATATTCGCTCCAAATTGGTAAGAAAGTAATGTATTGTTCAAAAAAATGTTATTCCAGGCGAACTTAAAATAAAAACTATACGCCTGAAACCAAGAATGAAACAAACTGGAACTGTTGCCATTCATGACGTGAAACGCAGATATTTTGTCGGTGCATTTTAAGTTTTTGGTAGTTCATCTTGTTAAAGATTCATATTGAAGCTAAAAAGAAATGAGAAGAAAATTTAAATGGCAAAAATGTAGGATTCTCATGTAATGGGAAGAATTGTTTTTAATATTGAAGTACTGCATATAATTGTTTTGATTAAGTACTATTAAAATTATCGTATTTATTTTTCACAGCTATACTTTGTTAAAGAAAATAATTGATGGAGCTTTTAAACGTACATAGCCTTTAAACAGAATTTTTCAACGTATAGAATATACATCAATTGAATAAAAAATTTATTTGCATAAAGGGATACTTTTTAAGTAAAATTGTATATTTTAAAATACCAATATTTTGTAAAACAAATTTATAAATGATATAAAATATATATATTTTCCATTCTTAACGTGAAACATACCCATTATATTATGGCGAGACTTACGTATTTTGTATGTACATTTTAACATTTTCGTAGTATATCATGTTTGTAAACACAATTTATTAACATAAAGGATATTTGTATACAGGCAAAGAGAGAATATATCCGGGGAAGTAAAATGTAGTAAACCATAATTGTTGGGAAAACGCTGTATTTTGTGTACTTTATATTATTTGCGTTCGATAAATACTTATTTCATATTTTATTTCGAAAGGATTTTCGAAAAATTTCTGTCCAGTTAGTAATTAAGTATTGGAAGCTAAAGTTTTACTCATTGCCTAACGATTTCTCATTTCCCTCTGTTTCGGTTGAAAGAACGTTATAATAGAGCTTAACAAGGGCTATTGGAGACTGTCCCACAGTAAGTTTAAAACGTCAGTCAACTGACGAGGCGAACACTAAGATGGCGCTCTATGCAACATTATAGCGATATCTTCCGTGGCGTCGTACATTGGATGGCACAAATATATAGGAAGACCAGACGTACTGCATTTCGCAAGACGGTTTACTTTGTTATTCAATCAAATAGCTATAAAAATTGTGTAAATAGTTTCCGCTTAATTTTTTCCATAGTTGGTTGGTAGACATATATTTAGGTTTGTGTGCTTGGTCAGAGACCCGCTTATAAACCTTCGTCAAGTAAGACAGACACACACACACAACACACACATAAGTGACAGATGCTATCTATCGCCATCTCCACAATTTAGACATGTCCCTGAAGGGAGGGAAATAGTCTCCAGGGACCTGTACCTGTGGGAAACTGCGCCATGACCTCCGACAGGACTTTCGGACCCACAGATTTAACGAGCACGTACTCCGCATATACTCGGTGGGTCCTCAGTGGTATCGGGACTCGATCGCGGGACCTTCCGATTCCGAGAACGATGCCTTAACCACTAGGTTATCCACGGTCCTAAAACAAATGTTATTCCAGAAAAACCTAGAGTAAAACAAACTGGAACTGTTGCCATTCATGACTTGAAACATGCCCATTATATTATGGCGAGACGTGGATATTTTGTAGGTACATTTTAAGTTTTTCGTAGTTTATCTTGTTAAAGATTCATATCTTAGCTAAAAAAGAGAAATATGAGGAAATTTAAATTGCTAAAAGGTCGAATTTCTTGTATGCATAGAATTGTTAAGATAATATGCCATTAAATTGTTTTGATTAAGTACTATTAAAATTATTGTACTTAATTTTTCGTTGCTAATACTTCGTTAAAGAAAACAATTGATGGAGTAAAAGTTTGCCAACATATTTTTTTTAATGTAAGGGATTATTTGTATGTTGGTAACAAGAGAAAAATATACATCAATTGAAAAAAACATAAAAATCTAAAATTTTTTTCCATAAAAGGATATTTTTTAAGTAAAAATTGTCTGTTTTAAAATACCAGTATTTTTGTAAAACAAATTTGTATATGATATAAAAAATTTATTATTGTATAAATCGGCTCAAACCATGTAAAATCAATTATTAAGTGATTGGGGAAACTTAATCACATTATAGAAAGCACTAAGAAAGAAAAAACTCATAACTGTTGGAAAGATTGCAGTATTTGTGTTATATAAATACTTATTTCATATTATATTTTATTCAGGGAAGATTATACAGTCGAACCCCGTTAACGCGAACTCGAAGGGGGGGGGGGGGGGGGGGGGCACCCGAAATAATTCGTGTTTCACCGTCAGGATTTTTTTTTACATTGAACCAGTGAATAGTTAAAAAAATAACTTAAACAACTTCTCAAAATTATCATAATTTTATAATGTAATACACTAACAATAAATGTTACAATTTGTAATTCATTATAAAGTTCATTTGGATAGTGGCTTACGAAAACTGAGGAAAATTTTTAAGGAATTGCAATTAAGAGTGATGCATTATGCATAGTTACAAAATGCAAATGAAAAATAGAACATTCCAACACATGTTAATGGAGTAGGTATTCTTAAAATTTCAGCAAGGTAACTTAAGATGTAAATTTCTTCTCTTTTGAAAAAGCGTTATGGATTTTTTTGCTTTACCTTACTACGAACTGTTTGAATTACTGTTTGAACTACGAACAACATTATATCCCTGTTTTAGATTTATAATACAAACTACACAAAAATTAAATATGCTTTGATGGCAGTAAAATGACAAATCGAATCGCCGTGGCTGAAATGAAGAATTAATAAATGAAGATTAAATGAAGAATTCCTTACCATGTCCAAATTAGAATTAATTTCAACCATGTAAGGCCAACTGACGTTTCACTTATACTCCGCCATTTCTACTTAGATACAGAATATCGTATATCTTCACGGTATTCGATAATGTAAAGATTTGGGGTTTTACTGCATATTTGAATAATTAATTGATAATGTAGTTGATAAGGATAACATGGATTTCTCCCAAGAGGGTAGAGGGTAATTCATCGTTTCCGGCAGTCTATTTGAAGCCTTTCTTATAAGGAGCTTTATCACAGCCAATAACGCCTCATAATTTAGAACCCTGGTCAAGTGACGAAGTCGACGCCTGAGTGGGTATGAAAACAGAACTTTCGAAAGACATCGTACCAAACGACGTTGGGACTCCACAGATTAATGAGCCAGAGGATTTCCTCCAACAACCATATGAACATCGAATATCCGATACACTTAAAAAACAAAAATAATAAACGTCCTCATGTATCTTTCTGTTTTCTGCATCAAAAGTTGACAATTTAAATAGACCCCCTTGAGTGAACCAGATAAAAAGGCACTGACCACTGGCTGCGATCCGTCAAAAGACCTGACAAATTACTTTGTAGATAGTTGATCAGTGCTCAGTTCTATAAAGAGTCAAAGGAGGAAGGGTTCATTTAGTTTTTGATGTATGGTGTATGTTTTTCTTAAATAGTTAGCTCAAACATCTTGGGAATTATCTCTTTCAGGTCACTGAATATTGGCTCTCTGGGCTAGGTGACTGAATGGTCAGTGAGCTGTGCAGGCGTCAGAAAGTCCCGGGTTCAAATCCCGACATGGCATGGATATTTGTGTTGTGTGTTTGTTTGTATTTGAGTACATTGGCGACAGACGCGCTCAATAAATAATGTGAAGTCGAAAGTCCCCGAACAGCGCAAGTTGGAGCCACTGTTTTGTTTTTTGGTGCCCGCTATGGTGTCGACCTCGTCCCTTGACCAGGGTTCCCAATTACGAGTCTTAATTGGATGTGTTAAGCTCCATGCAAACAAACAGATGGACCAAGGTCGGAAAATACCTTTTTAAGAATCAGAATACCCCAACACGTGCAGAAAATACAAAACCCAGGTTTTACGACCCCCTACCCCTGCTTCGTATTAAAATATGTGATTAAAATGCAGTATTATATTATTACTCCATCAATTATTCTTTTTACTTAACACTCTTAAAACAAAAGAGTGAATCTACTCCTATAGGGAAGTGCATTTTCGGCACCGGAAATTAGTGGAAATTTACTCAGAGTTTAAAACCGATCGTTTGTTTTAAGAGTGTAATAATGCCTCTTTAAGTTTAGTTTAGTTTGAATTTCGTTGCTCTAGAGCTACACGAGGCTATTGGCGACGGGCGTCGTATTTTAGAACCCAGTCAAGTTGACGAGCCGCACCTGAGTAAGCACCCAACGCAACCGTTAGGGCGACAATCGTACGCAGCGTTAAGACTTTGAAGGATATTTAACGTGGCACTAAACCCGCCACACGGGGTATTATTTGTCGGACATGTTTGGCTGCAGGGGCCGTTTAATGGGTCGGCAGTTATTTTGGCGATGCCCGGACCCGAACCTGGACCTTCCGCATGCTAGGCGAATGCCTAACTGATTGGGCTCCCCAGCCCCCTAATACTCGTTAAGGGAATACGGTACCCAAAACATTATTTTCTAGAAATAAAAACATAAACTTGTAAATTATTGTGGTTTTATACAATTTTCACTCTAAATAAACTTTTCTAGCAATAAGAACAAATATTTACAAGTATTTTTTCATTTTTTTTAAAAAATCAAAATTTTAAAACTTTTTTAAAAAACTACTCATCTTTCAATTTTAGAATAACTCCACCAAACTTGTATAGTTTGTTTTTAGAACTATTGTTCAAGACTACTGTGCATGATTTTAAAATGTAAGTTACTTTAAAAAGTAACATGCATTTGTACTGAAAATCACAAAACACTTAAAAATTATTAAATTCAACATTTAAAAAAAAAACTAGAGATGTAAACCTTATTTCATGCACTATTTTGTGCACCATTTATATAAGAACTCAGGTTAAAATTTCGTTGCTTTTACGAAACCCACTGACTTTTTTATAGTGTTTGAATTAATGTTATTTTAAAAATAAATATATAACAAAAAAAGCTATCAAATACAAAAAAAAACCATGTACTTTGTTTATAGATGATAGGTGTTCAAATGCTGTAAATCCCAAATAAAAAGGAAAGGCCATCGGAAAACGATCATTTTATAGTTGAGTTGAGTCGAATATCTTCGCACTAAGCTGCACGAAAGCTATTTGCGAAGGGAGTCATAATTTAGAACCACAGTCGAGTGACAAGAAAATACCTGAGTGGTCACAAAACAAAACTACGATCAATTTATATTTGGTCGCGACTTGAATATTTTTATAAATTAATGAACTTATTCACAATCATGTTCGAATAACAACACTATTCAAACTTATAGATATCCATAAAAAGGCTCTATATCCAGATCAATTGGAAAGATTTAAGAAGTATTTTTGTGCTTTCTGTAAATACTTATTTTATATCATATTATACTCAAACAAGTAGGTTTGTAACACAACTAACCCGCTTTCACACAAAGTTTGTGTTGAAAGGTAAAAAGGCGCCAAACACAGCAATTATTCTATATTAAACATTCGCATCTATATTTGGCTATTTTCATTTATTTAATTCCAAAATTCAGTAATTATTACTTATCGTTTGCAAAAAATAATTTATATTTCAAAGAATAAATATGTAATATTCCTCGCTTTTAATAGAATGAAAAATATTTCATATCAACCTACAAAGAATCTCGTAGTGAAAAATTTTTTGAGGGTCATTTCAAACGAATCGATTCGCAAAAATATAAGTAGGTTTGTAACAGATATAATGATCATTTACATGCTAAATTAGGGTAGTTTCATTTATTTTATTTCGAAAATTCAATAATTATGATTTATCGTTTGCAAAATTAATTCATATTTCAAAGAATACATATGTAATATTTCCTCGCTTTTAAATAGAATTAAAACATATATCAACATACAAAGAAGCTCGCAGTGAAATATATTTGACGTCATTTTAAACGGTTCGATATCGCAAAAATAAATTTATTTTAATATACAGTGGTGGTCAGAATTATAAGGACAATGGAAAAATAGCTAGATCTTTTCACAAATCACGGTTGAATTATGCAAATTTTATGTCTGGTTAGCCAATAGTAAACTAAGCATTTTAAATAAGATTTTTTGGGAAATATACATAAAATTCATAATTTTTAAAATGCGTTTAAAAATTTTAACATACAGCGAAATTGGACAAAATTATAAGGGGCAATGCATTTCTGTGTAAGTCTAAAGCATAAATTTACATAAAACTAGCAAGTGTCTGCTTTGTACACTTCCTGGTGTTTATAAAGATTTTGCGAGTGTTTGAAAACTTCATTACACTTATTTTCAACCATGCCACTAGGTACGAAGCTTTCGGTGTTTGAAAAAAAAAAATTAATCGCTTATAAAAATTCTGGACTTACTGGACGTGAAATAGCATTGAAATTGAATAGATCGAAGACTGTAATATATACATTTTTGAAAAATCCTGGAATTATGGAAAACGAAATACCCAGGTAGGCCATCTTCTGTGTCTTCAAGAGATAAAAGTGAATTATAAGTAGAGCTTGATCAAAAAAGCAAACATCGACGGAAATAAAGCGTGAACTGGACTTTAACTACAGTGCTCGAACCTTTCGCCGTGTTTTTACAAATGCCAAACAGGTTCGATACGGAAAACTGAAGTCACGACCCCCTCTTACAATAACCCAAAAGAGACTGAGGATGGAGTTTGCTAAAAAGTACATTTCTATGGGTGACAAATGGAATGATGTTGTCTTTTCTGATGAAAAGAAGTTTAATCTAGACGGACCTGGTTTAACCTAGACGGACCTGGTTTAACTAGACGACCTGATGGTTTTAAGTATTTTTGGTATGATCTTCGCAAAGAAAAGAAATATTTTCAAAGCGTTCATATGGTGGTGGCTTAGTAATGGTCTGGGCAGGTTACCGCCTCTGGAACTACAGAAATAGTATTTCTTTTAAGGGAAAATGAACTTAAATAGTTATGTTGAAAATGCTGGGCGACAATCTTTTGCCAAAGCACCGTTGATAACCAGTGTGACTATTTATTCCAGCAGGACAATGCTCAATACATGTGTCCGCAGCTGCAAATCATGGGTTTGAACGCTAATTCTGTAAACGGTTGACTGATTGCCAGCTAAAAGTCCCGATCTAAACCCAAACGAGAATTTGTGGGGTATTTTGGCGCATGAAGTTTACAAAATGGCACTCAGTACCATAACAAACGAGAACTGATGTCATCATTGAAAAGACATGGGGAAATATCCATATGAGCACCCTAAAGAAACTAACGAGCTCTATGGACGTCAAGATTAATTAAAGTAATTAAAAATAGAGTGAACATATTAATTATTAATTGTTTTGACTTGGAAAATTTTAAATGTCCTTATAATTTTTGTCCAGTTTCCTAACAATGTATTTTTTTGTTTATTATTTTCATAAACTCAAATTTTGTATTTTAAGTTTTTTATTGTTCTTAAATGATTTATATCATAAAGAAGTATTTTATGTCGAAATACATTTTCTTTTAAATTTCAGAAATAAATTTTTTCCTGTTCAAATTTTTAGTTGTCCTTATAATTTTGACCACCACTGATTTTAATATATTGTCTAAAAGAATTAAGTTTCTTGGGCGATTGTTGCGAATGGTAATGGTGATTTAATTCTAATAAAAAATGGCTTCCAATGCTTTTTAAATGAGCATTAAATTTTGTAGTTTTTTTAATAATTGAAGTACTTCGAATTCGAATTCTTTCTGAAATTTTCAATGTATGCTAAATTCGATGCGCTGAAATTTTTGACGTATCACACTTGTCCGTAGCATTTGTAGGTTGGGCTATGAAGTGGGTGACATACGTACTGAACGATTATAAACCTTCCATTTTTTAAACGTTATAAAGTAGTGTGGAAGCTAAAAATAAATATAAATTGAAACAAAGTGAGATGCATTTTTACAATGAAATTCTTTTTAAGTAAAAATGCATATTTCAATGTACCATTATTTTTGTAAAACAAAATTGTATATAATTTTTTTTAATGATTTTCGTTTTTGTGTTTAGGGTCCACTTCGAAAAAATTAAGTGGATAACGAAACTTAACCACAATCATCTCAGAATAACAACACTATTCAAATTAGAATTTGATATCCTTTAGAAGTTGTGTGCTTTGTAAGTTACTATTTTGTTCTGTAAATACTTATTTTTTATTTTAATCAACAAGGATATACGAATAAAATGCATGTCTAGTTGTGTGATGAATATACTGGCAACTTTGCCTCCGTTCAGAGTCATCAGGCAAATGGCGACGAATGATACATCAAACGAAACACTGCACTATATTTTTGGTCTTAGGATAACCATTTTTTTTGTTCTAGTTCCGAGTTCCATACATATGGTGAAACATTTCACCACAGAACACTTCACCTGTGAACCTTTTTGAGAAGAAACCTAGAACATTTCTTTTAACAGTGTACAATAAAAAAAAACTAAGCTAATTAGAATTAAAATTTATGGGGATAAAAATCCAGTATTACTCCACTTTTATTAAAAATCCAGCAAATATTTATTGCACTTTGATAACTATCTTCACTTTGATATAATACTCTTTAAAACAGTCAACCCAAAACACGAATTTCCTAGCTACTTCCCCAGTTGTGTACGAATATCTCTGGGCAACTTTGTCTTCAGGCAGAATCATTAGGCAAAATGGATGACGAATGATTTATCAAACCGAAACACTACCATTTTTTTTAGGAATCCCATACATTTGTTGAAACATTTCACTCCACAGCACTAGGAACCTTTTTGAGATGAACCTAGAACTAACTTTTTTATCAGTGTAAAGTAAGAAGACTACGCTGCTTCATATTAAAATTGTGTGATTACAGTATAGTGTTACTTATAATTTATTACAAATACAGTAATGAGGTTGTTTCAAATGACGCAATTCTGAGGTTTTCATTTTTGTGCTCCCTGCAATTTCATCGGTTTTTTCGATTCCACTTTAAGATGAACGCTTTTTTCGTCTGCTTTATTTTCTGTGGTCTGTTTTTAGAGTTCTCTACATGCAACGAGTTTTTATTACTGATATTATTAAGTTTTATCAATTTAAATTCATTTAATTTCAAATATGCAAAGCATTATCAAGACGTCAATGTTGTTGGAAAACTTCGGCTTAGAGGGTAATGTCTTATGCGGAGAAATTAAGTGACATTTTAGGACATAATAGAACAGAAGGACCAAAAATGAAAACAATTCTACCGGAACTGTAGCCACTCACGACGTGAAACATGCCTATTATTGGTGCTCAACGCCAGTCCCGAACACATACTCCATTGCCTCGGTTAGACGTAGAAGGACATCAACACGACGACCCACTCTTATTTTTGGACTTTCTCAGGGTCACACACATCATGGAACTGGTCTAATTTTGACCCAGGGATATGTAAAAAAAACGTTGATACTACTCTTTAAAAACAGACTCCAAGCCGAATTTCCGATCTACTTCCCTAGTTGTGCGACGAATGTCCCTGGGCAACTTTGCCTCCAGACAGAGTCACTAGGCAAATGGGTGACGAATGATTTATCAAAACAAAGAACTGCACTATATTTTTGGTTTTAGGATGAACCATTTTTTAAGTTTCAGTTCCGACTTCCATACATATGGTGAAACATTTCACCACAGGCACGTCAACTGGGAACCTTTTTGAGGCGGAACCTAAAACATTATTTTTAACAGTGAACAATAAAAATAATACTACGCTAAATAGTATTAAAATTATCCAGTATTACTCCCATTTCAATACAAATCCAGCAATTATTTATTTCACTTTGATAATATATAATATTCCCTTTGATATAATATTTTTGATAAAACAGAGACTCCCGACCCAACACGAATTTTCGAGCTACATTCCCCAATTGTATGACGAATATCTCTGAGCAACTTTGCCTCCAAACACAGTCATTAGGCAAATGGGTGACGAATGATTCCTCTAAACTCCTGCAGGGTGTTTAGTGGGGGTGTGCCTCATTCCATTTGAATCCCTCTCACTTCTGCAGACGATTTGACAACGTTTAGGGGCACTGAAGTGAAGACAAGGGGGAGTTTTAAAGTGTGGGGGTGTCTCCGAACAAGTGGCGGGTGAAGGGGAGAGGTACGAGGAATACTATCTTTTTTTTTGGGGGGGGGGAGGTAGTTGTTCGTTGAAAAGTGAGAGAGATTAAATAGAATGGCACGATAAAATTCCGTTTTTTGGATAATTATAATGCTTACTGTCGTTTATTTTCAAGCTCTATCTGGAGGTTTAACGAAGCCAATATTCTTCTTACCCCATTTTCTATTTCATTCAATTTTATAACACATGAAAAAGTTTAAAATTAAACTTTTGCCTTACTCAATACTCAGCCTGACTTAAGCAACTATGTTTTGGTTCACTAGCATACATTCAAAGTTCCCAAATGTTCATAATGTACAGTTTCATATTTTTACCAGGCACATTTAGTATACTGTGTCATTATTTTAAAGGCTACACGCATTTAAAGCAATACGTGGGGCCCGGATGGCCGAGTGGTTTGGACCATTACGGTCTGCGCGTTGTAACGGGTGCGGGTTCGATTCTCGCCTTCGCCCTGGGTGTATATTCCTTTCTCTGTGACAGTAAAAATTCTTTATGTGTCTGTCTTACTTGACGAAGGCTTCATAAGCGGGTCTCTGATCAAGCACACAAGCCGGAATATATATGTAGTAGTAGTAGCAATACGTAAGTTTTTTTTCCGAGTTTCAAAAGAAGTTTGTTAAATGTTATCGAAGAAAGATAGATAGATTATTCCAGTCCTTGGAAATTGTAATGTTTGGTGTTGTTTATTTACAAGCTCTATATATAGCTTTAACGAAGCCAATATTTTTCTTACAATTGCGTATTTCTGAACACTAAAAAAAGAAGAAAACTGACCTTTAAACTTCTCATTTTCACGAATGAATTAGTTTAAAACTGATTTATGTTTAATGCAGCCTGACTAAAACAACAATGTTTAGATTCATCATCACAAATTAAGTTCCTAACATTTGATAAGCCGCATTCATAAATGTTTACTATACACATTTAGTATACAATGACATCATTTTGAAAGCAATACATATTTAAAAAAAACATGTACTACAATAGCTAAAAAATATCAATAAAAAACAAACAATTGAAAGTGAAGTATCATAAATTTCTAACAACTCCTAAGTTTAATTATACATGTGTTCATTGTATTGCTTATTTAGATAATTAACGTCAATGAGAGTATGCGAAAAGGATGAGAGTTCTAGAAATAATTGAAATTGAAGAGTACAGGGGAAGAACCGCTTTATTTATTAGGAGTAGTTCCGTAATTGTATCTGTTTGGCGGACATTGGCGACAGGAAACCGGTTTTTCTCTTTCTTCTTCGCTTGGTCCAAGCGTCGGAATCGTGCATCGCGTTAATTCAAGGCCGTCTCCTTGGTTAGTTGGTTAATCTCGGTAGGTAGAAAAGTCGTGGTTTAGGACTTTTCAATTAATTTGCGAATCTTAAAATTTATCTTAATTGTTTTAGAAAAATTCGTGATTTTCAATCAATCGTACTTTATTTTTAAAGCTTAACATGATGATAGACACAGTCTTTTGAATAAAACGCGGAACTGAATTTCAGGGTTGCAGTGAGAGAAAATGCACAACAAAATTGAGAAACTGGTTTCCTTACACCAGTATAGGCGATTACTCGCTATCATCGCCAAAGATGCCTGATGAGGAAAGTTTTCAACGAAATTGAGCTGTTTTTCCCATGTACTCTTCAATTATCTCTATATGGTATATCTCATAATGTGGTATTCCTCATCAATTGGCGAAACAGTTAAATGAATTCTTTAATGAAGAAAAAAATTGATAAATGCACCTCGTTTAAACCCCTAATTATAAATACTCAGTTCCAAAAGAGTTGAACAAATAGAGTATCTCAATTTTTTCTCAAACTCTGTACAATTTTAAATCTATACAATGTTTTTCAATATTTCAAAAATCTATACATATTTATACTCCATGTATAATTTCACGAACCATGTGCAATATTAACTTTTTTATTAATTTACGCACTTTCGAAATTGTGCTAAATATGCGTATATAATCAAAAAGTATTTCAACAATGAACTCAGCTAATTTCATCCTGAATGAAAATAATCAAAACTCCATCATAATATTTGCAAAATATGTTTATTTAACTAATAAATGAAGGGCCTTGTTGCAAAACTCACCCTCAAAAGTATACCTAAGATATAGTATCCACCCACTTTATTGGCGATATGTTCAATTTTATTTACCATTAATAAAAGTCAAAAATGAACGGATTGGACCACGGCAACTTCAATAACACGGCCAGAGAAGCTTTTCCAAACATGAGCGTAGACAGAATTTTTGACGTCACTGTTCCGAGTGCCGAAAATCGAGAAACTAGTTCGGACGCATTCGGAACCATAAAAATGTGATCAGCCGTGAACGAGTGGTGTTCGAACAGGTTATCGAGACAGGGTTATCTTCATCTTCGAAATTAATGATCATTTTTCTATTTTACCATAAATGGATCCAGTGATCAGACGTGAACGAATTTCGCAGGTTTGAGACGTGTATTTGGAAAGTCCAGGAACTATCTCAAAATTGCCGAGTTAGTCTAGTATTGAGTAGGCCATGATTGGACCCTATATAACATACTTTAGTGAACGTAATTGAGTGTAATTAAATGTATTATGATCCAAATCAATCTATCGAAACAGGCGAGTTCTTATCCGAAATAATATCCTTTACAACTTGCAGAAGTAATCAAAGGTGAAAAATCATCCGTTTATTTAAAATTTAAAAAAAGTTTTCAATTAATTATCTACGTAGTATGCTACGTATCTTAGTCCAAATAAAAATTTAATAACTTTATATGAAACGCTGTACATATAAAGCTTTAATAAACAACTTCAAACGCATCAAATTATTTTATTGAAATTTACATTCGAGGAAAAATGCAGTATGTATAAATTTATCTAGACAATAAATGTCAATGAATTTTACTTCCAATGAGTTAATAATGCAAATTTAAATAAACTTTCGTTCAAAAAATATACCTAAGCTTAAATATAATTTCCTCTGTAATCGAGCTATTTTCAATGCTAAATATAGGTTATGGATACATAATAGACGTGTGCATACATTTATTTAGACAGTAAACGTCAATGATTTCTACCTTTAATGAGTAAAAATTAGAAATCTTGATGAATTTTACCTCCAATGGGTAAGTAATGTAATGAATTTTACTTCTATTGAGTTAATGATGTAAACTTCAATGACTTTTTACCTTGAATTAGTTAGTAATGCAAATTTCAATGAACTTTCGTTCACAAAATATACCTAAGCTTATATATAATTTCCGCTGTGATAGAATTATTTTCATTGTTAAATATAGGTTGTCGATATATAAATAAACGTATGGATAAATTTATTAGGCAATACGTATCAATGAATTTAACCTGTAATGATTTTAAAAATGGAAATCATAATCATTTTTACCTCCAACGAGTTAATAGTGCAAATTTCAATGACGTTTACCTGAATTGTTTAAAATTGTAACTCTCCGTACGCTAAGAACTTCATTCACATTAAATGTAATAGGAATATAGGTGATTATATTTAAAAAAAAACTTCTTATTTTAAATAGAAAATAAAGTAAAAATTTAAAACTTCAATCATTTTTAGCTACAATGAGTAAATAACACAAATTTCAATTACATTTCATTCAAAAATCATACCTGACTTAATATTCAATTACCCATTGTTAAATATAAGTTATCAATGCACATCTTATAGAAATAAATGAAATCAAAATCAATTTATCACCACCAGACCTATCGGATCCTATTCAACCTGAAGCCTTAATTAATGGTAAAAAAAACTCCATCCAGATAAAAACAACCTTTTAAAAAACCTTTTTTGGACTGGCCAAACATAAATCTAAGTCGCGACTTAGTTGATGAGCCTCAGTCCCCCTATGTTAATGGGTGGAATGATTTATCGTGTCCCCGCAGTCAATGCGTCTATCGTTGGAAGACTTCATTAAAAATCAACTTCCAGCAGTCATGGGATGTTGGATCGCTACTTCATTAAAGGGGCTGGGCCTTGGGGTTGGGGTAGGAGAACTGTTATTTTGAGTAAAGTCATGGACATGCTTTCTTTGTGAAATTTCATTACATGTTTTCTTTGTGAAATTTTATGGACATGTTTTCTTTGTGAAATGTCATGGACATGTTTTCTTTGTGAAATTTCAGGGACATGTTTTCTTTGTGAAATTTCATGGACATGTTTTCTTTGTGAAATTCAGGACATGTTTTCTTTTGAAATGTCATGTACATGTTTTGAAATTGAGTAAATTTGTTCTGAATATTAATGGTATGTTTCAAAAGTTTAATGTTAATGTTCTAAAATTTCATGTAAGGATATTTTAATTCATTGGTGTTGAGGTATAAAAACAATTATATTCTGTAAAACCCAGGAGTTGTTCAGGAATTTCGTGTTTATGTTATGAAATTTCATCTGTTTGTTCTCAAATTTAATAATATTGTTCAAAAGTTTTATGTTCTTGTTCTAAAATTCCATGGAGTTGTTCTAAAATTCCATGGATTTGTTCTAAAATTTACTGGCGCTGCTCAAAAGTTTCATGTTATTGTTCTGAAATTCATGGATTTGTTCTAAAATTTAATGGTACTGCTCAAAAGTTTCATGTTATTGTTCTAAAATTCATGAATTTGTTCTAAAATTTAATGGTACTGCTCAAAAGTTTCATGTTGTTGATATGAAATTTCAGGTAATTTTTCCGAAATCTTGTGTCATGAATAATGATTTCTGTGGTCAAAGTCAGATTCTACAAAGCTCTAATAAACGTAGTACACTGTAAATTAGGGTAACTACATATAATAACGACTCCCCAAACATAAATCTAAGTCGCGACTTAATTGATGAGCCTTAGTCCCCTATGTTAATGGGTTATCGTGTCCTCGCAGTCGTTTTTCATTAAAAATCAACTTCCAAGAGTCATGGGATGTACTTGGATCGCTACTTCATTAAGAGGGGGATTTGGGGTATAAGAACGGTTATTTTTAGTAGCATCACAGAATGTTTGTGAAATTTCGTGTAAATGTTTTGGAATTGAGTATATTTTTCATGTTATTGTTCGAAAATTTCAAGTAAAGAAAATTTCATTCATTGGAATTGGGGAGTGAAGGCAATTATTTTCTGTAAACTCTGTAAAAGAATGAAATTTTCTCTCTTTTCTGTAAAAGAATAAAATTAATGGTACGAAAATCACATAAATGTGTCAGCTACGGTAAATGTTTGATTTTTGTCCAATAACTACCCTGTGCTATATGTTATGAATTTGCATGTTTTTTCCCTAAAATTAAATGGTAGTATCCAACTTTTTATTTTACAGTTAGAAAATCCCATGTATTTGTTCTAAAATGTATTGTATTGTTCTAAAATGTGTTGTATTGTTCTAAAGTTTTATGTTACTATGCTGAAATTCTATGTATTTGTTCTCAAATAAAATTGCATTTTTTCAAAAGTGTAATGTAAAGGTTCTAAAGTTCCCTGTATTTGTTCTCAAATTTGATGGTATTGTTCAAATTAAGAACTATATCGAAAACCCGTGTAATGGATAATGATTTTTTTGGTCAAAGTCAGATTCTACAAAGATCCAATCAATGTAGTACACTGTAAAAAAGATTCTGTAAAATTACTGCCCATTGTGAGGTTAATTTAACAAACAAGCTTGGAAATTATTCCCAAAAGTGCAATATCTAGAATACATAATGATTTCCAAGTGTTTAAATCGTTTTTGTAGTTTAATTTTTCTTCTTTTGTAAAAAAAAACCCTATGATTTTGGACCAAAGTTACCCGCACTGACGGTAGTCAAAGAAAGTATAAAGACAAAAAAGCCGAGGTAGCTCAGTCGGATGAAGCGTTGTGCTCGCATCGGAAGGGTTGTGGGTTCTGTCCTCGGTGGTGCTCACAATTCTGATGGTTGCAGGGTCGGCGCTTGTATTCGGCTAAAGACCGCCATGCTGCTAATGGTGGCTGGGGCACGTTAAATATGTCGTGGTCACAAAGTCCTCCATGTTCCCATACCAAATTAATACCTCTGGGGGTACCAGATCAGGGGGTTATCGGCCTTTGATCTGGATCAAAATTCCGATATGTGAGTGAGAATGGATGTGTGAAAGGGACCTTCCTGTAAAACGGATGTGTCATGCTGACGAGAAAAAGTCGGACTGCATCCCTTGGGCACTCAATAAAAACGGAAGCCGCCCCACTTCGCCTTAAATCGAGTAGTTTTCTGCTCGGTTACCGAGTTTCATTAGAAACAACAACAATAAAGACAAAATATTTTAATGCAACTGTTTAAAAAGATTGAAATCTTCGATTCTTTATCATCTTTCGAGTGCCAGTTCAAAACCGCATTCAAGTGTTGAATTCATATTTGACGTCATTATTATGCACTCAACAGTGACTGTGTAATGGCAGATATCGCTTTTGGTGTCTGATTTATGTACTTGAATCGCCGATGTGGCAATTTTATATATGACATGGTTTGAGATTGCGAATGGGTGATAGTGTTTAGTTTTATGCAAAATGCATACAGAGGACACTTATTTTGTATAACGCAGTGGATTTTACAAAAATATTTTGAAGTTTGGTAAATTTCGGTAGGTTTAATATTTAAGATTAATTTCACTATTTTCGTTTTCAGATTAGTTGGGGTTGATGGCTCTGAAAATCAAGAAAGTCCACCGTATTAGTTTTATTGATGGTATGGTTTAAGATTATGTAAGAAGGCAGTTTGAAGATTTATTTTAAGAAGATAATGTGTGCTGGTTAAACTTGTATGTGAACTTTACTTAAAGATTTTAAGACTTATTAAAATAAAAAATGTAAGAATATTTTTTAGATTAGGTTCAACTTTTATAACAACTGCTGTTAATGTCTTTCGCAAGAATTGTTCTCTTAAGCTTTCCTAAATTTTGCCAATGGTAATTTCTTAGCAGCCAATTTACTCCAAATTTTGGTGCAACGTGACACTTCATATTTTTAGCAAAATCATTCACGATTCCTATTTGAAATATTGTAATTCGTGGATGCTTTTCAACTACTATACCTTGTGTGATACTATCCTTCCCTGAGTTGCATATTTTAAAATCTTTTGACAACTTTTTTTATTACTTTCCAAGACTATTTTTAAATCGAAAGAGTTTAATTGTTATTTGTGGTAATACAGAATTAATTTTTACGTGAAATGAAAGCTAATGATATCACCTTTCCGAAATTGTAAAATAAGTTAAATCTGATTATTTTACGAAAAATAAATTTTAAAACAAATATTTTTTCCAGCATAGTATTTTAAGCAACTACAACATACTTTATTCATCTTAAAATATTTTATGAACATTGAAAGAAAAAATATGAAAAATTGAAAGAATAAATTTATGAAAAAGAAAGAAAATCACGAATAAAACGAATATATTTATAATTTTGCTGAACTTCTTCTATCCAAACTTTTTAAGTCAATTCCAAACTATCCAAAACCTTATTAGTTTAGTTTGAATTATCGTCGCACTAGAGCTACACGAGGGCTATTGGCGACGGGCGTCATATTTTAGAATTACTATCAAGTGACGAGCCGACACCTGAGTAGGCACCCAACGCAGCCAAAACCTTATTACACATCCACAATTATGAAACAGAATAATTTCTTCCAACGACAAGCCAACTATTTCTTTTCAAACGACCTACTATAAATCCCTCAAAGCCCTCCCCCCTCCCTCCCCCCGCTCTAACAAAACTCGACAGTGACAAACGTGCCAGTTTAATATATGACTGCAGGCCGATAAAACTCAATGTTGATAACAACAGTAAAAAGGACGGAATCATAAATTTCGGTTCGCATTCAGAAATGCATGCAACGGACCCCTTTATGATACCATTTCCGTCTGCCATTTACTGCCGGGTCCTGGTACACCATTAATCGCGCTGGACTCGGGGACTCGATCTTTCATGATCTCTTGGGATTTAAATTTAATCCCACTACTGTATAAAATGGATTGTTAATCTTGAGGAACCTGGTACTGTGACTTTTTTTTCTTGTTATTAACAGTTTGTATGGCGATGCTGAAATATACAGTCCCTGGGCCCATGTAAAATATTAATTACCGGGTGATATTGTACCGTTTTATTATTTTAAATTGATTTGTTTTTTATTTTTATATTATCCAATCAATTACCGATTTATTTGACATAAACAGTATTAATTTAGAAAAGCATAAGTTTATTAAGTTTTATAGAAAAGTTAAATTAATGTTAGTAAAAGTCAATATTTAGTTGAGCCACCTTTAGCCACTATCAAAGCTTTAATTCTGCGGGGCATAGCTACCAATGCAAGACTGTACTGTCTCCTGCATTTGAGGATGATGATTCCACACATAAATAATCTTATAATAAATAATTAATATAAATTAATCTTAATCATCATTATCTTAAAATAAATACAAATATGTAGTCTACAAAATTTCTTTTAAATAAAAGTCAATAATATTGTAGTTTAAATGTACCATTATTACATAAAAACTCTTAAGAAACATAAAAT
This sequence comes from Oedothorax gibbosus, assembly GCA_019343175.1. Taxonomy (NCBI): domain Eukaryota; kingdom Metazoa; phylum Arthropoda; class Arachnida; order Araneae; family Linyphiidae; genus Oedothorax; species Oedothorax gibbosus. The sequence goes on along the minus strand of CM033275.1, from coordinate 13,655,598 downwards.
TACTAAAAAAAAATACAGTGCGTCTAATAATTTGTCCAGGGACTGTATTTGAAGCGTTTAACCGAATTGAGTAAAATACATTCTTTACATTTTTTTTTGTTCTGAAAAGGACCAATGAGGGCTATAAGAAATTAATTTAAGAAAGTGAAAGTTGTTTTTTTCAGTGACAGCAGTCACAGCCGACTCAACTAATAATGCTAGAGAAGCTCTCTGTGATGTCACTCTATCAGTCCAGTTAGGGTTGTCGGCTGATCAGATGTGTTAGAACAAATTCCGTGAGAAACCTGAAAAATATAACCGGCTTGATCGAATAAGTTTCATACTTTTTCTAAGCTTTAGTAGCCCTTGTGTAGCTCTAGTGCAACGATAATTAAAATTATCCTTACCTAACGTACTTTTTCTTCGAAAATGCCGGCAGTCTTAACCGGACGGATAGCGTGACGTCACAAAGAAATTCCGTGACCTTCAACGGACAAGTTTAATACACGACCCAATGTCAATAAAACTTTTGATAACAAAAGTAAAGGATATGGAGATTCATAAATTTCGGTTCGCGTTCAGAAATGCACTCCTTTCCGGTGCCGAAAATGCACTTCCCCTATAAGAGTGGATTTCACTCTTTTGTTTTAAGAGTGTACTATTTGTTCCACTGATCTTGTAATTCACAATTTGTACAACAAGGTTGAAATCTATGTGCAACATTTAGCCGAACTCGATTAACATAAGAAACATATTTCTCGCAATTTTTCTATTCTGAAAAGGACCAATGGGCATTATAAGAAATGGCACGGCCGACTCAATTAATAAGGCCAGAGAAGCTCTCTGTGATGTCACACTATCCGTCCAGTTCGGGTTGTTGGTTGTTTCAAAAGTTCGGAAAGAAACTTACCCCAGATGGGATGGAATTACATCTTTTTCAGTTGATAAATAGTCGCTAATATTATTTTAATAATAAAATTAAGGATTATTTCAACTTTGACTTTTCGACGTTGGAAGCATTTGTATACATTTCAAACATTGATCAGTATAAATACAATCAGACAAATTGCTTTCCCTTTCTAGAATGATTATTATGTTTTAATCTTTCCAGCTGTGTATTTCTAGCCTCTGAGGATCATTAACTTAAACAAATTCGCCTCGTAATTTAGAACACTGGCCAAGTGACTAGGTATGTTTGTAACACTGTTTTGAACAGCCGTGTCTCGCTCCAATGGCAAGGGATTTAAAAAAAACGCGGCCAAATTTTTGGCTCCAGCACTTGCGCAGTAAAGAAAAATGACGTCATTTGGCGGTTTTTATAAACTTGGCCGCCAATGTCAATTTTTTTCAATTTAAATTTAATTTTCGAACTAAATATAACTGGAAGTAGCGATCTAGTGTCAACACACATCTGCTTCTGCAATCAAGACTGATGATGAGGGTTAATGAGCATGCGCAGAAATCAATCGTCGAATATATTAATTTTCGTTTCGACATTTATTATCGTTTGCTAATAAAAATGAAATCGGGAATTTTAATTTTACACTTCCACTAAACGACAGACTTGGGAATAGCATTCATCATGTACGGGAAGGGAAGTTAAACATGTTTTATTGGTATATCATTTACGATTAAATAATTAATTATGAACTTTTCGAATAATTGTGTTCTTTTTTTAAAGTTTCATTCAATCAGAAAAAAATTCTTTGAAATGATCAAATTTCAAAAGTTTTTTATTCGTAAAAATCTTTTATTTCTCTTCTTAGAACAAATGATGGATACACAATGTTCAAATTGTATTATGTTTAAATCTCTTATAGACAACTGGAAAGTTATTATTTTAATTAATTGGATTATTTTTAAGTTCTATAGTAATTCTAATTTGTGTTTTATCATAGTAACAGAAGAGAACATAGTACATATCATAGTAACAATTTGAAAATGGTCAATTCTTGTGTTCTGTGTCGACGGACTTCACGGACAAATGAAACGTTAACTAAGAAATTATCGTTATTATTTATGAAGAATGATTTTCTTTTTTACAATATTGTAAATAAAATTTTATTTAAAAGGATTAACTTTATTTTTTCTTTAAAACCAAATGTTTCCGCTTCTCCGCACACCGTCAATAATAACATGAATAAATACTAATAATATAAGTGCATTTTCGAAGGAGAATACAAAATTGTATATATCAAATCAAATACCTTTTTACTCCTAAAAATAGTACTTAAATTTCATATTGTTTACATTCGTTTTTCCAAATAAAAGAAAGAATAGAAACCAAATCAATCGTTAACAAATATCTGACAGTAGCCCCATTTTCTTAATTTTTTTTGGTCTATCCAGTAAAATTTATATGTCGATGAAATCGGTGGAAGAATTGGAGCCAAGTAAAAGCGCCAATATAGAAAAGAAGCCAAATAGTTTTGGCTCCAGGTGTTGGCAACGGCCGCGTTTTCTTAACATTGAGCGAGACACGGCTGGTTTTGAATACACGCCTTTACAATTTATTCCTGCAAAAAAAAACCTGTAAAATATCATGGGATTATCATAAAATTCGATTAAGAAACGCTATTTTAGCAGTGTTTTGTTAATAATTTTATTCAATTTATGAATAGTTCACAATTTTAGTACAATGTTTTAAAATAATACGTCTTTTTATGAAATCTAGCCTCCGTTAGCAGCTTCAACACAGACAAATACACGTCGAAATTCATAACCGAGGTTGACACTTGAGATGACACCAAACGGAATTTTAAATGAAATTGTACGCCTTTGGATTTCAGCTTTAATGAACACGTGTGGTGTTCAGTATACTCGGGGATCCCAGTTGTTTTTTATTTTCACAAATGCGTTTATGAAAAAGTATGGCTGTGTTTAGAACAATAAATCTTCCCAATAAGAACGACTGAGCCACGAGGCCTATAACCATTTGTTTAACTCGTGTCTAGGATTTCGCGGCACGAAGGGGCGCGTATTTTAAGTACTTTTACTTTATAACTCTAGTTGATAATGGCAAATTTTTAAATTTTATTCAAATATTTTTTTGTTAAAATAAGTGGTACTTTAAACACCTGCAAAATAATAAGTTTCGTAACATATAACATTTACATCTAATATACAATAAACATAACGAATATTTTTTCTTCTCGAAAACGTTGATAAAAAATAAAAATGTATTACTGGTATCTTGTAGCTATTAAATATAGCATTTCTTTCAGCCAAGAATTGTTTAAATAAAATTATTTTAAAAATGATACCTAGGGTCGCATTATAGGCAGGGTAACTGAACAACGATTTGATGACATTTAAGTACCGTCATTTAATCTGATGCCCCTAAGCATTAAATTTTTTTCTGTCAGAATGGTCTATTTTAGATCGAAACTTTCAAACGTGGTCAAGTGTACCTTTAAACGACATCGTACGTTTTGACAAAACTTTTAATCAGAAAACGTTTTTAGTTCCATTTATATGGAATTTTTTATTGGTGTGATTTTGTTTTGTATTTCTCTGCATAATCCGTTCGAAAGAATGCACGAATGAGTAGAAAATCGACGAATGTAACGCGCGGTTCATATTTACTAGGTGTTGTGTGGCTCTGGTACAGCTTTGTGCAAAAGCTAGTAAAGTAAACAGCTATAAGCTCCACTCCACATGCTTTTACTATTTTTTTTATTGACTTAACCAGCACATTACGACACGAAGGCAATTTGCAGTTTAATCGTGATTTTGATTCACAGTCAAGTGAAGAAGCCGACACCTGAAATGATACCAAACTCACCCTTATATGTGCCGACCGGCAGCGCAACGGTTAGGGAGCTAGCCTTTGGAGCCTCTGGGTTCGGGTTCGAATCCCGGTAAGGCATGGATGTTTGCGTTTGTTGAGTATATGCGGAGTACGTGCTCGTTAAATCTGTTGGGTCCGAAAGTCCTGTTGTTGGTCATTGCGCAGTTTTCCACGGGTACAGGTCCCTGGAGACTATTTCCCTCCCCTTCAGGGACATGTTTAAATTGCGGAAGTGGCGATAGATGACAGCATCTGTCTTGTATGTGTGTGTTTGTCTTGTCCGTCCTTCTGGTCGATGGTTTATAAGCGGGTCTTTGTGACACGCAAGCCTGAAAATATATGTCCACCAACCAACCTTATAAGAGGTTCCGTATCCCAGTCATCAGAATATCAGCCTCTCATACAGACAGTACCACGTTCTAAACCCGGCCACATCCTATAGACGGATATCTGCTGTCAATTTTGGGGTCCATCAGACAAATTTTTTCTTCAGTTTGTATGAATGTATAATCCCTTCAAAATTTATTGCTACAAAAAACTCTAAAATTTCCTGGGATTTTAATAAAATTCGATTAAAAAATGCTATTTTTTGCAGTGCTTAATTAATGTTTTTTTTTCAATTTATGAGTAATTCATAATATTAACAAACAATGTTTAAAAATAATACGTCATTGGATCGAATCTAGCCTCCGTGAACATCTTTAACACAGACAAATACGCGTCGTAATTCAAAACCGAGGTCGACACTTGAGATGACACCAAACAGAATAGAGTACGTGACAGTATCGCTAAAATACCTTCCAATATTAATTAAATTATAGTTTGAACCCAAATATAACAAACGTATATATTTTTTTGCAAAATAAATCTTTAAATAATTAATAAAAATCATTTTTAAATGGCTTTTTTTTCATCGGTACGTCACGTGATCACAAACGCGTCGATTTGGCTGACGTCACTAGTATGTATAAACAAACGCATGTTTTTTTTGTTTGCAATTAATCTGGTTTTAATCTAACTTTGCACTCTTAAAACAAAAGAGGGGAAATTCACTACTGTAGGAAGAGAGTGCATTTTCGGCACCGGAAAGGAGTGGAAATTAACTCAGACTGAGTTAAAACCGCTCGTTTGTTTTAAGAGTGTACTATTAAAATAAGAATTATATAGATAATGGGTGGAGGTTTTACAGAAGCGGACAGTTCAAATTTGCTTAAAGTAGATTCCAAAATGGTGTTTCAAAGTTTGTTTATAGTTACTAGTGACATCATAGATACCACGTGACAGCCACAAAGCGTTTTCGGGAGTGATTTTTCGTCCTAATTTAAAAATTCATTTTTCCCCTTTTTATGGGGTATTTGAAAAAATGAAAAAATATTGGTATAATTTTTTGGCATAAGAATATTTAAGCCAATAATTTTTTTAGTCAAGTACCCTATTTTAAATAAACTAGTAAGCGTACGCCTTTGGATTCTACAGATATAACGGACGCGTCTGTATCAGGACATACGGCGATCGCCGTGTTTTTTTTTACTTGTGCGAATAAGTTTATAATTTAGTATGGTTGTGTAGCGAACAATGTATCTTAATAAGAACGACAGATTTGCTCGGTTTTGCCCGCAGCACATTTTGAAACGCCCTGGGTTTTCACGTGATGAGGCCGTGAAAGGTCCACATCTGTTTTTGGACACTTTTGAAATGTTGATCCTTATGGTCTAGTCCCAAATCCACCAGATTTGTAGTTTAATACTTATGTTTTGTATTTCGCGGTACGAAGAGGCGTCCGCGTACTTTAAGTATTTGAATTAGCAATAGATTTAACTTTAAAAACAGATGGTTTTTAATTTTTATTTTAATAATTATTTTTTTAAATAAGTGGTAGTTTAAAAAACTGCAAAAAATAAGTTTCGTAATATAACGATAATTTTTTGTTCGCGAAAACGTTGAAAAAAACATCCTTGAAATTATTTTATTATTATAATTATGATCGTGCAGCTACTAAAGTTACTACTTTTTTCTTACCAAAAATTGTTAAATAAATTATTTAAAAAAAAATGATACCCGTATTGATCCGCACACCCTTGCTTTCTGCGGTCATTCATTCCCAGTACTCATGTTACACTATGTCATACCCGAGGTGGGAGTGGCCTCGCCACCATGTCCTAGTAAAAAAATCAAACGATTACTTATCGTTTGCAAAAATTAATTTATATTTCAAAGAATAAATATGTAATATTCATCGCTTTTAAATAGAATGAAAATATTTCATATCAACAACAAAGAATCTCGTAGTGAAATATTTTTGGGGTCATTTCAAACTGATCGATGTCGAAAATATATTTTTTTTTAAATTATTGTCTAAAAGAATTAAAGTTTCTCGAGCGATTGTTGCGAATGGCAATGTGGTGTTTTAATTCTAATACAAATGGCATCCTATGCGTTTTAAATGGGGCCGCAGGGAGCCTAGTGGTCAGCGTCTCGGTCTCGAGATCGGAAGGTCCCGCGATCGAGTCCCGGTACCACTGAAGACCTACCGAGTATAGTATGCGGAGTACGTGCTCGTTAAATCTGTGGGTCCGAAAGTCCCGTGGGCGGTCATGGCGCAGTGTACCACGGGTACAGGTCCCTGGAGACTATTTCCCTCCCCTTCAGGGACATGTCTAAATTGTGGAGGTGGCGATAGATGACAGCATATGTCTTGTATGTGTGTGTATGTCGTATCCGCCCTTCTTGACGATGGTTTATAAGCTTGTCTTTGTGACCAAGCACACAAGCCTGAAAATATATGTCAACCAACCAACCATTCTATTAACCTGCGCCATGACTGGGCAACTAAATGGCAGGAAGCTGTCAGGCAGTCATAAGTTCCCGGGTTCGAATCCCGGAAAATTGTCATGATAATTTGTGTTGTATGTTTGTTTGAATTGATTCTGCGTACACTACGACATACGTATTCTTTAAATCTTTGGAGTCGAAATTCTCAAACAAGCGCAGCATGGTGCCACTGGTGTGCGTTGGGTGCACGCTTAGATGTCGCCCTCGTCACTTTACCAGGGTTCTAAATTACTTAGCGTAATTTGAAAGAATTAAAGCTAAATAGAGGCTTGGAATAGGCAGCCGGAAAACGTACAACAGAACCTAACTGCACGAGGGCTATTCGTAATTTCGATTAACGGTCAAGTGATGATCCTACTGAACCTTACAGCGACATCGTACCCAGAGCCAAGACATTGACCCACGTCATAAATTTACAGTCTGCATTCCAAAAACAAACCGGTTGGACTTACATTTAAGCACCCCGAGAGAGAGTACCGAAATTTTTAATTAATGTCATGGAATTGTCCACTCCGTGGACCCGGTAACAAGTGATTCGTTCATTTGTCATTCCTCTCCCGGACTCGTTCTCCGCGAGTTTTCTATGGCATCGGATCCGCGCCATTTGATCATTAATCAGTCAGGCGACGACTCGGTTTGGATCAGACAAAGACGTGGATAAAGGAGAATGAGGATCATAGCATAAGAGGCTGGTGGGGTGATGGACTAAGATGAAGAGGTGGATTGAGGAGAAATTCCGCTACATTTGGCGACTTGTTGTTTGCATAATATGTTGCAAAAGAAAAAAAATATATAGAATATTTTTTGGGGATATTTCCACACTGTATCGTCTTATATCATAGTAAAAAAAAATATTTTTGGGGAAATTCCACGCTATACCGTTTTAAGCCACTGTGGAACAAAATAGTATAGTACTATAGAGTAAGAGAATATTTGGTGATTTCACAATGTGTCGTCTTAAACCACAGTGAACTTTCTCAAACCAATGATTTTATACTACTATTGAAAGAACACGAAAGTGGTTCTAAAAGTAATAAATGGTTTAACCGTTGTATTAATCAATCAATATCAATGGTTTGTCGTAGTTCACTATGTTACTAATCTACCAGTGATCGAAAACCTTTTTAAGAGTATACGCTATTTTGAAGACAATTTTGTGAATTTACATCGCCTTTTTTTATTGCTGGGGGATGGAAGGAAAGGATTGATCTTATAAGACTAAAGTATTCCTTTAGCCTCAATATTGTATCTTTGATAGATAACTGTACGAGTCAGAAATACACATTGAAAATTTTAATTATAAAGATAGTTAAAATATTTTTTTTCGCACAACTTAGCCGAGAGGCATCTCAATGGGGCCATTAAGGCCATTTAAGAATATTTGAAGAGAGAAAAAAAGCTTAGAAATACAAAGATTTTCTTTCGCGTTTTAAAGTCTTCCATTTTGATATTTAAACAAAAACGTGTCAGTGCCATATTAAATTGGGCAAAGTGCCGAATGTTTCCCGCAGGCTAGAATATAGGAATTACTACCCACGAGTTTGTTATATGAACTGTTTTCTAAAATAAATACAATTTTTAAGGTCATCTTATAATTGTCATCTTCGGTTTAAAAAAACTCGCCAAGTTTTTGCGCCAAGTCCACATGACTTGGTTTATGGTGTCGGTCCCCATTTAGGTTTGTAATTATGCAGTCTTCACTTATTATAAGACTTTGGCTGGGATAAGGCGATGCTTGAGACCAAAGGGTTATGGCTTTTGGACTCTTGTTCGGATTGGACTGGTTTTTTTTGTGGGTGTGTAATGGTGTTGAAAGATTTTTTCGCCCTTAATTTTTTCTAACATTCTGTTTCTTATTAATGGATAAAACTTGGACAAGTTTTTGAGAGATTAATAACCCAAACCTGTATTTGGTCTTATTTTTTGGTTACAAGAGTGTCTTTGTCTCATAAATCAAGTTGGGTAGATTATTATATAAAACATATGACGGAGAAATTATTGTTAACTAAGGAAATATGTGTTGTATTATCTAAAAAGTTACGTTTAAGAATGTATTAATTTTACATTAATTTATTATTATTGTTTTAAATTTTTTTTTATCTTTCATATCCATAAAATTTATCATTGTCTTCAAGTGTCTAATTCAACAACTTCAAATCTAAAATGATACACCTAAAAACATCAGTTACGAAATCTCTTCTTGGATATTTGTGTTTAAAAGGTTTGGTAGGATTTTTTATTAAATTTTGAATTAGGTATTTATTAAATAAATTTTGAATAAGGTATTTTTTATTAAATTTTGAATTAGGTATTTTTTATTAAATTTTGAATTAGGTATTTTTTATTAAATTTTGAATTAGGTATTTTTAGGTACAGCTGGGAAAAAAAAACGATCCACCCTTCGGTTTTCGGCTGCTATTAGTCAAGGAATTTTGTGAAAGGTGTCATTTTTCAGGAAATAGCGTAAGGTGTTGAGAACTGGCAACTAAAATTGTAACTGGTCGTCTACATATTAAATTGAGTACCAACTTTGAAAATTCCAATGGCAACACCCAATTTTTTTAATATAAAAATGTTTATCATCTTCAAAATACCCCAGATCCAAAAGAAAATTTATTAATTTGCTTTAGTTGGTGAGATATAAGCATTCAAAGTTGAACGCCCATAATGTTAAAAAAGTTTCACAAACTTTTATTCATACCTCCACAAATAAAATGAATTAAACCAAATTTTTTTTTCATTATATACTTCTTAATCTTCCAAAAACAAATCACACAAGTTTTTTTCATCAATTTTTCATTTTTATTATTTTTTTATTTAAATTTAAATAAGAAAAATAAAACATGAATAGCAACTCCCAATTTTTGTTACATAAATCGATAAAGTAGATCAAGTAGAACCCAAATCCTGAATTTTTAATTCAACGACAATTATTTGCCGAGTTATTGTAAAAATACTGAAAAAAACGAATTTTAGGGACCGTGTAAAAAATTACTTAGCAAATTGGATCCTAACTTGCATTATCGTTTGGTGGTTGAAAAGCGTTTTTGGTAAATGTGTATTCAAATTATTGATGTCTGTCAAATGTATAAAATCTTTACTTGTTTCAAGTGCATACAATGTATTTTGTTTGAATAATTAACATTAAATTATATCGATTACTGTTTTTGAATGTATGTTATTTCAAATACAATTTCAAAAAGTGTGTTTGAAATTAAAAATTAAATACCCTAAAATATTATTGGAATTCGGTGTTTAGCATATTTTATTGTTACCACATTGATTATTTAAAATGATTAGTGCCCACTGCCTTGGTTAAAAATCATTGCCAAATGATTCTGCGTAATTTTATTTTGCTTTCCTTTAAATATCGTGTTAAGATCATAACTCTCGTTTTGTAATATGTGGTTTATATTACCGATAAAGTGACTTGGGGTTCCGGACACAATCCCGAAAGCCAAAATACCGACAAGCCAGAATCTCAAACGCCGAAATCCCGAAAGGCCATAATTCCGACATAGACGAAACCCGAACGGGTCGAAATCCCGAAAAAATATATTTTTGTCCATTTCTCGATTTTTTTTTTAAATATTAGAGATTACTCATTGTTTTATTTACTTATTTAGTTAGTTGTTTAGTTATTTAGTCAGCTAGTCAGTCCGTTAGTTAGTCAGTCAGTTAGTTAGTCAGTTAGTCAGTCACTCAGTCGGTTAGTTAGTCAGTCGGTTAGTTAGTCAGTCGGTTAGTTAGTCGGTCGGTTAGTCAGTTAGTCAGTCCGTTAGTTAGTCAGTCCGTTAGTTAGTTAGTCAGTCAGTTGGTCAGTCAGATAGTCAGTCAGTCAGTTAGTAAGTTAGTTAGTCAGCCAGTTAGTCAGCCAGTTAGCCAGTCAGTTAGTAAGTTAGTTAGTCAGCCAGTTAGTCAGTGATGCAGTCAGTTCACTGACTAACCATTTGACAGTAAGGTAGACTAAGTTAGTCAGTCTGGACTAACTAACGGAGTGACTGACTAACTGACTAATTGACTAACTGACTGTCTAACTAACTGACTGACTAACTAACGGAATGACTAACTAACTCACTGACTAACTGACTGTCTAACTAACAGACTAATTGACTGACTAACTAACTTACTGAGATACTAACTAACTGACTAACTGACTGACTAACTAACTGACTACATAACGGACTAACTGACTGACTAACGAACTTACTGACTGACTGACTGACTAACTAACTGACTAACTAACTGACTAAATAACTAACTGACTAAATAACTAACTGACTAAATAACTAACTGACTAAATAACTAACTGACTAAATAACTAACTGACTAAATAACTAACTGACTAAATAACTAAATAAATAATCTCTAATATTTAAAAAAAATATCTCTACATTAAAAAAATCGAGAAATGAACAAAAATCTATTTTCGGGATTTCGACCCGAAATAACTAAATAAATAATCTCTAATATTTAAAAAAAATATCTCTATATTAATAAAATCGAGAAATGGACAAAAATCTATTGTCGGGATTTATCCCAGACCCAGTGCGCCGAATTTTAAACAAACTTTTTGTAGCAATATGAATGAAACAAAAATTTGCATAAAATGTAAAACATAAATGTAATAATCATGTTTGTCTATCTGATTGTAACTAATCGCATTTGAAAATCTGTTCTTTATAAATAATCGTATGTGTGACTTAATTTAAAATTAAAACTTTTTCTCGTCTACCCTTTATTTTATTTCTGAATTTTAAAATCTGAAATTAAAAAAAAGGGTAAAAACATAAAAAAAATCACAATATTAGTGAATAAGGTTTAATTCTAGCATCCTTTGGCGAGATTATGGTAACCCTTTTGTTAGCTTGTCGTTTCGAAAAGACACCCTAAATATTACCTTTTTCAATTTGGAGATTTCCCCCTAAGAGAGTTCAAAATTAATGCTTTAATATCTCAGCAAATAATGCAAAATGAATAATTCTTTTTTATACCTGGGGTATTTTGAAGGTGCTGAACATTTTTATGTAAAAAAAATTGGGTGTTGCCATTGGAATTTTCAAAGTTGGTACTCATTTTAATATGTAGACGACCCCTTACACAATTTTGGTTGCCAGTTTTCAATTCCTTACGCTATTTCCTGAAAAATGACACCTTTCACAAAATTCCTTGAGCAATAGCAGCCGAAAACCGAAGGGTGGATCGTTTTTTTTTTCCCCAGCTGTACTTCCAATTCTACGAAATGACTGAAAAGATTGCAGTAGTGAATGGCCATAAAGCGCTATCTCTCGGGTTAATAGCAAAGTACATTATTAAAATTTGAATTAGGTATTTTTTGATAAGTAGTTTTTTTCAGGTTGAAAGTACCTTTGTCATTATTTTACATAAATGTCAGTTTTCTTGTCATTGTTTGAAATGCCAAAAACATCACTTAAACAGATACAATAACCGACTTTGATTCCAGCATTTTGAATTCAAATATGTTTGAATTATTTCACGATAAATCTCACAATATATTAATTTATTTTTAGTGTTAAGTGACGTTTATAATGCCATACAAGTAGTTGAAATCAACAATTCCACGTTACACTTATAAAGGCATACAATATAAGAGCTTAGTGGAAGAACACGTGCTATGGTCTGCGATCTTAACCACTAGGCCACCCAGGGTCCAAGACGTGGGAGAATAACGAATCTGTATCTGTAAACAGAAATCGATGTTGCCATTGGCGAAATACATAATCGTCATTTATCAGGATCGGTCAGTTTCGGCCGATACCGATACTTGTACATCACTGTTTATCTGGTTTGACCGGTTTTGGCCGAAATCGAAACTTCGAGATTCATATGCGAAATTAGGAAAATGTCGCCATCATGAGTTGTATGTTAAGAAACATTGTAAAATTTATTTTTTATCATCTATCTTTTGAAAAAAATAAGATTTGGTCCAAAATCACTAAGTATTAAAATTTCAGTGTCGCAATTAATACATTGGGCAATATTGGCCAAAGTCGGTAGAAAATGACAGGTATGAACCGATGCGTGTCGTGTTTGGCCAATATTCAGGCAACATTGGCCAAAATTGTTGTGCTACCTGGGAAGTGACAAAAAAGTGAAAACGAGAAAATGAGCTTTAAAAAGATTTTCATTTGCACTTAAATCCGTTAAAAGCTTTTTTTTTGCACAAATTGCCAAAAAATGGACTTAACTTAAAGTTTATGAAAAGGGGAAACTTGTTATCTTTAAAGGAGTGATTAAATTGTTCACTGATACAAAGATATCAATATTTTAGAAAATGTCACTTAGCACGTTTTTACACTAAGCTTTTCAATACATATATACAATTTAACACCTATAAAGAGAACTTAATGGACACGCTGCGCCATCTGTATATTAAAATAACAACCAATTTCACCCACGCCACCATACAAGTTAACAAGCTCCCATAGCAAGCTTTTTATACAAGCTCCCATCCATAGGCTATGGACATATTGCGCCATCTAGAATCTAAACTTGTAAGTGATATCTCACCCGAGAAACTTCCAATTCCACGAAATGACTGAAAAGATGGCAGTAGTGAATGGACATAAAGCGCCATCTCTCGGGCTAATAGCAAAGTAATATATTAGCTTTTATCGAGCATTTTTCTTTGTTATTGATATTAAAATAACTTTTTTTTTTAATTTTAATTATACTATGCATACATTTTAATAAATATTTTTATTTTTTTCAATTTTAATTTATACTATGCATACATTTTAATAAAATATTTAATTTTTTTTAATAATATATTTCCAACGATGTATGTATTTCAAAGATACATTTTCAAGCTATAGTACTACAACAGTTAATGAATGAAATCCCTGTCAAACTTGTTTTTGTGTTAAATAACTTTAGGCCAAAAGTGGTATTTAAACAAAACACAAAAAAACAATTCCATAATGTTTGAAATGTATGACATCAGAGAAATATTTTTCTATTATTATCTGTCTGTCCGTACCATACGATAATCTACAAATATTTAAGTAAAAGGGATTAGGAATTTCTGTAGGTGGTCTTTTTTATTTCCTATAGGGTCTTCAATTTTGCTTATTTTGAAACTTTTGAATAGATTTACATATACAAACTACAATAGGGGCCCGGATGGCCAAGTGGTTTGGATCGCAGGCCATTACGCTAGCAGTCTGCGCGCTGTACCGGGTGCGGGTTCGATTCCCGCCTTCACCCTAGGTGTACTTCCTTTCTCTGTCTCAGTAAAAAATCTTTCTGTGTCTGTCTTACTTGACGAAGGTTTATAAGCGGGTCTCTGATCAAGCACACAAACCGGAATATATATGTACCTACCCTACCCTAACAACCTGACTACAATATGTAGTTTTTTCAAGTTTAATTCGAAATCAGTGTAGTGGTAATTGAAATTTTTCGGTGTTCTCACACAAATTCATTAGATATAGGTGACTTAAATCAGATATAAACAACAATCATTAATCAATATATTGATTGTAACCCTTATATATAACAGTTCTAAGTTTTTCTCACACAAATTCATTAGATATAGGTGATCCTTTAAATTACAGATATAAACAACAATCATTAATCAAATATATTGCAATTGTAAACAACCTACTATATATACAACAGTTTAGATCATTTTTGTAAAACAAAAATTCAGTAATTTCTTCAATCTTTATAGTTGTTATAGACGTTATTTATTTATATATCTATCTGTCTGTCTATCTATATTTGTATTCTTATTCCGAACAATATGCATTTATGACAAGGAAGTCATTATAACGGAAACTTAAAGCTTTTAATTTAAACAAATAAATGAACTGTTGCACCAATTATGTAAAGAGGGAATAGTCAGCTCGACAGACTTGATGCTTTAGCCTTAAAATCCTAACTTCAGAAAATGCGTTTATTTTATTAAATTTTTTTTATGAAAGTCGTAACCCACAACAAACTAAAACATACTTAAATAGAAAGTAGAAATATCGTCCGGCTATTTATTTTTAATTAATAGACGTGTCACCATCTGTCAACAAATTATTGTTATAGTTTTCTTGCACAGAAGCCACGACCATGGGAGGAGCTATAAAACGCGCGGAACAATCAGATGAAGAGGAAATTTCAGCCGTTTTATTTTGTCTTCATCTGATTGCTCCGCGCGTTTTATAGCTCCGCCCGTGGTCGTGGCTTCTGTGCAAGGAAACTATGAGTTTAACTATAGGTTGAAATTTCAAAATCAAATAAATAAACAAATATTGAACATTTTATCTTGACTTTTTTTATTTTGCAGTTATTACAGTTTTCATGGCTGGTGAAAAAATTACTTTCGTAGCATAGCAAATAGTGGACAAATTTTGGCATTTAAAAAAATAATACATTAAATTTATGGGAGACCGCCTTAAGGAGAAATAAGACATTGTTTCGAAAGTTAGAAGTGTTTAATTTTTATAAAATTAAATCAAAACAGTTTTTTAAAAAAAACAAAATACCCGTTTTTTAATGCTTTATTAATGGGTTGGTGTAATTATAACTCATTACAGTCAAATGGTTACGATAAAGCGAAAATAAAATGTTTCTTTTAAATTAAATTAATCATTTGTAACAGCTGGTTTCAAATAATTAATACCTATTAGCAATGAAGCAATTAATGCGTTATATTAATCATCCTTTAAACCGTAAATCTATCTTTTGTTTATACAAATAAACAACCCTTAGAGAAAAAAATCTGAAACAATTAAAAACAAATTACTCCTTAATGTTCAAAAGACCGTAATTCCACCCGTCTTTCCCCATTCGAAGCAGCAAGCTGCTAATTTTACACCGTTACTCCACATAGAAAAAAATAGCGGAACAGCAATAACGTTTCTTACTTTTAATACATAAGCGTAAAGGAATTAAAACATAAGACCGAAGTATACTCATTAAAAAAACTTTTAACGACGCTAATTTTTTTTTACAACCTGCTGAAACACCCGAACGTACGTAGGAAAAAAAATCCGCTTCCAAAAGGCCGAAATCTTCAAACTTTCTCACGTAAGCTGACAGCTCGCAACAAATGACTCCAGTATGAGGGACTAAATGAATGACAGTTTGAATCCCACTATTGAGGAGGAATGGACAAGTTGCATGAAACGCGAAATTCATAATATATGTGTTTTTCTGGTACATTAGAAGCTGCAGATTCCGAATGTAAGGTTAAATATTCACAAATATGTTTAATTTCAACAAAAAAATGCATTTGAAATTTGCCGAAAATGTACGTCACTGAAAACAGCTCTGACGTCAACTGTTATGTTTTTGGCGATGTTTCGATCTATGCTGTAATACACTTTATAAAATAGTAAACCTTACAATTTCTGCGAAACCTCATTAAAAGAAAAAGACAATATTATTTGTAACCAGTTCATATCAAGGAAGTTAAACAGCTTGTTCCAAGTTTGGTTGTTAGTTAAAATACACACACTAGAGCGCGTATGAGCTATTGCAGAGCTATTGACTGTTGGATCTAATCGGAATAGTCGAGTGAAATCGTTCAACGTTTGAAGAAATTAACTGGAATGAACATGACATGTTTCTGTAAAATAGCATAACTTTTTAAAGAGTTTGATAAGGATGTGAAAGCTCGTTTCACAGTTTCAAAAGCGATACAGTGAAACGTGATACGAAATAACACGCCAAGAAAAAAAAAGCCAACCGTGACGTCATCTGTTATGCTAAGAGAGGTTTAACAGGAGTGACGTATCATTAACTTTAAAAATGAATTTAAAAATAAATACATCTTTAAAACCAGAAATACTTGAGTTTTAGAGGTTTTTTAATATGCTTAATCGAATAAATATGTTTGTGGAAAACGCTGTAATTGTCCATTGAAATGGAGACGTAGTAACTCTCTTCCGTGGTTAAGGCCTCGTTCTCGGAAGGTCCTGCGATCGAGTCTCGATACCACTGAAGACCCACGAGTATATGCGGAGTACGTGCTCGTTAAATCTGTTGGGTCCGAAAGTCATGTGTCGGTCATTCCGCAGTTTACCACAGGTAAAAGTCACTGGAGACTATTTCCCTCCCCTTCGGGGACATGTCTAAGTTGTGGAGGTGGCGATAGATGGCAGCATCTGTCATATATGTGTGTGTATGTCGTGTCCGTCCTTCTTGACGATGGTTTATAAGCGGGTCTTTGTGACCAAGCACACAAGCCTGAAAATATATGTCTACCAACCATCTCTTCCATATTAGATTTTAAAAAACCTCGTTTTCATGTTGTAGGCCAAGTGATTCTAAAGCAATTCGTCATAGATATTTTGACAAATGGCTTAACCCTTTAATTGTGGCCGAGATAAAAAAAATCGAAGACCATAGTCTCGAACTTTTGTTTGTAGAATAAATTAAGTTACCCGAAAAAAGAAATAAAATCTTAAAAATAAATGCTTATATTGAAAAATGAATAGTATGTATCTTCACGAAATTTTTAAAATAAAGGTTAGTTTACATAGTATCGCACCTGTTGCATCCGTAATAGGCAGTCGTAATCTATACACTAAACTAAAAAACTAAACTCCTCGGCGCAACAGCCCATTAGTGGGCCAAGGGCTGCCGTGCTCATTACAGCTTTCGTGACCTAGGGCTCTGGGGTGCTAGGCATATGACCAGGTAAGGTGGTCAGCCTCACGCGGAACCCCCAGTGTTTAGTTCCCAAAAATGCTTGGTACCCATTTTATCGACCCACTTTATTGATGAAAGGATGGGTCAACATCGCCCAATCCGGGATGCGATCCCCGGACCTGTGGCGTGGCAATGCGAAGCACTACCACTGAGGCACTGGGCCTCGAATTCTATATACTGCATGAAGTATTAAGTAAAATCATATGTATATAAGTTTTGTAGCAATATTTTTTTTCAAATATCTTAACATTACAAAAATCAGCAGTGGAAAAATTGAAAATCTATTAAATTGAAGCCTGCTTTTGCAAAGCTATGCACCAAATGGAATGAATTTTCAAACTCTGTAAAACTATAACATATCTTTAAAGGTTTTTTTAAAAGTAAGTGATAAATAGAATTGTATTAAAATTTCTCTCATTTATTTTATTGACATAGATTTACAATGCATCTTCTTAAGACATTAGTTTTCTCAAATGTTGGTTTTGCATAATTTATTTAAAAAATATATAATTCCTTAATATCCCGTTGTTCTTATTAGTCAATAAATTAAACTTAATTGATGACAACTACATTTCATGATATTTGCTTTTTATTCATTGCACAATTAAAAGTAGAATTTAGAAAATAACCTTGGGCTCTATTTATTATTTAAATACTTTTCTAATAGGAAGTGATTGGTCTAATGATACTTTTCGCTGTTTGTGATGTAACTGAACTCCGTTTGTGGGTGGTACATTACTCAACTTTGGGGTAAGTTTATATCGTTTTATGTTGTAACGATATGCGAATATAGACGTTGCAATTTTGTAAAGGAAGTTAAAGAAAAGTGGGATTTTAAGGTTTAATGACAAACTCAGTGTTCATAATTAGTGTTGATAGATTATCGGCTGTAGAATAAGAATATCCGGGATATAAATTTCCCATATTTCGAAATAGACCTTATATGGGTGTTTTTTTTTATAAATTGAATGTAATAGCACTTTTCAATTTTTGCTTTTATTTTCAGAGGGGAAATTTCGTTTACTATAAATAAATTTTCAAAGCAAAAGTACATTCATAAAAAATCCCCACAACCACCGTTGTTTCTTAGTGGGATCAAACTCAAAACTTCCAGAAAATAAAAAAAACAGCGCCCTCTATCTTTTTGTTCATTCTGGTGTATACTCAACAGGATTAGGCTTTTAATAATGTGTTTTTTATGTTTTTATTAAGGGCGGAATCCTAGATTTCGTCTAACAAAAGAACTCATTACGAGCCCTGATGAGGAATATGGGGAAAATTTGCATATTCTGAGGGATTTTTTTAGGGATTATTCGCGGCGAAAAATGTTTCTTTTTTGTTAACGGAGCTAGATATCAGTCTCGTCCGGGTGTTTTGCTGAAGATGTTTTGTTATTTGTGTTATGTTTTTGATGAAAATGTATCATGTGAAAAGTGTTATAGTTTTGCTGAATGTTAGGAGAAACATGTTTTTAACTTCGATTGTTTTGTTATTTGTGTTATGTTTTTGATGAAAATGTATCATGTGAAAAGTGTTATAGTTTTGCTGAATGTTAGGAGAAACATGTTTTTAACTTCGATTGTTTTGTTATTTGTGTTATGTTTTTGATGAAAATGTATCATGTGAAAAGTGTTATAGTTTTGCTGAATGTTAGGAGAAACATGTTTTTAACTTCGATTGTTTTGTTTTTTTGCCAAGGTGGAAACCAATTTTGGCTTAAAGTTTTGTCGACTTTATTATCATGTTTGATTAGTAAATATAATTTTTCGAGTATTGAATTTTTGAATCATAATTTGATGCTGTTACAATTGATGAATCGCCAGTTATTTAAATACGGTTCCATTATAATGTTTTCATACATGTTTTCCGCACCATAAGAATGCGGTTTCATTTTAACAATAGTCTTTTTTATGTTCCAATCTGCTCAGCTGTTGAACTAAAATAACAATACAAAGATTTTAAGAAATTTTTGCAAAATTTCTATGTTAATAGACAAACATTAAAAAAAATTAATGGGTAATAATTTTTTTAAAACAAATCAGAATTGAAAAATTTCTCTGGTAAAACACAGTCTAGGTAAATGAGTATAGCGTCATTTTAGACAGTACATACTTTCTTCAGACAGACCAAAAACACAAAAAATCATGATGAAGTTAAACTTTTGTTTTGCAGAAGTGCATAGTTGCCGACAAATAGAACTGAAGTAAGCTTCGTAGCAGAAATCTCATTCAGACCTCGCTGAAAAAGCGGTTCAGAAATAAACATCTCGACTAACAACGAAATATTTTCCTACTCGGCAACTTAGTACCTGCTGATGGCGAAAAAAATTAAATAACATAAATAGTTCATTTAAAATTTTCTATTATTTCATACAATAAATTACCATAATATACTTTGAAAAAACTTCAAACCCATGAACGTATTCTATCTGGTCTACCTGGTATTGATTATGATAACAGATTAAGATCTTTAAACATGTATTCTCTGGAAAATAGGATAGCTAGGGGTGATTTAATACAGTTATTCAAGTTCATAAAACAGGGAGACATGGAGGGCTTAGGTTTTAAATTAAATAGCCGGACCAGAAGACATGATCAGAAATTGAATAAATCATGCTTTAGAAGGGAGGTAAGAAATTATTATTTTTACAATAGAGTTGTCAATGAGTGGAATGCTTTACCAGATTATGTTGTGTATTCGAAGAGAGTAGAAGATTTTAAGAAGAATCTTGATAGTCATTGGAAACTGGTAAAGTATTAGATTTATTTTGGACCAACCTTGCTGGGCCTCTGGCCTCTTGTTGGTCGACAATTTTTGTATTTGTATTGCTCGTTAAAGTAAATCCTCAGTGCACAGAAAATACGATTCTAGTCGATGCAGACAAACGTTACTTACGATCTTTGGAAAATGTCGAAGTATCCACAAAAAATCTTAGTTTAAGACAGTTGACAAAAATTCTATCATCAAATGCAATAAAATAAAGTGAATAACAAGAAGTAATCTATTACCTTATCTATGTAGTCTCGCGAAAAGGGTTACTGCTCCTCCACTTATATTCCTTCAATACGATGCCCATAACTGTATGAGGGGGGAGGGGTAGGTACATATATATTCCGGCTTGTGTGCTTGATCAGAGACCCGGTTATGAAGCCTTCGTCAAGTAAGACAGACACAGAAAGAATTTTTTACTGTCACAGAGAAAGGAATATACACACAGGGCGAAGACGGGAATCGAACCCGCACCCGTTACAGCACGCAGACTGCTAGCGTAATGGTCCTAACCACTCGGCCATCCGGGCCCCATAACAGTATTTCCTGAGTTATTCCAAATAATCGATTGTATATATTCTTCTGATAAGTTATACATGGTTATAGATACTCCACAATATACTTTATGCAGTTGGGTAATGCGATGGGTCTGTTACATCGACAGCTGTTGTTCTCATGTACTAACATAAATAGACCGCATTCATTTATAAAAATGCTATTCTCTAAATATCTTGAGGGGGAGCCAAATCGGTGAAAGCGTTCCCTTGCCTTTCGGAAGATCCGAGATGCGTTCCATAGAAAAAATAATTGCCAACCTATAAACGGCCCATGCAGCCAAAAAATGTTCGGCGAATACTACTCCGTGTAAAGGAAGTACACGTTAAATATGCCCCGCAGTCCCGACGCTGCGTACGATATTGCGCTGGAAAGTTGAGTTGGGTGCCTACTTAGGTACCAGCTCGTCACTAGACTGTGGTTCTAAATTATGACGCCCGTCGCCAATAGTCATCGTGTAGCTCTAGTGCGATGAACCGATGATATTACACCTACCTAATTTAAATATCTTGCTAGTATAACACTAGCATAGTCAAATGGGTAAAAACACTCAGTCAGTAAAGGCGGTAAGAACACTTTGATATAGCCGACCCGGCGGCGCAACGGTTAGGGAGCTAGCCTTTGGAGCCTCTGGGTCCGGGTTCGAATCCGGTAAGGCATGGATGTTGTGTTTGTCGAGTATATGCGGAGTACGTGCTCGTTAAATCTGTTGGGTCCGAAAGTCCTCCAAGTTCCCATACCAAATCAATACCTCTGGGGTGACAAGCCAATTCTGGGATCCTCTAGTTGGCCTCTGTCTCTAAAAATTAGATGGATCCACTTATGTGTGTGTGTTGTCTGTTGTGTCTGTCTTACTTGACGAAGGTTTATAAGCGGGTCGCTGACCAAGCACACAAACCCGAATATATATGTCTACCAACCAACTTTGATATATTGTGTTTGAGGAAAAAAAAAATCTATAATAAAAAAAGAAGTGTTTATGGGATTGGTGCACGTTAAATATGCAGCGGTCTAAACTACAGACATATAATGTGACGTTTAAGCTGCGTTGAATGTCAGCTCACGTGCAGGTGACACTTCACAGGTATCGACACTTCTTTCGTTTTCGAAAATTACGGCGCATTATATGAAAAACACTCATGAAGCTCTTTTGCAAAGTTAATACAATAAACCAAAACAGTTGCTGATCTAAAACTGAGTTACTCTTCTCTCTCCTCTCAAGGTCAAACAAGTTGGATTTAAGAAAAACTGAAATTCACTTCTTTTTTTTTTATCATGCCAACATATCATGAAACTTTCAAGAAAATCGAACACATCAAATATCACGTTACTATTCAGTTGAAAAAAAATATTACTCTAAAAACCTGGGAAAAATTCAAAATAACTTGTTAAATGGAGTCGGATGGTTGTACCTCGCCCATGCTAATTTTACTAACTTAAGGAACATTTTTCTCAAGAACTATATGAGATAGCATTATGATTTTTTTTATAGTTTGTTCCTTACATGTAGCTATGGTATTTAAACTGGGTATATTTCACAGCAAAAAAATATACTTTTACAGTGATTTTTAAAAAAAAATATGTATTAAAAAATCTCAAAAAATCTGATTTAAAGTTATATAATTTTTTTAAGCAGATATATTTAAAATTCCTCAGTCTAAATCAAAAAGAAACAAAACATGTTGATATCTTTTATAGTTCCTGAGAAAAATGTTCCTAGCTGTTGAAAAACCTTATATTTCAGGAAACGCAAAAGAAATTTAAGATATAGGTAAGAACTGAAATACAGAGTTTCTGAAAAATGTTGATAACTATAATTATATAAACTTCCAATAAAAAAATATTATAACTAACTTCGAATAAAATATGATAACTATAACTCCTTATAAAAAGAAAACCACTAAACAGAAATCGATAATCTTTGTCTTAAATTAAAGCTATAGATATGCAGATTAAAAATAAAAGAAAAGCAGAAAATAGTGTTTTTTATCCCAAACTCCCTTTAAACCAACTTGGACAGTTCGTAAAGAATTTGGTGAAATAAGTGCACAGCTTTAAAAAAAAGTTGTAATAATCATTGTAAAGATTTTTTTTATCTAGAATGCATTTTAATAAATACATACAAAATTTAATTTATAAAATAATGTCAGTTATTATAATGACAGTTATTTTCATAAACAAAAATTAAAGGGGGTTGGCGAATTAGTTAAATAACCACATCTTCGTTAAATAAGGGATCACCTTTATATTAATTGGATTTCATTCTCAGTGGTATCGGATGTGCATATACCTTTAATTTTACTAATGTTTTGTTTTATCTATTGCACGAATTGTTTGCAACCGTTAAAGTAAGAAAATTGATCAAATAGCTAGCTCAAACAGTATTATTAAAACTTAATGAATTCGAGTATATCTGAAAGGCAACATTTGCAATTCTATTTCAACTCTATAAAACATACCTGCAACTAAAATCTTCAAAAACATATAACTAGCAAGTGGCCATCTTGAAATATTATATACTAAATCTCCTTTTATAGCCTTTGTTCTTTTTTTAATACTTATAGAATACCTCTGACACCATGGGTATATTAGGTTAGTATGTCTGTACATCCTCCTTAACATGTGAATTCAGCTTCCGTAAACCTCGTAGAGCTGAGAGAATCCCCTTTAAAACATAAATACCAACATGATTCACCTGTATATATGCATCTGACTCTTGACATTTCATTTAAATTAGATATGTTAAGCTTTACCATGTTACATTTACTATAGTAGATAATATATGTTAAGATATTATTTTTGTAACTATGTACACATAAAAACTAAACACTCGTTCAAAAATTTGACTAAATCAAATTAAACTACACGCTTAGTAAATTGTAAATATTCATCATTTTTAAAATAGTAGATTTTGCCATAATGTAAAATCATAAGCTTAATAAGTTAAATGTAATAAGTTTGCATTCATACTTACATTTTAGTGACGTAAATATTGCAGAAGTATATTTAACAATTTAATTTAGCATCTCACTAGATTTTATTTAAATGTTTGATAACCCTTCTCAATATTTTATTTTACAGTACACCGTAAGAAGACTGTTTCTGAAATTACCGGCGTCAGCTCATTTAATAAACTACCACCATATATTAAGTTTCTAATGAACTTCTAAGCTTAATAAAAAGAAATGAATAAAATCTATATTTAATAAATTTATAAACACAAAGTGGTAATTTAATTTATTAAAAAAAACAAAGAAAATTTTATTTGTTTATTTAGCGGCTCAGTGGCTGAGGGGTGTTACGTATTCTCCTTATAAGCCCAAGTGTAAAGGTTCGCGCCCTGTCTGAATCGTCAGATTTTCTGGATGGGAAAATCGTAGGCACGCATGCATTGATTATGTGGCATGTAAAAAGATCCCTTGAGTACCCCTTTGACTTAGTTTTTTCGGCAAAATTAAATCTCGGCATACTTTAACATCCACATCAGATTCATAGGAATCTGATCTTCACAATTGGTAGCGAGAGTCGCTTAGAAAGATGGTGCAACAAAAACAAATGGCTCTCATTTTGGGGAATATACCGAACCTGCAAAGGCTGAAACCGCCAAGGCCGTAGTGAGCAGTGGTCAGCGTCTCGGTCTCGGGATCGGAAGTCCTGCGATCGAGTCCGGTAACACTGAAGACCTACGAGTTATATGCGGAGTACGTGCTCGTTAAATCTGTTGGGTTGAAAGTCCTCTAAGTTCCATACCAAATCAATACCTCTGGGGTGACAAGCCAATTCTGGGGATCCTCTAGTTGGCCTTGTCTCTAAAAATTAGATGGATCCACTTATGTGTGTGGTTGTCTGTTGTGTCTGTCTTACTTGACGAAGGTTTATAAGCGGGTCGCTGACCAAGCACACAAACCTGAATATATATGTCTACCAACCAACCAACCAACCACCAAATGCAGCCTCGTTGGGGAAAAAAGTTTATTAATAACAATATATTACCGTTACAACCCGAAATCAGCTAGATCTAGAATTAACTAGTGGGAACTAGTTTTAACACTGAGACAATGTAAATAGTTTTTAATTTATAGGCAGTCTTTTAAAGGCAATTCTATTGTCATCAATCTTACAATGGAAACCTTGAAGTCATTTTCTGAAGAACGAATTTTTTCATAATATAATTGTACTCCGAGCAAGATATTTCAAATTGATATAATTCAATTTTAAAAATTTTAAGTGCATTTTATAGAGTGTGAATCAGGGCATGCGGCCATACTTTTTATAACAGTTGTAAAAAATATTAAATTTTTTACAGACTTTTAAAAAATTAAATTATTTTTAAAAAAATCATATTTTAAGGCTAGCCATTTCAAACTATCATAACTAAATAACTACTTTGCTTAGAGCTTAGATAAAGTATGATCACATGCCTGGATATTTACTGTTTTCTTTTCTGAAAAAATTATGTAAAACAACAAATTTGAAATGTAGTTAAGTTGCTCGCAGTTTGGCACACTTAAATTAATTAATTGCTAATTAATTTACTAATTAATATATTTTTTATTGCAGTAAAGTATTTTTATGTTAGTTTTTATGTGCCTGATCTTCTCACAAAGTTTTAAAAGTCTATCTCAAAAATTAAAGAAAAAGTTGTCTAAGGTATATGGATACCTTAAATAAACTTCTGCTGGGGGGGGGGGGGGGGGGGGGCATTAAATGTAATATCTAGATGTAAAAAGGACGGTCAATAGTTCAAAATGTTGTTTTATTTTGTAGATTTTATGAAATAGTTATTTGTGTTCAGAGAAAGGGTTTGAAGAACTATTCCTAATATTCAATATGGTTTGTTTCGCTGCACTTGAAATGCTATGTTGGGTTGTTTGGGTTTGAAGTTTCCGTTCGTTATTTCGAAATACTAATAGTCATTTACACGAATATTTGGCATCTTATTTTTAAGGGTATTTTTTCCTATATCTGAAGTTAATAATTCTGGCAGCTAGAATTGCCCATACCCATAGCCCACTCAACTAATATAACCAGGGAAGCTCTGTGTGATTTTCACTTCTTCCGGCTCGGATTATCGGCTGTTCCGAAAGGGCGGAACGAAACCTGTTAAGAATCTGAAATTTATTGACGGCTGGACGTGAATATATTTCATATTTTTCTTCTGGAAAGCCGACGAGTTCGAAACCAACGGATATCTTGACGTCATGAAGAGCTTCTGTGACCTTAAAGTTGAGTAGGTCATGTCTTATCCTCAGTCAAAAGACAATAATCAATTTTATCCCTTTTTCTTCTACTTTTATGATATCAATGTAGTTATGAAGATACTTTATATGGACCCGAAATGCTACGGTCTTCCCTTTTCATCCAATAGGGGGTAGGGGGCGCTCGCGACAGGGACATCTGATTCAATGGGTAAAAGGGGGTCGTTGTCCCTCTTTTTATTTGATGGAGCAGAGTCTGGATTGCAGATGTCTTGTGATGAGTGTTTATGCAGGGAGGAAATGATGTGGAGTGGAGTGGGGCTTTCTTTGGAGTACTGTAGAGCGATAAAAAAAATAGGGAATACTGAAATGGATGGACTCTAATATAGAGAAAGAGAGCTCAAAATTGCCACCCATAAAATATATATCTATCATAAAAAATAACACAGATTGATAACTATATAATTTTATTATAATGCATATACACAAGAAAATATAAATACAAACAAGTAGGTTTGTAACAGAATCTGCCACTCAACCCGCTTCCACACAACATTTGTGTTTAACAGGAAAATAAGTCGTCAAACTCAATATTAATTCTATTATAAACATTTGCATGATAAATTTGAGTAGTTTAATTTTTTTATTTCAAAAATTTAATATTGGGCTCGTTTCACGTGGCTCGAAAAGAAAAACAAAGAAACCCAAACAACCAATGGAATTGCAGTACAGAGAGCGTGACGTCGCAAGAAACCAATTGGCTTGTTTTTCGTAATAAGGGAAGAAAACCAAACAACCAATGACATTGCAGTAAGAAGAGTGTGACATCACAAGAAACATTCCCATTATTTCTTCAATAATTATGCAGTAATTATTATCGTTTGAAAAAAATAATTTAAATTTCAAAGCATTATTTTTATTAAGCATTAAATTTAGTAGTTTTTTGAATAATTCAAGGACTTCGAATTCGAATTTTTTCTGAGATTTTCAATGTATTCTAATTTCAATGCGCTGAAATTTTTGACGTATCACGCTTGCCTATAGCATTTGTAGTTTGGGCTATGGAAGTGGGTGACAGACGGACAGACAGACGGACTGAACGATTATAATACCTTCCACTTTTTTTGTTATAAACGTAGTGTAGAAGCTAAAAGTGGAAGGTATTGTAATCGTTCAGTCCGTCTGTCTGTAAATCACCCACTTTCATAGCCCAAACTACAAATGTTACAGGCAAGTGTGATACGTCAAAAAATTCATCCTGTCGAAATTAGAAGACATTGCAAATCTCAGAAAAAAATTGAATTCAAAGTACTTTAATTATTCAAAAAAAAACTACAAAATTTAATATTCATTTAAAAAGCATAAGAAAAAATTAATATTATACCATTATCTTTTTATCAACAATTATACCATAATCTTTTAAATGAAAGTAGGTTTGTTACAGAATCTGTCACTCAGCCCGCTTCCACACAACATTTGTGTTCAACAGGAAAAAAGTCGCCAAGCGCAAAATTAATTCTATTATAAACATTTACAAGCTAAATTTGGCAAGTTCCAATTATTTTATTTAAAAAAAATTCAATAATTATTTCTTAAATAATTATTATCGTTTGCAAAAAATAATTAATATTTCAAAGAATAAGTTTGTAATATTCCTCTCTTTTAAATAGAACCAAAACATTTCATATCAACATACAAACAAAAAATGACGTAGTGAAATATATTTGACGTCATTTCAAACTGATTGATGTCGCAAAAATAAATTTCTTTTAATTAATTATTTAAACGCAAGATTATCTGGGGTTGATACATATATATTCCGGCTTGTGTGCTTGATCAGAGACCCGCTTATAAACCTTCGTCAAGTAAGACAGACACAGGAAGAATTTTTTACTGTCACAGAGAGAGAAATTACACCCAGGGCGAAGGCGGGAATCGAACCCGCACCCGGTACAGTGCGCAGACTGTTAGCGGAGGCTGCTATCTTAACCACTCGGCCACCCGCGCCCCAGATTATTTAGACGCAACCTTAGAGGGGCACCGTATGCAGCTTCACAACATTGCACACAGATTTAATGAGCATGTGTGTGCCAGTCATTGATATCATAGTCAGAGTATTAGATTGGCAGTTCACGTGACCTCCAATGCTAACGACGGGACGCGCATGGAGACCAGAATAAGAGAGCAATGGGACCAGGGTTGCCACCAGTTTTAGGAGAAAAACACTACGAAAAAATACCATTTAATTCTAAAATTCCAAAACAAGACCATAAAAATTTTAGATGCTTTTTGGAATCTTTTTAGTGACTTAAAAAAAAACGTGATACGCTTTGCTAGTATTTTTATGGTATGTTTTTGTATTTTCAGAATTAAATGGTATTTTTTCGTAGTGTTTTTCTCCTAAAACTGGTGGCAACACTGGCCCCATTGCCCTCTTATTCTGGTCTCCTTGCGCATTCCCGTCGTTAGCATTGGAGGTCACGTGATCTGCCAATCTAATACTTTAACTATGATATGTATTGTGCCAGTGTACTTAGTTTTTCCAATAGTAGCTTCTAAACCACCTAAAATAAGCTATCTGTCAGGCTCCTTGAAATAAATTTTATTGATATCAAAGATACATAATTTTGTGTGTGGATAAATTGGATTCATAATACCTTATACAATGCCTTACTTAACCCTCCAAGGGATACATATGTATAAACCCATCACCTTTCTGTCAGTTTTTCCAACAATACATATAATTATTGAAAATTTATTAAATTTTAAATTATGAAGGAGCCATTTATAACCATCTACTACAGAATATAATTTTTTTTAAAAAATTAAGAAATTAAATTTTCAGTTAAACATGTAATTTAAATTTCGGCCTTCTTAGAAAGCTCCCACCTATCAGACATAACTTAAATTTAAGCATGTTTAATGTTTTATTTTAAAATGGGGTACTGTTTTATCTTAATTGGGTTAAAATTCTGTATTGTAGATGAACATAGAAGTAATTTATTTTTAATTTGTATACAATGTTAATGTTAGAATACAAGAACTGCCATGTCAATTGCCAATAAAGTTAGAAGAAGTTGGGAGTTATTTTTAAATTTACCAAAGTCGACACATAAATGTAAGCTAACCTGCTTTCAATTTATCCAAAATATCTTTAAATTAATGTGTTAAGTTACAACATTAAAACATAATTTTAAGTAATTCGTGTAGAGCAGAGTGCAAATTATTCCTTTTTCTTAGTAAAGGAGACATAATCGCATTATTCAACATATTGGGAATAAGACAAAGGCTCCTAATCCTATTGGCTTTCACCCCACATGATATCACGCAAAAAAAAAAAGATAAACCTATAAACCATTTCCAATTTTTCAGAATTTTTTGTTGTTGAACTTTTTGATTTAGAAGTAATTTTTCAAAATAAAAATTTCCTTGTTTAAAAGCTGCTAAAGAAAGACATGTCAAGGATATCTTTAACCTTTAACACAAAGCACACTAGTTGACTGAAAACACCAAAAATGAAAATAGAAAATAATAGGACTGTCAAATAAAGAATTTATTAGTTCAATGTTTACAAAAGTGGTATTTCAACTAAACGTATAACATCTTAAGACACTACAGAAAGTGTAATTTTGCATAGAATTAGCATAAAAGTAATCTAAAATATAAGAGCTTTCTGTAAAACTAAATTCTAAACTATGTACATCTTCCTAATTCATCTACTCTTCCCATAAACCATATCATGTTATTCTTCGAATTGTATATAACGAACAAAAACGGATGGTCCACAATAAACTCTGGATCAATCACCTTTGGTCCAAAACAGCCGTCCATCGCAGCACCTGTCGCGGCTGCAGCTTCACTTCCTTCTTCATCCACTTCCAACACTGCCTTGTGAATGACCGCTGAAATGACAAATCAGTTATCATATCCAGTATAACAATTGAGGGTAAGAGAAGGTCAAAGCATCGAATTACCCTACAAGGCCGTCAACACAAGTAAGACTGGTTGGTTGGTAGACATATATATTCAGATTTGTGTGCTTGGTCAGAGACCCGCTTATAAACCTTCGTCAAGTAGAACTGACACAACACTCACAAATAGCAGCAGACTCCCTCTCAATAGAGGACAGCACTACCGCACGTAAGTGAATCCATCTAATTTTTTAGAGACAGAGGCCAACTAGAGGATCCCCAGAATTGACTTGTCACCCCCAGATGTATTGATTTGGTATGGGAACTTGGAGGACTTTGTGACAATGACGGAATTTAACGTGCACCAGTCACCATTAGCGTTCACGGGGGTCTTCGGCGGCCAGGCCCCGAACTCGCAACCTTAGGGATACCAGTCCAAGACCTTACCAGCCAGGCTATCCCAGCCCCATAAGTACGATTTTACCTTTCTTTTATAGGTAACTAGCTGTTATACCCGACGTTGCACGGGTAGAGGTGGAAAAATAATTTAACAGTCAATTTAACTATTTTTTTTCTTTAATTTTAGTTACATAAGATATGAAGATTACCCAGTAATTTTCCATTTAATTACCCAACTTGGATATAGTAATGATTAATATTAATTTCAAAAATACCTTTGATAAGAAGCTCAAATTAAAAAGAATACATATTTAAGTAAAAAATAATCAGTAAGAATTAAAAATGGAAAAAAACAGCAAAATCTTAAAAGGGTCTCAAAGATTTATTTTAACGCAATTCAAGGAAGTTCTATAATAAGTTAAGTAACTGTTTTTGGAAACTTTTTAGATATAAATACAAAATAAGCAGTACAAATTTCTACCATAATTCAATACAAATTCTGAAAAATTAAGAATTCAATGAAAATAAATACAATAATAACGCTAGCAAATTTATACCCGTTCTTCGCACGGATTAAAAATTATCAAATCGTTCCAAATATGTGTACCATATAACCTGTTATAGGATCATAAACTTGTGTTATTGTTCCCGCTCGTTATAAAAGTATAAAATCCCGTTTCATTGCCTTAAAATTCCAAAATGAAAAATGCACTCATAAATGTCATCACAATTCCCTCATAAATACATAAAACTTTTAGCTCATTTGGCGCGTTTTGGAAATAATATGGCGAAAAAATAGATATAGCTACAAAACACGCCCATTATACAGCTCTAACACAATGACCTTCGAACAACCGACCAGATTATAAAATATTTATAAAAGAAATTGTCCATTTGGTTAATAATTTGGCAAGTTTGGCAACGTATTTTGGCGAAAAAATAAAGACACTAATATGCAGCTCTAGTGCGATTGCTTTTTTGACCATCATAGTTCAGTAATAGCTTAACTATACATTTATTGCTTAAATATGCATACATGCAGTCAACAGAAAAATTAATGAAAAAATCATCAAATAAACCCACAATAAAAATCCGGGAATGGAGACTGGCGGAATTACGTCACTTGAAACATGTCAATTATTTTTCAAATACTGAAATTAGTTCTGAAGGTAATGGCAACAGAATAAAATAAACATTTTCAATTTTAAATGTTTCCGTTAAAAGTTTTAATTTTTTCAGCCGATGGCATCAGGAAAGTAAAAAAAGATCGGATTTGAGCCAAAGTGGTGTAGTTTTTTCAGAAAATTCGATTAAAAACGTTTGAAAACGATAGAAGGAATGGTCTGATTCGAAAAATCTTAGCCTATGTTGTCCGGAGATGAGATGAATTTGTGTGCCAAATTTCGTGACGATCTGTTGCGTGGTTCTTTAGATCTCGTGTCTTATACAAACAAACGGAAGTTGCCTTTTATGTATATAGATTTAATCGTTTCCCGCTGTCTATTTCTAGCCTCCTTTAGGAGCTTTTAATACAGCCAAACCATGCCTCCCAATTCAGAACCGAGGTCGACACCTGAGCTAGCCACAATTAGATTTCGAGCGATATTTTTCGCTAACTCCGTCGGAACTTTGGACTCAACAGATTTAACCAGCATGTACCGGGTTGTTATAAAATAACGCTCGTTATTCGGAGAGGTCTGTAGCTTGAATGAATAATCCGAATGCAACAAACTTCGAGACAGTTACTAATCAAGAAGGGGGAAATGAATGGAATCATAAAAAAAAAAACCCTCGTCTCTTGACCAGGGTTCTAAATTACGAGGCGTAATTGGCTGTGTTAAAGCTCCTAAAGGAGGCTAGAAATAGGCAGCCGGAATCGATTACATTACATTAAAAAAGAAAGGACCGCTCTGGTTTTGCCAATGCTTACAGTATTGTGTTGTATTGGCAGCGCCATCTGTCGGTGATTATTGTAAACTTTTTTTTTTAATGTAATGTAATCAATTCCGGCTGCCTATTTCTAGATTCCTTTAGGAGCTTTAACACAGCCAATACGCCTCGTAATTTAGAACCCTGGTCAAGAGACGAGGGTGTTTTTTTTTATGATTCCATTCATTTCCCCTTCTTGATTAGTAACTGTCTCGAAGTTTGTTGCATTCGGATTATTCATTCA
>CM033275.1:13591713-13623224 GCA_019343175.1 Oedothorax gibbosus | reverse complement strand
ACTTAACAAAACATACAGAAAAGTGGATTTTTTTTGCCAAATCTGCACAGAGAAACAATAACATATTATAAACAAGGTGTGGTAACTTTTTTTTTATCTCATATTATCTAAGGAAAAGACAAACACGTGGCAAATGTTTTATTTAATCTACCGTTACTTTTATTAAAAATATTTTCATATATTTTTTCGAAAGTTGAATTTCATAAATATGTAAATTATATGCTTATCTAACGCGGCGTGATCATGGCGTTAATCTTAAATCGATAATAAAGTAAATTTCGATAAACGGTACATTTATTGCACACGCCTTAGCGCTAAACCTATAGTTAGCGCGAACCTATAGTAACCTATGTTAGTCGAGTGAAAATAGACTTTCAACCTCGGGAAAATTAACATAAAACTGAAAATTAATGGAGACTTTAAATATTTTTTAAGGGCAATATATTCTAATTAGCTGGTACATGACATGGAAAAAATTAAATAGGCATGTAAGATGTCATTTTAAAGGATTTAGATGGCGTGAAACATTATTATTACTTTTAAAAGCTTCAAAATAATTATATCGGTGTTCAATTTTAATTGTGGAAGCACTTTTGTGTTTAATTAGCCAAAACTAAATTATATCTTAATACGAACACCATTGTTATGTGATGTGTCATGAGGCGTCTTTTATATATTTTTGATGATTCTAAAATATTCTTGATTTATTATTAAAAAAAATAATTCTAGAAAATATTCTAGAAATATTCTAGATTTATTATAATTATGGTGCTTTTGTTAGCGTCCTTCACAGAAAAAAAATAATTTCAGGAATAGTAGTTAGTAACACCAACTTTTCACAAACTGGAGTTTTGTTAAATAAGTTGAATAACGGTACAAAATTTTTTGACAAATAAACTCAAAATACTGTTTCTCAAAACCAAAAACGAAAAAAAAGAGATACAAAGGAACAGCAACACATCACATACAAGATGTGATACATTTTCTCCCCTCTCATCTACATCTTTAATAAGAAGAAAAATGTGTTCTAAAATATTCTATTAATAAACCGTTTTAGGACAACACTAATTTTGTTTAAAACATCAAAACGTTAGAAATTTACAACACGGTTTCGATTTTCTTGTTTGAAAGGTAATTAAACTTAGTAGTTAAACTTGTTAAAATACACATTCCAATTCACGGAAGTTGTTGGGGACATTTTAAAAATACTATACGAGGTCTCTCTGCTCATTCACTAAGCCAGCGAACAGCGCTTCCCGCCGCGTCGTCTCTGTGTCGTGTAGTACATTTCTGCTATTGTGACGATATGCGTACCACTAATATCTTGCTATTAGGTGTCATTTAAAAGGGATAAATGTGTTCTATACTTCATGTACGAAAATATTTTGAATTAAATTAAATCATGGAAAGTTACAAAAGAAAAATTCTTTTTTCCACTTTTTTCAAAATTAATCCAAAAAAAAAAATTAACTTCAAACAGCTTCTCTAAAATTAGTTCCGATAAAAAAAACCTATTTTTCCGGGACTTTTATCGCAATGATGAGTGTTTATAATTTGGCTTAATTATTGCCAATAACTTCATAACTACGATAAACGGCTTGATCTGATGACCATGCCGCGTTAGACTATTAAGAAAAACATATATAAAACATACATAAACTTTATATAAAAAAAGTTGTTAAACAAAAATAAGGGTAAGAACATTTACAACAAGTTTCTAGTTACCGAGTTCATTTCGTGTCACATACTTAAATACACTTGTAACGTTTTAACTTTCAAACAGGCAAAAAAGTTCTTGCCATGATTCGATTCACCGAATATAGAACACTCCATTTAAACGTTTTTAATTTTCAAATGAATGAATATTTTAATTCAATGAATATTTGACGATTTATGTAATTGTTAATTTACAAGCTTCGCTAATTATTTAAAAATTTACTATTTTTTTTTTCTTTCGTAAAATCTGATGCTTTTTGGGGTTATTTAAACTTCCAGCTAGTTGAATATTTTTGCAAAGAAAGAAAAAATATGTAGGATCAAGGAGCATTAACATATCAAAAACAAGATATAATACATTTTTTCCTTCTCACATAAGAAAACGTATTACAAATATTTTTACCACTCTCTTTGATTTACAAATTTTTATATAAATTATATTTTCTAACTTAAGAAAACATATCATTTGCAGTTCTATAGTATCAATACAGTGAATTCTTAAAAGCATAATGCTATGTTAAGTCCAAACTAGAATCAAGTTTTCTTGAAAAAATGAGAAGTAAAAATATTCACCTTCAAGTATTCAAATTAAACTATTTTTACAAAGAATTTACATTCAATAAACATTTTTTTTTAAATAAAAAAAAATAGCGTTTTTTCAGATTTCTACTCCTTCTACAATTTTAAGAATATTTTGATGGATTTTTTTTGCAAAATGTTCCCACAACATCTATTATTAAAAGTTGGTATGAATATTGAGCTATCAGTTAAACAAGAACAGTTATGTAGCTTAATGTATAAAAATGGCCAAAAAATAAGATTGTTTATAAATTTTAGACTTCATCATTTTTTTAATATATTCACACTAGACCTTATCCCATGCCAACTTTTGTTAATCGTACATGTCTCAACGCATGAAAAAAATTTTGGAGCTCTACATTAATTTACCTAAAAGCCTTAGGCTTTTAACCATTTACAAGCTGAAAAAATTAAAAATTGAAAATTCAACATAAAATTTCAAAAGCCATTTTACCAAACCACTATATCCTTTTCAATAAACCTTCCTTTTTTTGCAATATCCTTAAATAACAGCATTCGAGTATGTTTAATTATTTTCTGAGTAGCCCTAAATTTTGGGTAATGCGTCCCCTTAAAAGTTATGAAAATGGGGAATCTTGTTATCCTTAAGGAAGGTTTAACGTGTTCATTGACACAAAAATCTCAATTCGTTCAAAAATGTATCTTTTCACGTTCTTCCACTAAGCTCTTCAAATGTATGATATCCTACTTTTTTCTTCCTTTAAAGAGGAGCAGTAAAAACAAATTGATGTACGTACAACATTTTCCCATTTAGTGACACTTTTATTGAAAATTAAATTTAGCGACAATTATTAGTTTTGACATCTTAAATAACGCGTTTGAACTCACATTTTGCTGTTCATTTCGCGTCACTCTTTTAAATAGGGGTCGTGGGCCGTATACCAAACTCGTAACGTTTTAACTTTCAAACATACGAAAAAAATATTTGCCTTGATTATATTCGAGGAATATTAAGTACACAATTAAAAGTAGAACATACAAAAGAATATTTTTAATCTTTAAACGTGCAAAAAGTTATTTGCTATGATTCGTCTAATTGTGACGCTGATTCATCAGTTGTGACGCTGATTCATCAGTTGTGACGCTGATTCATCAGTTGTGACGCTGATTCATCAGTTGTGACGCTGATTCATCAGTTGTGACGCTGATTCAACAGTTGTGATGCTGATTCATCACCATCACTCACATGCTTCCAAAAATAAAGAGTCCGTTGTCACTTTGCCCCCTAACTTCTAAAGGCTTCTAAGTCTGTTAAACTGTTAAGAAACAACAAATAATCTTACGTCTACAGTATTAACCTTAACTAATCTAATGTAAAGTTAAAAGTTTAAATTGATTTATACTATATAAACCAAAATATAAGAGGCAATAAGGTGAGCAACAAGAGAGCATGAGCAGAGAGCTCTTAAGATAATTTAATTTAAAAGCGATAATTTTAAC
The DNA here is from genome assembly GCA_019343175.1 of Oedothorax gibbosus. NCBI lineage: Eukaryota > Metazoa > Arthropoda > Arachnida > Araneae > Linyphiidae > Oedothorax > Oedothorax gibbosus. The sequence goes on along the minus strand of CM033275.1, from coordinate 13,619,468 downwards.
TTTTAGTAAGATTTTTGGAAAAGACTTAAGATGGGTAAGTTGCCTTTGCCATTATTCTCTTATTGTGTATTTGACGCATTTTGTTATATGTAATTATTGACAATTAATATATAATTCAATCTATGTTTATGTGTTGCCTAATTTAATAAAAGTTAATTTCTGTTGATTAAAATATGGTTATGAATCATTTCAGTAAAATCACAAACATTAACTTTGGCCGTAAGTGCGCGTCTATAAAACCGTGACATTGTTCTGGCTTACTTAACAATCTTCCTGAAAGTTGAATATTGTTTTTGTCAAAACAACTCAAACTAGGGTCACTCAACAAGAACTAAAAAATATAGTGAGACCAAGGAACAGTACGATATCATTAACAAAATGTTATACATTTCCCCCCTCCTATATGTATCTAATGAAAAGAAAAACGTGCTTTACATACTAGTACCACTATTTTTGTTTAATATGTTTCTATATAAATGTTTTTTTTTCCGCCAACAATACAATGATCCCCGCCATTACTCCCCCACTCGCTTCTGGTGGAGGTAGCTACGCTACCATGTACTCCTTAATCTGTTAAACGTCGTCTTACAATACAATGGTGTTCCAACCATTCGAATTATCTAACGCGGTATGGTCTTTAGATCAAGCCGTTTATCGAAAAAATTAGGCAATAATTTCGCCATCTTATTATACTCTAGACCTATTTGTTTTGGATAGTTGCTCCTACTTAGATTTGTCGATGCAAAGTCTGTTATATTTCTTTTCACGTGCTACAAGCAAAAATGACCTTTTTATTGAATATTATTTTTGTCAAATCAACTGAAAATGATATTTATTAATCATCAAGGAACGCAAAAATATTAAGTTACCAAAGAAAGAGAAAAACGTGTGAACAATGTTTTTACCACTCTTTTGGTTTAACAAATTTTCATATAATTTATTTTTCCTAGTAATTTAGGGTTATTTGTTTTGGCAGAAATATTTTAACTCAGTGGTTAGCAGATCAAGGCCGTCAGTCGAAGAAAATGAAGCATTGGGCAATTATTACGCCTTCTTATTCTACTCATCATTGCATTGAACATTTGTAGCTTGGGTAGTCGTGTTTGCTAATAATTAAGTTTATCGCTATAGAAAGTCTGTGTCAAACGTATTCCTTCGTAATGTTATTTATACGCGTTTTTATTAAATTAATAAACATCATTAAAATAATTATTTATTAACTGCATTTTATCACCACCATCTGGCATTCAATATATTAGATAAAAAATTACTGTAGACCGCAACGGAGTTTTAGCAATACCATATCTCAATTCCACCCTTTTTTAAAAAAAATACTCTGCTCAAAACTATTAGGGAAACACTGCGTACTTTTATTACCTTTCAGTCTCAACTTTTTATTTTTTATTCTAAAAATCTAAAATTTGTGAAATGGATTCTTCGTTATTTATCCAGAATGAAGTGGTAATAAACAGGGGGAAAATCTTAATTTTTTAAACTAAAATGTAAGGGGGGGGATTGGAATCATAACTTTTGAATGAATTATAACAATAATTTTTTCAAAACTTTATTTGTTAAAAAATAGTAAAAATTAATTTTTAAACATCTAAAAAATGCATGCATGAAAATTTAGGCTCAATTTATTTGCTAAAATTGTTTCAAATTGAATTTTATTTTGCCATGTTTTTCTTAATTTTAGTTTATTAAAACAAACATTATTTAATTCTTCAAAAGAGATGATTCTTTGATGTCGTATTCCATTTTCTTAGTTTAGTTACCCCCATTCTAAATGTTATGGAAATCATAATTCTGCTTTTCCAGCTATATTTCTCATGGAAATATTTTAGGAAATCAGTTTTATTGAATAAAAACAGATGTTATATGCAAAAATATAATTGAGTAACCGATTAAATTCGTATTTTGGATGCTGATGATTTTGGTTAACCCTAACTTGGCTGCCGTGCCGTTGAATTCCGACTATAAAAATTTCCCTTTAAATTTGACTACGTAAGAAGAATATATATAGAGATACTCAATAGATGTAGTCCAAACAACGAAGAGTTATAGAGGGAAAGTTTTGGAACACAATTTTTGACTTTGTAACTTTGTTTGGACTAGTTAGGAGGTGAATATATCAAAAGTTCCCGCCCCTGAGCCGAAGGGGGGATGGGGGGTTGAATGTCCCATTTTTCGGTGTTTTGCTTATATCTCGAAAACTATGCGTCCTACCGATAAAATTTTAAGGCATTATGAAAGCTGATTAAATTTTCTACAAGTTTCACCCCTCAAGCGTTTTAATATCTTGTATAGTTTTCGAGATATCCGCTCTTGAAAGTCTGTAATTTTGGAGAAAACATTTTTCCCCCACATTTTTCCTCTTTTTTGACCGGATAACTCTTCAATAATGCACCGAAACACTAAATATTGACCCTAGAGTGGTAGAGAATTTAATTATCTTCAATAATATATTTTACTTTACTATTTTATTTATTTTCCTTCAAATTTTAAAGCAGTTTCACTATTGAGCGAAGAGGGACTGGCAGTACCTTTGAGCTAATACATTAGTTTTGAAATCACAACTTTTGCAAAAAAATTACTTTGTCATGTTATCAAATTTTTACCAGGTATGGGAATCATCATAATATCAATTTAAAACAAAATTGAAAATAAATTAACATCCGGTTATTTAATATTAATTGTTAAAGTTTTAAAATAGTGTCGCCATCTGCTGTATATTTTTATCATTATAAAATTTCAAAACTATAATTAAATAACTAGATAACATTTTCGTTTCAAATTTGTTTCATTTCGATGTTATGTTGATTCGTGTACCTAGGGAAAAAGGGTTAACATGGCAAAGTAATACATCTGCGGAAGTTGTGATTCCAAAACTAATGCATTAGCTCTATGGAACTGACAATCCCTCTTATGTACACTTATTCTATACTGAATTTTTAAACAAAACCCAGATACTCATTTTGTAGGCACGCTGTTACTTTAATATTTTATCTATTTTCATATTCTATGTTATCTATTTCATTTCATTCGTCGGACCCCAGTAGGCATTTAATTGTGGACGCACTTTTGGTTAGAATTAGCCGAATCTCAATTATTTCTTAATGCGAACAACATTGTTATGTGATGTGTCATGAGGTGCTTTTATATATTTTTGATGATTCTAAACACGCTTTAGACATCTAAAATTAAATTAGGAATTTAGAACTTAAAATATTCTAGATTTATTATAAATATGGTGCTTTTGTTAGCGTCGTTCACAGAAAAAAATTAATATCAGAAATAACAGTTAGTAACACTCAACCTTTCTTTGTTTTGTTAAATTAGTTGAATATTCACAAAACTTGAATAATGGCACAAATTTTTTGACAAATCAACTCAAAATACTGTTTCTCAAAACCAAAATCGAATAAAAGAGATACCAAGGAACAGTAACAGATCATATACAAGATGTGATACATTTTCTCCCCTCTCATCTACATCTTTAATAAAAAGAAAAATGTGTTCTAAAAAATTGTCTATTAATAAACTATGTTTTTGGAAACCAAACCTTCGTTTTAGGAAACCACTCTTTTTGTTTAAAACATCAAAACATTTACAACTATTTTTAATATTTTTTGTGGAAAAAGTATTATTAAAAAAACTTGTTAAAATACACATTCCAATTCACGAAAGTTGTTTGGGGACATTTTTAAAATACCAGACGAGGTCTCTGCTCATTCACTAAAGCAGCGAACAGCGCTCCCGCCGCGTCGTCTCTGTGTCGCGTAGTACATTTCTGCTATCGTGACGTTATGCGTACAACTAATATCTTGCTATTAGGTATCATTTAAAAGGGATAAATGTGTTCTATTCTATTCATGTACGAAAATATTTTGAATTAAATTAATTCATGGAAAGTTACAATAGAAATTTTTTCCCCACATTTTTAAAAACTACTCTAAAAAAATTAAAACTTTTAGTGAAGTTTAATAATGCCATTTTATAGTGCAACTCTAGGCGAATAAGTTAAAAAGACGTTTGTTTAATTAACTTAATTAGTTACGGAGTTATGACAACTTTTCGAAAGGGGGTGGAGGGAGAAAACAGTAGAAAATGTTCCTCTAAATATGCTTATCAACTGTAAAAAATTCAGCTTCTAAAAATTAGTTCCGACAAAAAAGCTATTTTTCCGGGACCTTTATTGTAGATGATGATAAGTTGGCTTAATTATTTCCAACTACTTCATTAACTACGATAGACGGCAATTTTAGAAAAAATATATATTATAGAAAAATTGATAAACAAAAAGAGTGGTAAGAACATTTACAACAAGTTTTTAGTTACCGAGTTTATTTCGTGTCACTCACTTAAATGGCTGTACCACACTTGTAACGTTTTAACCTTCAAACAGGCAAAAACGTTCTTGCCATGATTCGATTTACCGGATATAGAACACTCCATTTAAAGACGAATATCATAAAGGAAAAATGTTTTTAATTTTCAAATGAATGAATATTCTAATTAAATGAATATTTGATTATTTATGTAATTGTTAATTTACATAAACTTGGCTAATTATTTAAAAATTAACTAATTTTTTTGTTTTTTTTACTCGTAAAATCTGAAGCTTTTTTTCGTTACTTAACAAACTTCCAGAAAGTTGAATATTGTTGCAAAGAAAGAAAAAATATGTAGGATCAAGGAGCATTAACATACCAAAAACAAGATATGATACATTTTTTCCTTCTCATAAGAAAACGTGTTGCAAATGTTTTTACCACTCTTTTTGATTTACAAACTTTTATATCAATTATATTTTCAAACAATATTCTCCTGTTGTTCGACAATAATTATCCTAAGCGACACGGTCATCAGATCAAGCCGTTAATCGAAGTGAATGAAGTAGTGGGCGATAATACTCGACATTGCATTACACTCATGTGGTCGGATCGCTATATAGAAAGCCTGTGTTAAGCATATTTTTTGTAATGTTGTTAATACGCGTTTTTGTTTAAACCAATAAAACTCATTAAAATAATAAATATTTATTTTTAACTACATTTTATCACAAGTGGCATCCAATACATTCGATAAAAATTTATTGCAAGTCAGAACATACAAATTTGATTTACAGAACAATGAAAATTTTAGAAAACATACCATTTAAGGTTCTATATTATCTATACAGTGAATTCTTAAAAGCATATACTATGTTAAGTCCCAACTGGTACCATTCATCGACAATTAGGCAGTAGAGAACCAATTAATATATGCCAACTTGTTGTACTCTATACCTATGTTGCTTAAATAGTTGTTTCTGCTCCTGCTTAGATTTGTCGGCGCTTTTACTTATACTAATAAACATCTTAGAATAATAATTATTTAATCATTAACTGCATTTTATCTCGACCATATGGTGTTGAAAACATTTGATAAAACAAATGGACTGTAAATCAAAACAGACAGAAATGAGTTTTAACAAACCTTAGCTTTTGCAGGCTTTATATAACAATTGAAATGAAATTTTCGAAGCAGATACTAAGTTCGATACTCGTCATTTAAATTTCCAAGCAATCAGTTTTTTTTTAACTCATTCACGGTGGTCTGCTAGAAAATTTGCCAAGCGAAAATTAGTTTTCTGTTTTTGTAAAATCAACTTAAAATAATATTTCTCATCAAAGAAATAAAAAATATAGAGTTAACAAATCATAAGCAATGTGCGATACATTTTTTCCTTCTTATAAGAAAAACGTGTAAAAATTTTACCACTCTTTATTTAACAAATTTTTATGAAATTTTTTTTCTGAATTTATAGGACTTGTATTCGGTGGATGTTTAAACTCTAACGCGGCGTGGTCATCCGATCAAGCCGTTAATCGACGATAATGAAGTAGTGGGTAAAAATTACGACATCTTATTATACTCATTATTGCATGACACTCATATGTCGCTTGTGTAGTCGTGTTTGCTAATACTTAGATTTGTCGCTATAGAAAGTCTGTGCTTGAGATATTATTTTTGTAATGTTAGTTATACGCGTTTTTATCCAACCAAAAACATAATAATTATTATTTAAATGAACTGCATTTTTAACACAATCATCTGTCATTCAATTTCTTTGATAAAAAATTTATTGTAGACCAAAACAGACATTTCTTGATCAGGTCCTACAAAGGCTTGATCTTTCAAAAAGGCTGCCCCGTTTAGAAAACAGTATCCTCAGTCTCTTCACATTCTAAGTCTTAGATGGGGATCCCTCCAGTCTTCAAGAGGGGGTCAACACGCCGATACCGAAATGATTTTTTTAGGGGGGGGGGGGGGGGAGTCTATATAAAATAAATTAAGGTTCTATGCTAGTATTTACCTAAACATCTATTGTTAATATGAGTTTATTTAAACGATTTTAATAAAATTTTCACACAAAAAAACGGTGTCTATTAACTAAAAGGGCTACTGTCTTGAAATTACCCCAACCAACAACCCTATAACACGTTTTTGAAACCGAAAGAAATGCGTTTCTGCCACGAAAAGACCTTGTAGTCAGGGTTTCCTTTGAAGTTTACCGACTCCGAATAGATACCACGTTCCTGCACCGTCATATCCACCTCCATGACCATCAGACCTCCATACCAAGATATCCCAGGCAGGGCCGGATTTAAAGATTTGCCGCTTGTAGGCTACAAAACGCCTGATTTGAAATAACGAATTTATTAGTGTTTATTGTGTATTGTGTTTTTCCTCCTCCCACTTCCGTTGTATGATATCCCAGGTAATCAGGTATAGTTTTCTTGATTATTTTTTTTCTGTCTACCTATTAGTATCATCTATGTACCTATACATTCTAAACCGAAAGCAAAAAAATAGGCGAATTATTTTAAACTGTTTTACTATTTTTATTCAACTTCCAAATCCAGGGGGGGGGGGGGGCAGAAAGGGTGCAATTGCCCTCACAGCGGCTATGTTTGCTACTAAATATTAGTACTAAATAATATACGTTTACAGTTTACGCATTAATGTAAATATTTTTTTTCTTTCTTTAAAATATTAGTATCTTAATAATAAATTTTTATTCCGAATGCCGCTTTAATTGGTCGTAAAATTTGCCGCCCCATAAAATTCGCCGCTCTAGGCTACAGCCTACTTAGCCTATTTAGAAATCCGGCCCTGATCCCAGGGTTCTGGGGGGTCAGACGTATACGTGCATACGCGGTCTATGATGGCGAATTAGTTCATAATCACCTCCGACAGGGGCTTCAGAGTATTTACTTCCTGTATGGTGCGGAATGTCGAAAGTTAGATTTTTACAATATGTACTCAGACCTATCAATTAACATCCATTGCTAACTTCTTAATCAAACTATGAATTTATTCAAATGTTTAAGAAGATTAACACTCGATGACAGCATACTGTTGATATTATCAACAACAAAAAACATTAAAAAAATTAAAGGAAAATAATACACTTCTTTCAGCTTTTTGATGGAAACCCGACAAATCCTTGTACCACAACCTCATGATTTTGGTCATAACACTTCCCCACTCCATACTCAGTCTCTTCAAATTCGAAGTCTTCGATGGTCGATGGGGATCCCCAATCTGTAATGACCTTCAAGAGGGGTCATCTTGCCCCCGAGTGTGGGGGGGGGGGTCCTTCAATGGATCCTCTTTCAACTGGTAATGAAGGTTCTTTTCCTGGAAAAGGGCCCCTTCTGTAATTGCGGAGGAGGAGAGTGCGGAGGCTGGGATACCATCCATGGAGGTAGGAGAGGAGGGATATTTTTGGGGCTGAAAAAAGTGAGGTCGTCTGAATAGATATGATAGGCCCAAACAATAGCATCATAAATGTGCATTTAGTGGTTGTTTTATTCGTTTATGGTATGAAATTTTCAAGAAAAAAGATATTCTCCTAGCTTTTGCTTAGTTTATTTTGTTTTGTTTTTTTGCGGAATGGCAACGTTGTGGTGGACTAAAGGATTGAGGCAAGTTTCCAATATTTTTCCCCTTGCAAAATATTTGAATTATTATTTATTTTATTTTATGAATATTTTATGTATTTGGTGCTCAAAAAGGTAGTCTGAATCGATGTGATAGGTTCAAACAAGCGATCGTAATAGTGCGTTTACTAGCTATTTCATTTGTCAGAAGTATGAAATAGTACAAGAAAAGTAGACACATTGTGGCTTTGTTTTTTGTTGTAAAATTACAAAGGTATTGACTAAAGGCAAGTTTCCAATATTTCCCCTCTAACGAAAGATTTGAATTATTAATTATTAATAATATTTTAGGAAACGTAGTGCCAAACAATTCGCCAAGCTCTGGTTTTCCAACATTATCTTCGTATTTTATATGTTTTCTTGGAAGAAATTGCACATGAAGAGCTTGGTTTATCGTAAAAAAAGCAACGTCATACAGTTCGTCAAGCTTCTATTTGGCGGATTTAGTCGTCTCTGTGGAGCAGAGATCGCGGGTTCAAATACTGGCTGAGTACGCAGATTCTCTTAATGAGAAAATCGTAGGCACATCGTTGGTCAAATGACAAAACCACGAGTGTGCAATTTCTAAGGATTGGTGTTTTTTAAAAAATATGGGTCTCAACAGTATCCAGTTTTCCATTTTTGTGCTACTGCACATTCGTGGTTTTGTCATTTTAACCGACGATATATGATTACTTAACGTGCAATAGTTATCTTGAGTACCCAGTTGGCTTGGGTTCTCAAAGAAAATTAAATCCTGGCATAATTTTAACATCCTCAGAAAGTTCACTGAGATCTGAGCGTCAAACACTATAGCGAGAGCCGCCTAGATGTTGCAATAGACAAATGGCTCTTAGTTTTGTATTATGTAACTCTCTGAGGAATAAGCTAATTGGAAATTTAAATTTTAAATTGAAAATTTACTTTAATTTTACAAAAACAGTTGTATGTAGTAGAGGGTTACAAATGGCTCCGATAAGCTTTGATTTGTAAAATTTAAAAAAATATTTCAATTAGAATTTTTTAAAAATTATGTGTATAAACCTGGAAAACCTGACAGTCATGAGACGGCCGGTTTATACATCTATGTCCCTCAGAGGGTAAAGAAAGACTAGACTGCATATCTACACAAAGCTCCCACAAACGGAAATGCAGTCTTCGCGGTTAAGAACACATTTTTTTTACTTATAACAGTTGGGGGCTGGGGAGCCCAGTCGGTTAGGCACTCGCCTAGCATGCGAAAGGTCCCAGGTTCGGGTCCGGGCATCGCCAAAATAACTGCCGACAACGGCCCACGCAGCCAAAAATGTCCGACGAATAATACCGTGTAAGGGAGTGCACTTTAAATATCCTTCAAAGTCCTAACGCTGCGTACGATGTCGCCATTAACGGTTGCGTTGGGTGCCTATTCAGGTGTCGGCTCGTCACTTGACTGTTGTTCTAAAATACGACGCCCGTAGCCAATAGCTCTCGGGTAGCTCTAGTGCGACGATAATTCAAACCTAACCTAACTTATAACTGTTGATTTTTACTGAAAAAAACTGTAAAGAAAAATAACAGTGGTTTTCTGTAAATATATAGTTTTTTTCTGTAAAATTAAAGTTTTTTTTACAGTGTAGCAACCCGGATGGCGGTTTGAGATACAAAGAAACACCTCTCAGTTGGTTGGTTGGTAGACATATATATTCGGGTTTGTGTGCTTGGTCAGCGACCCGCTTATAAACCTTCGTCAAGTAAGACAGACACAACAGACAACACACACACACACACACATAAGTGGATCCATCTAATTTTTAGAGACAGAGACCAACTAGAGGATCCAGAGAATTGGCTTGTCACCCCCAGAGGTATTGATTTGGTATGGGAACTTAGAGGACTTTCGGACCCAACAGATTTAACGAGCACGTACTCCGCATATACTCGGTAGGTCTTCAGTGGTACCGGGACTCGATCGCAGGACCTTCCGTTCCCGAGACCGAGACGCTGACCACTAGGCTCACTACGGCCCTACCTCTCAGTTTCACAATGCATAAGAAAGACTATACAGCTCATCCACTCTATTCTCACCTCCACAATATCATCCCCTCAGTGAAATCTATTACCGACGAAAAAAAGAATATCTTTTTGATGATTTTGGTTGGTAGCCTTGGAATTTTTGCTTTATTTTCTATCGCAATAGCGGTGTGAGATTACATGCTTTTTTCCGAAACAGGAGTGCCTTTCCTTTGAGGTTCATAAAAAGCAATCATTAAATCACCGCCGGTTTTGCAGGGGGTTTATATGGGGTGACATACCAGAAAAAGTGCTATTACCTAACCTCCAAGGCTAGGGAGCCCAGTCGGTTAAGGCGTTCGCCTTGCATACGGAAGGAACGAGGTTCGGAACCGGGCATCAGCGCCAAAATAACAGCCAACCTATAAACGGCCGTGCAGTCAAAAATGTCCGACGAATAGAGGGAGTGTAAGTTGAATATGGTCCAAAGTCCCAACGCTACGTACGTTGTCGCCCTTAACGGTTGCGTTGGGTGCCTACTCAGGTGTCGGCTCTTTATTTGACTGTGGTTTAAATTATGACGCCCGTCGCCAATAGTCCTCGTGTAGCTCTAGTAGTGCAACGTTAATTGAAACTAACCTAACAAATAAAACTAATATGCTGCAGAAAATATTTATTACTTTTTTATTTATTATATTAATCATATTTTATTATATTTATTACACGTTTGGGTATCTATTTTTTACGCCTGGAAAACAAAGCTAGCATTTAAAAAGTTTTTACATTTCCCACGGTTCAATCGAGAATTACTTCACTACACTGCATTCTTTCAAAATTTCAGTGAAAGAAAAGCTAGTATGGATATTTTTTCTTATTTACTTAAAAATAATTTTGAATAAATATTAAATTGGTATCTACTGAAATATAAAATTATTCCGCCTAACCTTTATTTTTAAAAAAAATACTGTTAATCAAATGAAAAAAAGTTCGGAAGCATGTAATTAAAATTAATATGTATGGGTATTTTCCCTGTATTTCAGTGTGAATGAAAATGAGAATAAAAAAAATCCGGACAAAATGTTAGTACGGTTTTATTTTTTGTTATTCTTATTCCTTTTATAGTATACTGCATCGTTAAGGAATATCTGAGTCGGTTTCTATGTACTCAAAGAAATTGCCCACGTTAATAGCAATATTAGTGGTTGTATTTCATGCTACTCATATATGACATTGAAAAGTAAATAGAACATAAATAGAAATTATTATAGTTATGGGCAATTTCCTTTTTTTGAGCTGGCACTTTCTTGACGAAAATATTTAAGTTTTTAAACAATCTATATTTTTGTACTTACAGTTTCCAAATTTTTGTACATAAGCAACACCTATAAAAACTACTTTTCACCCAAGAACATTTTGAAAACGTCATAAATATTTTTCAAATTCCTACTCGTCCTCGACCTTTCAAATTTATTATAATTATTTTTTTATTAATATCCTAATAGAAGAATGCATTCAAATTATAGTTAACACAAATACTTACAAAATTATATTACCAAAAAATTAGCAAAATTTTCATTTAAAAAATTTATTTTTAACTTTGAAAATTGTTTACTAAAAAAACAAAGTAAAAAATCAGAGGGATGAATACTTTTATTGAATTTATAATTTTGTATTTAACAAAGTAAAGAAATCAGCTGAAAATTCCATATTATAAAGCCTTAGCACATTTTAAAATAGTTCAAAATATGAAAATATCTTTGGAAAATAGTACCTTCTAAACTTTCATTTTAACATTGAGTAAACATTGTATCATACATTACGCGAATGTACCGATTTTGATTCACTTATGAATGAACTATCATGAATGAAACGGCCAGCTCACGTTGAGCTCGCCGGGTTTTTTTTTTTAATATGTTTTATTATTATTACTATAGGCCTAAACTTTTTTTTAAAAAAATACACTAAATAAAAATAAGTTAATCAAAAAGAGTGGTAATATCTAAAATGATTTTTTTCTTATTACTCGAAACATAGCAGCATTATAATACACAAATTGTACATATTGTAATATAATTTGTAATTCCCAATTTTATCGTTATTGCAGGAAAATATTGAGAATTCCAGCTATAGAGACTTTTTAACCGAATTTATAGTAAAACTACCTATTCAATTGCGAAGGAATCGTTGCGTATTAATGTAATAGATACACCTGGCCCTTATGTTCATTATAGCCCAGAGAAAATTCGTTGGAACTAATTTTAGAGTTGCTGAATTTTTTTTACAGTGATAGAGCATATAGAGGAACATTTTCCGCAGTTTTTCCCCATGCGCTTTCTCCCCACCCCCCTTTAAATACTAAACTAACCATTATTGAAAAATCGCTCTATAACTCGGTAACTATTCAGGTAAATTAAACAAACATTTTAAAACTTGTATGTTCTAAGATGCACTATAAAATGACATTCTTAAACGTTATTAAAATTCTAATTTTTCAGAGTGAATTTGGAAACGTGGGAAAAAGCGAATTTTTAACGCTTTTCCACTGTAACTTTCCATGATTACATTTACTTAAAAATATTTTGGTATATCCAGTGTGGAGCATATTTTTTCATTTAAAATGATACCCAACAGTAAGGTATTAGTCGTTACGCATAACGTCAGAATAAGCGGAAACGTACAACGTAGCACAGAGACGACCCGGCGCGAAGCGCTGTTCGCTGGCACAACACACACACCCCAAAAAATAATTCATTTGCAAAGAAAAACTTCAAAACAACTGAAGAGCAACAAACAACTTATTCTGCGGAATAAAAATACAGTCTTTTTGATGCTGCAGTTTTTTCTACAGACCTAGTGTTTTCAAATTCCTTCAGTTTTTTTTAAGTTTTTGTAAATCAATTTTGCAAATATTTTGGCTGGGAGGCAGAAAAACTGCAGCCTTTTTCTTTTAAAGCAATTTTTCCGAATATTTCGGCTGACATGCGAAACACTGCATATATTTAGAAAATTTCGACTGTAAGAAACTAATTTTTTTTTCTGTAGGCCTTCAGTAATTGTGTGGGAAAAAAAATATTTAGCCATAGAGGAGAAATAAAAAATTTCAAAATCTGAAATACAGATTTTCTTCATACCTTTTTTGAAGATTCTTCTTCGTTAATGATGATATAACCAAACTAGACTAGTATCGCCCTTGGACATAGTAACAGGCAATTACGCACTTTTAGAAATGGACAACAATAATTTTAAACGATCTGCATCATACCCTATATTATACAGTCTAACAGCATTCTGCCGTAGGCAGGTAAACTGCAACATCTAGACTAACGACTTGAACCATTATTGTAAGAACTTAAACCTATGAAAGACTGTTTATTTCAGAGCAAAAATTGCCCAATTCATTTTGGTTGATATTGAAGTTTACCTTTTCAAGGCAGTGTGCCATTTTTTGTAAATATAATTTTGTATTTAACAAAGTAAAGAAATAAGTTGAAATTGCCAAATTATAAAACCTTAGCATTTTAAGATAGCTCGAAACATGAAAATCTCTTTCGTAAAATATAGCTTCTAAACTTTCATTTTAACATTGATGGAATACCAAGGTATTGAATAAAATTGCTCATAATTCTTTTGGTAATAAGAATTTTTTTTAATCTGTTTTTTGTTTAGGGGAGAGGGGATTGTAGCATAATTATTTTATATTTTCATACAATAAAACACCAATTATTTAGAATCTCTTCTTCCCAAAAAATCACTTGCTGTTACAGTGGGAATCACCTGTTGAAAGTACGCAGAGTAAACATTACACGAATATGCCTATTTTGGTTCCGAATTATGTATGGACTATTTTAACCCGGCAGAACCCGCATTGGGTATTTTATACCCCAAAGATTACTTTACAACTAATATCCTCATATACATAATTTTTTTCAAAGTGTACCAAACCTTTAGATTAGATTAGAAGGTCACTCGATCAACTTATGTCTTAAATTTGTTTACGCCAGAGATACTTCTAAAAAATAATCTTTATAGAAATACGTCGTCAATAACCTGCGCCTGCTCCCGGGTTAAATAAAAACGACCAGCTCAAAATGAGCTAGCCGCGTTTTTTAACTTTTCAACAACAACTTCAATTTAGAGTACATGGTAGCTTGCTACTTTATGCATAAATAAACTGCAATGGTAATGATGCCGCGGAGGAGTGGGAGTAATGGCTGATAGATCAACAAAGATGCAACAAACCCCAAAAGGTTGCAAGGTAATAAATGGATGGTGACAAATTCAGGGAATAATGCAATTTTCCCTTTCCTTTATGATAAAATACTATAATTAAAAATGTAAATAAAATTAATAAGTTACAATATTTAAAATGTTTTTTTATAGTGTGATATACAAGTATATACTATATAAATGATCTGAAATTAATAATAATAAAATTATCTGAAATTAACAATAATAATAAATTAACCAAAAAACTGAAATTAATAATAATAAAATTATCTGAAATTAACGATAATAATAAAATAAAAAAATTCTGCAATAATAACAAATGATTTGAACCATTACACCCTAATCTCCAATAACCCTTCACTTAAACAAAATCAATGACTGACTTTTGGCACAAAGATCATATATTAATATATTTATGAAAATGATCTTTTTTTCATTTTAAATTTGAGCAAATAAATAATCTTTTAACACTTAAAACACACGTGCAAGCGTTAAATAATTTACAAATTCTTTTTTATAATACATACATAGATCTGACATCATAGACATCACTGACATATCAATTGTCAGGTCATAATTTAAATGCCTGTATAATTTTTATTCAAATGGGTAGGGCAAAATTAATTGAAAGTAACAAGGAATATAAGAATTATAGTGGCTGTCTTCAAAAAACGGCAATTGGTTTAATGAATTATATTTATAAGTAACACTTTCTTATTGCTACTAATTTTGGCACGTTTTTTCCCTCAATATTATTTTTTAAGCACATTTAGGGGGCCCAGTTGCCCCGTCAGAAATCAAGATTCAAACAAAATATTTATCTTTATACACTGTGAACAAAATGTGTTAATTTTACAACAACAAAAAAAAAACAACACCTTTTTGAAAGAAAAATTACAGTACATCACATGAAAATTCAATTTTTCTCTTTTACAATTCATATGGTTTTGAAATAGTAGCTTCTAAACTTTAATTTTAAACTGCGGGAATACTAAGTTTTTGAATGAAATTTCGCAAAATTCCTTTGGTTATCTGTTTTTGGGGAATTGTAGACCAATGATCGTGTAATATTTTCGTACAACAAAACGAAAATTTTTAGAATCTCCACTACCCAAACAAACATTTTTTGAAAGTAATCACATGGATTACGCTAATGTACCGAATTTGTTTCAATTATGAATGAACTATATTGCATTAAAACGGCTTGCCAAAATTAGCACACCGCGTTTTCAAGGAATCCTGCCACCAACATCTACTACATTTTTTAAAAAATGAACTACATTTTCTAACTAAAATTTCTAACTAAATTTTTTCGTAAAAATGAAATAAAATTAAATAAAAAAGTGGTGCTACTAAAAATGCTCTTTTTCTTATTAAAGACGTATATTAATATAATCCTGGATATTCATATATATGTATATATATGTATATATATTATATATTATATATATATATATATATATATATATAATATATTATATATATATATATATATATATATATATATATATATATAATATATATATATATATATTATATATATATATATATATATATATATATATATATATATATAATATATATATATATATATATATATATATATATATATATATATATATATATAATATATATATATATATATATATATATATATATATATATATATATATATATATATATATATATATATATATATATATATATATATATATATATATAAAATTTATATATATATTCGCACCCGTTACAGCGCGCAGACTGCAAGAGTAATGGTCCAAACCACTCGGCCCTTCGGGTCACTACCCCTTGATTGACTATTAATCTACCCGAATTCATGTCAACTTAGCGGCGACCGGTTTCTTCCTATATTCTTCGCTTTTGGCTAACCATTTAACTTCCAAAAGGGCCGTAAGGAAGCACAGAGTGGGGAAAACGTGGGTGACGTGAATCAGGGTTGCCGCGAGATAAGAACCAAGTGAGAAACCGGCTTCCTTACACCACTTTAAGCGATGACTCGCTATCGTCGCCAAACAGGTCTGAAACGGACAAGATATCCTGTAAAGGGTTTTTCCCCTGTAGTCTTCATATGATCTAAAAATAGTAGCTTGTAAAGTTTCATTTTAAAGTGCTGGAATACCAAGTATTTGAATGAAATTTCGCATATTTCCTTTAGTTATAATCTTTTAAATCAAATTTTTGGGAATTGTAGACCAATGATCGTGTAATATTTTCGTTCAACAAAACGAAAAAGGGAAATTTTTAGTCTCTCTACTACCCAAACAATCATTTTTTTTTCAATTATGAATGAACTATATTGACTTAAGGTTAGGTTATGTTTGAATTATCGTCGCACTAGAGCTACACGAGGGCTATTGGCGACGGGCGTCGTATTTTAGAACCACAGTCAAGTGACGAGCCGACACCTGAATAGGCACCCAACGCAACCGTTAAGGGCGACATCGTACGCAGCGTTATATTGAATAAAAACGGCGAGCCCAAAATGAGCACGCCGCGTTTCTAAGGAATTCTTTATCATAAATAAAAACATAAATAACACCTGTAACAAACATAAATAAAATAAAATTAAATAAAAAAAGTGGTACAATCATTTTTTCTTATTCAAAACATATTTTAATATTGTGATATACAAGTATGTACTATATAATTGGTAGTTTATGATTTCATAGTTATTGCAGGAGAATATTGCCAATTCGAGATAGAGATTTTTTTTAACAGTTTTTATTGGTAAAAATACCTGTTCAACTGCGAAGGGATCGTAGAGTATGAATGTAATAGAAATACCTGATTCCCATGTTCATTATCTGTGCACTAATATTCAGCATTCAACCTACTTTGACCTTCTAGTAATTTTTATTAATTTTCGAGGTATTACATATCAATCCTGAATATTCATATCTAATATATACATAGGGGTTGGTTGGCAAAGTTACTATAATTGATTGGTTACAAATTGCACATTAACTTACAAATAAACATATATAAAATGGACAAAAATCAAAACTTGAAATTAATAATACAATTATCTGATATTAGCAATCATAATAAATTAACAAAAACTGATATTAATAATAATAAAATTAACTGATTTGAACACTAATAATAAAATAATAAAATTAACTGAAATATATAATCCGATAACCATTTACTTAAACAAAATCAGAGCCCGGGTTACGATTTTTGGGGCCAAGGGCACAGTAATTTAGTGAAATTTATTTTTTTAATTAACAATTCGTCAAAAAATAGATTTTGGGTTAAAATTTCTTTTACACTGTTAGTGCTTGTAGTGAAATACTTAGCAGCTTACATTTTTCTTTACCCAATAGAATTTCAAGAAAATATAACCTGTTTAGAAATGTTTTTACTTATTTATGTATATTGATAATTATTGTCTATATAAATTTTACAACTGCAATTAACAGCATTGTTGCTGATCTCGGTGTTTTAAACATGACTTAAACGTTTTTAAAACTAAATGTTCTATTCTTTTACATTGTTAATGTTTTTTTGCTACTTTAAAAATGTGTTTGTCTGTCTGTTGTGCAACGCTATAATTGGGTGCTTGATCTGTTGTGTATGCTTTTTTTAATAAATAAAATATGTATTTACAAATTGTTCATATAAATAAACAGATTATTTCAGTTAATTTTACGGTATTTTACTGGCACACCAGCCTAGATTTTTTTTCTGTAAAATCTATAGATTTTTTTACAGTGTTTTTTTTACCGCATCTTGGTTTTCACCCCCAAGTAGATCAGATAGATTGAAAAGTCCTCTATTTCCGGGTAATGTCCCGGACTGACAGACTGCCTCTAGCGTGACATGCGACGACAGCAGCCGTTGCTTTCTCTTATACGTCTGCCTATTAGTAGTAAGTGGGTGGGACAGAGAGGGCTTGTTTTCCTCTGGGGATTCATTTTTTTGCCATCCTAAATGAGTTGGGTAAAAGTTGATGGATATGGTGTGTAACATGAGGGTTAGAATGATAGAGATGGAATAGAAGTAGAGGTACAGTAACTCCATTTCAAGTATAATAGCCAGATATAAATACTACGCTTTTTTTGTTCCGCTTTACTCTTTAGCGATATCTTATGCAATCATGCTTTATATAAATATAGTTTTTAAACAAATGTGTATTTTAAAGAAACTTCCGCAAGAAATTTTTTAAAAAATAATTTTAATATAAGGGCAATTCCAAGCGTGACTTACACTACATTTGACGATTTAGCAAATATCGTTTGCATAGTTCAAAATTATTTTCTATTTATTCAAAAAAAAAATATTGTAACAGAATCTGTCACTTAACCCGCTTCCACACAAGAGTTGTGTTTAACAGGTAAAAAGGCGCCAAACAGAGCATTAATTCTATATTACACATTTACATGCTAAATGTGGCTAGTTTCATTTATTTTATTTCGAAAATTCAATAATTATTACTTATCGTTTGCAAAAATTAATTAATATTTCAAAGAATAAATATGTAACATTCCTCGCTTTTAAATAGAATGAAAATATTTCATATCAATATACAAAGAATCTCGTAGTGAAATATATTTGACGTCATTTTAAACTGATCGATGCCGCAAAAATAAATTTATTTTAATTTATTGTCTAGAAGTATTGAAGTTTCTCGAGCGGTTGTTGCAAATAGCAATGGTGATTTAATTCTAATAAAAATGGCTTCTTATGCTTTTTAAATGCCCATTAAATTTTTTAAATAATTAAAGTACTTCGAATTCGAATTCTTTTCTGAAATTTTCAATGTTTTCTAATTTCGATGCGCTGACTTTTTTGACGTTTCACACTTGTCCGTAGCATTTGTAGTTTGGTCTATGAAAGAGGGTGACGGACAGAAGGACTGAACGATTATAATACCTTCCACGTTTTACATTATAAACGTATTGTGGAAGCTAAAAACGGAGCAAGAAAGCATCGTTATTTAAAAACCAATTCTTTCAGTTTTGTTTTGAAAGTGACAGATAGAAAGTTTCAATATTGAATGTTGATATGAAATGTTTTACCTCAAGTGTGAGCAATATTCAATATTTATTTTTCCAAGTGCTAATAAATTTATTAATCGATATGTAAAAATTATTAAATTTTGATTAAAACTGGCTTTTTTAATTTTTGGCGTTTAAAAGTTTAACTTAGAACTAAATACTGTGTTTGGGGTTTTTTTTAAAGCATTAATATTGTATGGAAGTGGGTGCAAGTGAAAGTTTTGTAACAAAACTACTTTTTTAACCACCAAGCATCACCTTGTTATAACCTCAATAATTATGGAAAGAGAGTAAATGTAAATTGAAAACAAACGTAATTTTTCGTTTACATTTAAGCATTTATTAATGATAAGGACGTTTTAGTACTATTTATTTCTTATAACGGGGGTTTTAATTTTAAATGGTTTTTAAAAATAAATTCGTTTAGTTATGCTTTGAAGGTTATAGATAGTATCAATGTTAAAATGAAATATTTTACTTATTTTTAAGTTTAAGCAATAATATATATTTATACTTCGAAATACACACAAAAAAAATCAGCAAAAATAATAATTACTAAATATTCGCTAAAAAATAATTTGTTTACTTTTGAGTTTAAAAGTTAAATAAAGAACTAAATTCTGTGTTTGGATAAATTGTGTGTTTGTTTTTATACATTTTGAATGGAATTATTTTTAAATAAAAGCTTCAGTAACAAACCTATTTTTTTGCCCACCAAGCATCTCCACCTTATTTTTACTTTAAGGGGTCATGAATTTCTGGAAACGAAACTAACTCCCTATATATTAACCAATGAAGAATTTATAGATTATTTCATAAGTAGCATCCACAATTTTCTACCTTTTGTTTTCGAACTTGCTTATATAATTAGGTATTGACGAGTCCCGCGTTTGTGTTTTTATAAATTGTCCTGAAGTTGATAAAAACTTTTTTTTAAAAGCTGACAAGCAAAACGATGCTTTACAATGGATTAAAATAATTTTCGAAAACAATATAAAGGATTTTGCTACACACAGACGCACGGCTTATCAATAACTCAGCACACAAACAAGTTCGGAAACAGTAGGTAAAAAATGTGTATGCTGGTCACGAAAAACTCTATCCTCTTCCTCCATAGGTTATCCCTCATACTCATACATATATATTCCGGCTTGTGTGCTTGATCAGAGACCCGCTTATAAAGCCTTCGTCAAGTAAGACAGACACAGAAAGAATTTTTTACTGTCACAGAGAGATGAAGTAAACCCAGGGCGGAGGTAAGGCCGAGTGGTTAGGGCATCAGCCTATAGATTCAACTTTCTCAGGAGTGCGGGGGTTCGAATCCCACCTACTGCCAGTCATCCTATAAATCGTATCCTGGAAATAGTAGAAAAATCCTCATCACGGATGGACCCGAGTACACAGGGACAGACGTGCTCGTTAAATCTGTGGAGTCCAAAGTCCCGGCGGCGTTAGCGTACGATATCGCTCGAAGTTCCGTTGGGTGCCCGCTCAGGTGTCGACCTCGTCACTTGACCAGGGTTCTAAATTACGAGGTATTATTGGCTGTGTTAAAGCTCCTGAAGGAGGCTAGAAATAGGCAGCCGGTAATGATTACCTTACCCAGGGCGAAAGCGGGAATCGAACCCGCACCAGTTAAAGCGCGCAGACTGCTAGAGTAATGGTCCAAACCACTCGGCCCTTCGGGTCCCTACCCCTTGATTGACTAGGAATCTTCCGGAATTCATGTCAACTTAGCGGCAACCGGTTTCTTCCTATATTCTTCGCTTTTGGCTAACCATTTAACTTCCAAAAGGGCCGTAAGGAAGCAAAGAGTGGGGCAAACGTGGGTGACGTGTATCAGGGTTGCCGCGAGAGAAGAACCAAGTGAGAAACCGGCTTCCTTACACCACTTTAGGCGATGACTCGCTATCGTCGCCAAACAGGTCTGAAACGGACAAGATATCCTGTAAAGGGTTTTTCCCCTGTAGTCTTCATATGATTTTAAAATAGTAGCTTGTAAAGTTTCATTTTAAAGTGCGGGAATACCAAGTATTTGAATGAAATTTCGCATATTTCCTTTAGTTATAATCTTTTAAATCAAATTTTTGGGAATTGTAGAATGATCAATATTTTCGTTCAACAAAACGAAAAAGGGAAATTTTTAGAGTATCCACTACCCAAACAATCCTTTTTTTTTTCAATTATGAATGAACTATATTGAATTAAGGTTAGGTTATGTTTGAATTATCGTCGCACTAGAGCTATTGGCGACGGGCGTCGTATTTTAGAACCACAGTCAAGTGACGAGCCGACACCTGAATAGGCACCCAACGCAACCGTTAAGGGCGACATCGTACACAGCGTTATATTAAATTAAGACGGCGAGCCCAAAATTAGCACGCCGCGTTTTTAAGAGATTCTTAATTTCCAGCTTGTGAATAACTAAAAGAAAAGAAAAAATTTAAAATAAAATAAAATTAAATATAAAAAGTGGTACAATCTAAAATGCATTTTTTCTTATTCAAAACATATTTTAATATTGTGATATACAAGTATGTATTATATAATTTGTAGTTTATGATTTCATAGTTATTGCAGGAGAATATTGCCAATTCGAGATAGAGATTTTTTTAACAGTTTTTATGGTAAAAATACCTGTTCATCTGCGAAGGGATCGTAGAGTATGAATGTAATAGAAATACCTGATTCCCATGTTCATTATCTGTGCACTAATATTCAGCATTCAACCTACTTTGACCTTCTAGTAATTTTTATTAATTTTCGAGGTATTACATATCAATCCTGAATATTCATATCTAATATATACATAGGGGTTGGTTGGCAAAGTTATTCTAATTGATTGGTTACAAATTGCACATTAACTTACAAATAAACATATATAAAATGGACAAAAATCAAAACTTGAAATTAATAATACAGTTATCTGATATTAGCAATCATAATAAATTAACAAAAACTGATATTAACAATAATAAAATTAACTGATTTGAACAATAATAATAAAATAATAAAATTAACTGAAATATATAATCCGATAACCATTTACTTAAACAAAATCAGAGCCCGGGTTACGATTTTTGGGGCCAAGGGCACAGTAATTTAGTGAAATTTATTTTTTTAATTAACAATTCGTCAAAAAATAGATTTTGGGTTAAAATTTCTTTTACACTGTTAGTGCTTGTAGTGAAATACTTAGCAGCTTACATTTTTCTTTACCCAATAGAATTTCAAGAAAATATAACCTGTTTAGAAATGTTTTTACTTATTTAATTATATTGATAATTATTGTCTATATAAATTTTACAACTGCAATTAACAGCATTGGTGCTGATCTCGAAGTTTTAAACATGACTTAAACGTTTTTAAAACTAAATGTTCTATTCTTTTACATTGTTAATGTTTTTTTGCTACTTTAAAAATGTGTTTGTCTGTCTGTTGTGCAACGCTATAATTGGGTGCTTGATCTGTTGTGTATGCTTTTTTTAATAAATAAAATATGTATTTACAAATTGTTCATATAAATAAACAGATTATTTCAGTTAATTTTACGGTATTTTACTGGCACACCAGCCTAGATTTTTTTTTCTGTAAAATCTATAGATTTTTTTACAGTGTTTTTTTACCGCATCTTGGTTTTCACCCCCAAGTAGATCAGATAGATTGAAAAGTCCTCTATTTCCGGGTAATGTCCCGGACTGACAGACTGCCTCTAGCGTGACATGCGACGACAGCAGCCGTTGCTTTCTCTTATACGTCTGCCTATTAGTAGTAAGTGGGTGGGACAGAGAGGGCTTGTTTTCCTCTGGGGATTCATTTTTTGCCATCCTAAATGAGTTGGGTAAAAGTTGATGGATATGGTGTGTAACATGAGGGTTAGAATGATAGAGATGGAATAGAAGTAGAGGTACAGTAACTCCATTTCAAGTATAATAGCCAGATATAAATACTACGCTTTTTTTGTTCCGCTTTACTCTTTAGCGATATCTTATGCAATCATGCTTTATATAAATATAGTTTTTAAACAAATGTGTATTTTAAAGACTTCCGCAAGAAATTTTTTTAAAAATAATTTTAATATAAGGGCAATTCCAAGCGTGACTTACACTACATTTGACGATTTAGCAAATATCGTTTGCATAGTTCAAAATTATTTTCTATTTATTCAAAAAAAAATATTGTAACAGAATCTGTCACTTAACCCGCTTCCACACAACAGTTGTGTTTAACAGGTAAAAAGGCGCCAAACACAGCATTAATTCTATATTACACATTTACATGCTAAATGTGGCTAGTTTCATTTATTTTATTTCGAAAATTCAATAATTATTACTTATCGTTTGCAAAAATTAATTTATATTTCAAAGAATAAATATGTAATATTCCTCGCTTTTAAATAGAATGAAAATATTTAATATCAATATACAAAGAATCTCGTAGTGAAATATATTTGACGTCATTTTAAACTGATCGATGCCGCAAAAATAAATTTATTTTAATTTATTGTCTAAAAGTATTGAAGTTTCTCGAGCGATTGTTGCGAATGGCAATGGTGATTTAATTCTAATAAAAATGGCTTCTTATGCTTTTTAAATGAGCATTAAATTTTGCAGTTTTTTTTTTAAATAATTGAAATACTTCGAATTCTAATTCTTTTCTGAAACTTTCAATGTTTGCTCATTTCGATGCCCTGAATTTTTTGACGTTTCATACTTGTCCGTAGTATTTGTAGTTTGGCTATGAAAGTGGGTGACGGACAGACAGACAGACAGACGGACTGAACGATTATAATACCTTCCACTTTTTACGTTATAAACTTAGTGTGGAAGCTAAAAACGGTGCAAGAAAGCATCGTTATTCAAAAACCAATTCTTTCAGTTTTGTTTTGAAAGTGACAGATAGAAAGTTTAAATATTGTATGTTGATATGTAATATTTTACCTCAAGTGTGAGCAATATTCAATATTTATTTTTCTAAATGCTAATAAATTTAGTAAACGATATGTATAAATTATTTAATTTCGATTAAAACTGGCTTTTTTAATTTTTGCGTTTAAAAGTTTAACTTAGAACTAAATACTGTGTTTGGCGCTTTTTTTTAAAGCATTAATATTGTGTGGAAGTGGGTGTAAGTGAAAGTTTTTGTAACAAAACTACTTTTTTAACCACCAAGCATCACCTTGTTATTACCTCAATAATTATGGAAAGAGAGTAAAAATAAATTGAAAACAAACGTAATTTTTCGTTTACATTTAAGCATTTATTAAAGATAATGACGTTTTAGTACTATTTATTTCTTATAACGGGGGTTTTTCATTTTCTTAAATGGTTTTTAAAAATCATTTCGTTTAGTTATGTTTTGAAGGTTATACTAGATAGTATCAATGTTGAAATGAAATATTTTACTTATTTTTAAGTTTAAGCAATATTACAAATTTATACTTCGAAATACACACAAAAAAATCAGCAAAAATAATAATTACTAAATATTCGCTAAAAAATAATTTGTTTACTTTTGAGTTTAAAAGTTAAATAAAGAACTAAATGCTGTGTTTGGATAAATTGTGTGTGTGTTTTTAAATTGTGTGTGTGCTTCAGTAACAAACCTATTTTTTTGCCCACCAAGCATCTCCACCTTATTTTTACTTTAAGGGGTCATGAATTTCTGGAAACGAAACTAACTCCCTATATATTAACCAATGAAGAATTTATAGATTATTTCATAAGTAGCATCCACAATTTTCTACCTTTTGTTTTCGAACTTGCTTATATAATTAGGTATTGACGAGTCCCGCGTTTGTGTTTTTATAAATTGTCCTGAAGTTGATAAAAACTTTTTTTTTTAAAGCTGACAAGCAAAACGATGCTTTACAATGGATTAAAATAATTTTCGAAAACAATATAAAGGATTTTGCTACACACAGACGCGTGGCTTATCAATAACTAAGCACACAAACAAGTTCGGAAACAATAGGTAAAAAATGTGTATGCTGGTCACGAAAAACTCTATCCTCTTCCTCCATAGGTTATCCCTCATACTCATACATATATATTCCGGCTTGTGTGCTTGATCAGAGACCCGCTTATAAAGCCTTCGTCAAGTAAGACAGACACAGAAAGAATTTTTTACTGTCACAGAGAGAGGAAGTACACCCAGGGCGGAGGTAAGGCCGAGTGGTTAGGGCATCAGCCTATAGATTCAACTTTCTCAGGAGTGCGGGGGTTCGAATCCCACCTACTGCCAGTAATCCTATAAATCGGATCCGTGCTGGAAATAGTAGAAAAATCCTCATCACGGATGGACCCGAGTACACAGGGGCAGACGTGTGTTATTATCGTTAAATCTGTGGAGTCCAAAGACCCGACGGCGTTAGCGTACGGTGTCGCTCGAAGTTCCGTTGGGTGCCCGCTCAGGTGTCGACCTTGTCACTTGACCAGGGTTCTAAATTACGAGGCGTTATTGGCTAGCTCCTGAAGGAGGCTAGAAATAGGCAGATGGAAACGATTACCTTACCCAGGGCGAAAGCGGGAATCGAACCCGCACCCGTTACAGCGCGCAGACTGCTAGCGTAATGGTCCAAACCACTCGGCCCTTCGGGTCCCTACCCCTTGATTGACTAGGAATCTACCCGAATTCATGTCAACTTAGCGGCGACCGGTTTCTTCCTATATTCTTCGCTTTTGGCTAGCCATTTAACTTCCAAAAGGGCCGTAAGGAAGCAAAGAGTGGGGCAAACGTGGGTGACGTGAATCGGGGTTGCCGTGAGAGAAGAACCAAGTGAGAAACCGGCTTCCTTAGACCACTTTAGCGATGACTCGCTATCGTCGCCAAACAGGTCTGAAACGGACAAGATATCCTGTCGATGAAAGGGTTTTTCCCCTGTAGTCTTCATATGATTTTAAAATAGTAGCTTCTAAAGTTTCATTTTAAAGTGTGGGAATACCAAGTATTTGAATGAAATTTCGCATATTTCCTTTAGTTATAATCTTTTAAATCAAATTTTTGGGAATTGTAGACCAATGATCGTGTAATATTTTCGTACAACAAAACGAAAAAGGGAAATTTTTAGAATCTCCACTACCCAAACAATCATTTTTTTTTCAATTATGAATGAACTATATTGAATTAAGGTTAGGTTATGTTTGAATTATCGTCGCACTAGAGGGCTATTGGCGACGGGTGTCGTATTTTAGAACTACAGTCAAGTGACGAGCCGACACCTGAATAGGCACCCAACGCAACCGTTAAGGGCGACATCGTACGCAGCGTTATATTAAATTAAGACGGCGAGCCCAAAATTAGCACGCCGCGTTTTTAAGGGATTCTTCAACGGCTTCTAAATAACTAACAGAAAAAAAAATTAAAATAAAATAAAATTAAATAAAAAAAAGTGGTACAATCTAAAAATCTTCTAGTATTTTTTATTAATTTTCGAGGTATTACATATCAATCCTGAATATTCATATCTAATATATACATAGGGGTTGGTTGGAAAAGTTACTATAATTGATTGTTTACTATATTGATTGTTAAATTGCACATTAACTTACAAATAAACATATATAAAATGGACAAAAAATCAAAACTTGAAATTAATAATACGATTATCTTATGTTAGCAATCATAATAAATTAACAAAAACTGATATTAATAATAATAAAATTAACTGATTTTTAAGCTTTATTTTAAGCTTTAATTAAAAAAGTTATAGAAACTTTTATATCTTTTCGTGACTTACACTACAGCCTTAAACGGGTCACTATTCAAGCACACAAGCCGGAATATATATGTACCTAACCCCCTTCCCATTACAGCCAAAACAGGGGATGTTTATCTTTCTAATTAAGTAACTTTTATTTATAAATGCCGATTAAAAATGTGTTTCCAAGGTAGTTATTATAGTGTACTTTAATAATTTTACCAAAAGTCTGAAAAAAAAATACTTTACTTAAAATTCAAGATTTCAAAATTATGAAAAACCATAACCCAGATAAACATAATAATAGTTTTTGATGCACAATTTTTACAATTCAAACTTTTCTAAATCACATATAAAAGTTTCAACTGTAATAAAAAATATATTTTAAACTCACCTGAACCTCCCTTACATGGATTTAACCATCATACGAATATTTTCTTAAGTAGGCACATCCACCAAGAAAGTCATAAGTCATAAGTAGGCACATCAATTTAGTGAAATTCAAGTTTGAACTAAAATACATTTTTTTTCTACTCTGAACATACATACATACATGTGTTTTGTACTTAATAGAACATTTAAAAAATTAATTATTAATTAAAATAATTAATTCTGATACATTTCTCTTGCATTTTCTTTTATACTCTTCCCATTAGTGGTAAGTGGGTGGAACAGAGAGGATTGGTTTTCCTCTGGGAGTTCTATTTTTTCCCTTTCCAAATGAGTTAGGTAATAGTTGATGGATATAGTCTGTATCATAAGGGGTAAAATCATAGAGATGGAATCGAAGTAGAGGCGCAGTATCCCCTTTCCGAGTGAGCCAAATAAAAATAAGCTTTCTTGTTCCAC